>CP139508.1:291912011-292512011 GCA_021014915.2 Artemisia tridentata subsp. tridentata
AACAAAGGCCGAAAGGAATTAACTAGGAGATTGAATTCTTAGAGATAATTTCTCATGATAAAAACCATTGATTGTGAATCACTCAATTTTAAGTTGTGCATCATTACAAGTTACACCCAACTTGTTAGATTACTCTATAAAATTATCATGGAACCACACACAAGTATATTTGTTTTTGATTGATTGATTTTTGTTTACCTTAGCATTTACACCAAAAAGGATTAACAATCTTTTTGGACAAAACTTATTTTGCAAAACCAAACCACAATTCCCTTGGGACGATCTCAACTTACCCACCTTTACTACTACGGACGAGTATACTTGCTCGTATGTGTTGATTAAAGATTCGGATAAATTGATTTTATAAATTTTAAAACTTGCACATACAACGACACATCACTCGGCATCATTGACATAGAAGTTGGGAATCCGCACATGTTCTGAAATGATGCATGGAATATCATCACCCATTTGATGTCAATATTTATTCCATAGATGTAAAGGATTTGTTACATCACAATGAGTAAGAACTTGAGCAAAAAGAAACCTTAGTTCTACTGATGATGCTGAGATGCATGCCTCTTCAAGCGCTGTATCCCATTCTTTGTCGTCACCAAGCAAACCAAGAGCATTGCATGCAGCTCGATATGTAGGATATATGATTCGGTTGACTGTTCGAACATCTGGGAATCCTCCACACCCTCGCTGATGACATAACAACATTCTAAAGTAGAAAAGCTCTCCTAAACTTGGATGTACATATGTGAGGCGGCCAACAGAATATTTGGAATTTTTCCTTTTCGACCAATATTTTCTTCCTGCATACCAAACAAATTCCGATGGAAAACCGAGGTAAGTTAGATGGCGCCCATCTGTGTTTTCAATATTGTAAGTGAACCATTCTGTCAGTGTCGTCATTTTTTTATCTGGCCGATTTACAACCCATTCCAAATCATCGTTGTCTCTAAACGTCATATGCTGCATGTCTTCAAGATGCACGGAAAGTATTTGAACAGCTGGTTCTCGGCTATGTATATCGAATTTAAGAATCCTCCAACAGGCTTCATGAGGGCATATGAAGTGGTCGTTTATAAAATTCTGGATTTCATCAATGTATGGCTGTCGTTGAATCGCTGACGTAGATGCATCGCCCATACACCTGGTTACTTGAGCAAACACGCGGTCCGTTCCTTTTGATATGTACTTAAACAAATATTTTATAAGCATGCTCCATCCACAGTACTCTACGTTGATATGTGCTTAAAACGCCAAGCATAAAGACCGGTTATATGGCACGACGTATGTGTTGTCAAGCCTTATCTGATGTTTAGTTGCAGAAATGTTTGTTTGTCTTCTTCGATAATGCGCACGCCCCATGTCATCAAAGAAAGTTTCATTGTTATACTTCTTTGGGAATTTTTTTGTACAGACGTCTCCTTGCATACACGGTGAACCCAAACTGGCTTTTCCACAGGGTCCATGCATCATCAGTTCGGAAAAAATTTTATACCCACGTGGATCAACAGCTGGATCAGGCAACTCTACACAAATATATTGATCAACATCAACAGCATTTTGTATTTTCGTTGCTGAAGATACCCATACCAATGTGTGACAATGTGGTAACCCGCTTTTCTGAAACTCAACTGTATATAATACTGCATAGTAAAAAATAGAAAAATGTAAATGAAAAATGAAGGCAATATGTTAATGCGTTACATAGGTCACACATTGAATGCAGAAATTTTAATGTTAGATAAATTATAATATTTTTTTTATTGTTAAAAAAACATAACTATACCTCCTGTGATAGATCCAAATGGTTGTGTCTCTTTTAAAAACTTGATAAACCCCTTAATCTATTGCTTGAAAACTCTACATATTATATCTGCTCTGTCTGCTGCGTTCAAATATGGGAATACCGCCATGTATCTTTGAATTTCAGGCCAGTTAACATTACATGTGAACGTTATGAAGAATTGCGGGTTGCCAAGCACACGACATATTGCTAGCGCATCCAAGTAGTGGCTGTACATATATCTAGGACCTCCGGTAAATGAAGAAGGCAAAATAATTCTTGAACCCGCCTCTGACCCGTCACGATCACCTCTTGAAATTGCATCATAGATGCCTGATAAATATTCTCCATGAATGTCATTTTGATGTGTTCTAAAGAAATCCATTCTATTTTGCTCTATACAGCAATAAAAACCAACCACATACTATTGGAAAAGACGTCATGTTTTGAAAAGTAGATTGTATTGGTCATGCCTTGGATGCAACTGGTAGGTGTAAAATGCGTTCATGGAAACCCGCCTTGCCTTGTCGTTTGGCTCTGAAGACTTTAACTTTAACTTTGTATGAAATCCTAGCTGACCATAAATGAAAATCAGCGGAAACTGCAATGACATGTATGATTGATGAAGCTTGTTTATCCTTTTTGCGGTCCTCCTCTTTGTTCAATAATAATATCAAAATCTGCTTCTGTTGTTGGACCATTGTCAAACACTATGGCTCCTAGGCTGTTGGATGTAGGTAGTTCATAACTGCGTGCACCTTCAGTATTGTAAAGCTTAACTTTGAATTCCGGCACATCAGCTTCTGCACATTTGTCTCGTGCAGTTCTGAACAGTTGGACCAGCTCATTGTGAGTATCTAAAAATTCAATGAGCCCTTGCACAATCTCTGGGTCTAATGGAACTGTGTCGAAATCTTGAAAGTGATTCATCTTGTTTTGCACTTTATTTTGTGTGTCATAGATATATAATTGCAAAAAGCATGGCGCATGATCATCAACAGGACTAAGAGAACCAATCCAGTGGTACATTTGGCCCGAAACTGTGAAAACATATTGGCCTCTTCCTTGATTTATTGCGTTGTCAATGTTGGCACCAAATGAAGTCATGGCAAACATTTGATTGTAAGCTCTTATGTTCTGCATAAAAGAAGCGTTTGCAAGAAGCTATTTAATATACGCAGGTGGATCTGGCTCTGGTTCTTTGCAAATCTTACCATCTCCACAGCATAAATGATATTCAGCCTGACCATTTGATGACTGATGCCCTTTAAGGCGTTCCTCATACCAAAATGCAGCATTACAATGTCGGCAACGCTGATTGCAATCTCCTATGTCATTGTAGACTGGTGATGCATCTGCATCTAATCAAACACAGGTCTGAATACACACACAAAAATCAACTTATTTAATTATAATGCAATTTGTTACAAAAGAGAAGAGCAATCACCTGTGACAGGCCGTTGTCGCACGTGTCTTTTGCTCAACTCGCATCTTTGTCTCTTTTTTTTCTGTGTTTCTTGCAAACAGTTCTTATTATTTATATTAGATGATTCAGAGGCATTATGTGGAAGGTGCCCTGTGAAAAAGTTAGAATAATGCATAAACTAATAGGTTACCAAAACAAACACATCTAATTAAGTTGACATTTTTTTTAAAGGTAGGTGTATTTACCTCTGTCTGTAAATGAAGGTGGTTTTCATCAGGAATATGTATTCCATTATCTGAAGCACCTTGTAAATCAGTTGTTAAACAGTAGGTGGGTGGATGGTTTTCATTTGGTTCATTGCTTCCTCTGTTCTTTTCTTGAGTTTGTTTCTTATTATTTGTAAAAGTTTATTCAGGCCCAGCATGTGTGTGTATTTCATCTTCAACTGGAATTATATGTTTACTGTGATCAACAAATATTGGCCTTGTTGCTGTCAATAAGTGGGAAAATATATATATATATGCCAACTTAAATTGGTCTAGCAAATCTTTTATCCTTATGGTTATAAAGAGTACTAAAAATTCTTATATCCATGTATGTTTTAAATAATGTAGCAACAAGTGGACGAAAAAATGATAAATGCCACAAAAATGAAGACCACAGCATGACAAGCACAACTAATACTCCTGTTCTGAACACCAATTCTCAAAGTGCTGCAATAGAACACACATCAGCAGCGCAAAATGATTCACCTGACCATGGAGATGAAGGTAAAATATATATATATATATATATATATCTATATATATATATATATATATATATATATATATATATATAATATATATATATATATATATATATATATATATATATATAAATATATATATATATATATATATATATATAGTATAAAAATAAATAATAATAGTAAATAAAATAAAATAACAATATATATATATATATATATATATATATATATATATATATATATATATATAATATATATATATATATATATAATTACCTTCATCTCTATGGTCAGGTGAATCATTTTGCGCTGCTGATGTATGTTCTATTGCAGCACTTTGAGAATTGGTGTTCAGAACAGGAGTATTAGTTGTGCTTGTCATGCTGTGGTCTTCATTTTTGTGGCATTTATCATTTTTTCGTCCACTTGTTGCTACATTATTTAAAACATACATGGATATAAGAATTTTTAGTACTCTTTATAAACATAAGGATAAAAGATTTGCTAGACCAATTTAAGTTGGCTAAATTACCTCGAGTAAGCCGGTGAGAATTAAAGAAATTGGGTAATGGATAGCCGACTGGGTTAGAGCAATTGTTTGATCCATGGTAAGATCACGATTTGCAATGTCCAATTCTTCTGAATGAAAATCACCAATACAAAATTGATTAAAATAATTACAAAAAAAGACCTGCCAATGTCATAAAAAAAAAGTGAATGAAACACACATGGAACATGAATAACGAACTAACCGGCGGATGAATCAAAGGTTAATTTATGTTGAGTATCATCGCGTGCTAAACACCGTGGTCGTACATCTCTTATAGGCACTTCACTGTATGTTCTGTTTCTTTTTCTTGTTTCTTTATTGTTATTTATAAAAGGTGATTGTGGCTGAGCCTTTGTGTGTGTTCCTAGTGTTAAAAAAAACAATGTCAATTTAACATTCTCTTAAAAGCTAAAACAATAAATGAGGACATCATTTTAAAGTATGATTGTCTCTAAAAGCAATTGGCAGACTTACTTCAAAGTATATGACACATTAATTATTATGGAGCAGGAAAGACACATTGATTTAGGGTATTTCAGAAAGTACCCTTAGCAGCATCCTCTTTCATTCTAGAAAAAACACTTTGATCTCGAGTCAGATGAATGAGTTTACTGTTGTCAACAAATATTCTAACGCCTCATGCTAATAAGAGAAAAACATATGGATGGTAACTATTCTTTATATAAAATACATCAATTGAAGAAAATGTTTCACATAGCAATACAAAAACTTCTTTGTAACAGGGCGTATAACTTTACCATGAGGCATGTTATCCAAAAAAGTGTTGTCACAGGTATTCAGCCGTTGAGCACTTAAACGATTTTCCAGTGGCACATACGACTGACTTGCACCAACAAATTCATCACTGGGAAGATAAGAGTCTTTAATGGACAAATCATCTACATTAAAATGAGCATAACCAAAAAATAAATAAATAAATAAATAATAAAAACAGTTGGTATCACCATGTCATAAAAAGAAATAACCATAAGTATATTGAACATAAATAATGAACTAACCGGTAGATGATCCAAATGCTGATGCAAGGCGAGTAGCATCACCAGTAATGCCATCTTCAATCTCATTGTTTATATACGCATGTATAGTAGCGGGATTTCTTACTTTTCAATTTTTAGCCACTCCAGTGCCGACATTTTTAATAGGGATTTTTAAGTTTTGTTTCATAGTTAGAATGAGCAACAACAAGACCAATGAGCCAAACGAAGAAAGTTAACGCAAGAACAATCACTAACAGTTTGTATTTAGTTATTATGAGCAATAAGCACATTTTGAAAGAGTAGTATACAAAGAGAGGGACAAAAGAAAGGCAAAAAGGGAAAGGAAAAAAAAAAGAAACAACAGAAATCAGAAGGTGGTGCAAAAAATAAATAACATCTTCAAAAAAAAAAGTGCGGAAAAGGCAATACAAAACAACAATTAAACAAATCATATTGTATCATAAATCTAAAACAACGAGCATAAGAAAACCTAGGATACTAATAAAACCCTAAAAGAATAAATACACCATATGGGATTAAATGAAGCATACCAACAACATAAATACACCAATTTGAATTAAATGAGACCTCTAACAAAACAATAAATAGGCTATCTAGAATTAAATGAGGCATAGAAACAACATAAACACACCAACCCGAATTAAATTACACCTCTAACAAAACCCTAAAACAATAAATATAGGAACTAAATGAGGCATGACTATAACCCCAAAATTTAATATGACATGAACAAATAATTTAAGATTTTTAAGAGTTTACCTGCAATGAATAACAGCACCTACCTTGTTGATCAACAGAAACAATATTCCAGATCACTTTAGAACCCAAATTGTCGATTTAATCACCCAGATACTGTAGCAAAACCAAATTGCGCCATAACAGCCACAAAATGAATAAAAAATATCGATTACTATTGACGTTCCTGTTCACCCCCTCACAGGCAATTGTAGCTGGGGGTGGACGGGTCGGAGTAAATCTGATAGGCATCGGGTATCAGTGCCGGGAAACAATGGATCGGAGCCAAAACAATAACTAAAGGTGTGAGTGATGGTGAACAGCGTGGATATCCAACTTACAAACCAGGCCAGGCATGGGCCGGGTCGCAATAGTAAACGGGCTAAGTGAATCCTGATAAATGTAATGTAGTATAATGTATATATAAATTTTAGTGATCTTATAGCCTTAACTATATCAAAACGTAAGTTAATTTACAAAATTAAACTTGCGATTCAACACAGAAATTTGGCAGCTCACTGCAGTCCCGCGGAAACGATCACAAGTTGAGTTATAAACATACGTTTTATGCATGGCCAGTGGCTACATTCAAGTTTAAGTCTTAGCTACATTTCATAAAAGTGGGCTGAGTCACAGAAATGATCATAACAGCCCCGTTTTCTCAAATGAAATCTGTTATGCAATTTTTGACGCCTTTTACCGTTTTGGCTCTAATTTATTCATACGGATGAGTTACGGGATGAGCCAAGCGGAAAAATGACCACAAGACATAGCTCTACAATCCTAACATATTCCCTAAGTTTCATGGTCCACTGATTTTTCCCAGTATTACCGTTTACAGCCCCTGTCCAGATTTATGTTTTTCAAAACTAGTCCTTTCGATGTTTCTAGTGATTTTAGTCCAATATACCAAGCATAATCAAGTATAATAAGCATACAAAACATATTAATTACATGAAATATAAGTATTTACAGAAATCTAATAGAGATGTATAGGGTTTTCTTACAATACTTGTGAAGAGATTAACTAGAAAACAAGATCAAGGACACTAACTTAATCTTTCAACCAAAAATCCTAGCTTCCAAATCTTTTACCCAAGTCTTGCATACTTTTGATAACTAGCTAGGAATACTTGTAAGAATGCTTGAAAACTTTCTAAGAAATCCCTTGTGTAGCTTCCAAATTAACCAAAGGATGTGAAATTGACACTTGATTCATGTAGAGATTAACAAGACCTTCAACAATGATGTAATACTTGTTACTTGAAAATCAATGGATGATGATTATGGGATTTATGGTGGTTCGGTTATGGGAAGAGAAAAGGGAGGATGAATGAGTATTGGAAGAGTTATTTGACTAGTTATATGAATAACTAGATATTTACAAGACTTAGTATGGTGTAAGAGTTGATTAAATCTCACCAAGCCACTTGGCTTGGTGACTCTTTAAAAATACCACATAGGGCAAAAATGAGGAGGTTAGGACTTTTGGATATTATCTTGTGTTTTACGGAGTGTCGTTTGTTCCTAATAATTACTATCGATAAGTATTTAAATCATGAAAGCGTAAAAATAATAATCTTCTAAAAATGTTAAAACTTATCAATATAATCTATATTAGCATATTAAATGAGTGATCAGTTTAACAGAGAGCGTAAAAGTGGTTAAAACCTAGAAACGTAGGTTTAATACGCGTAAAACGTAAAACGTACGAAGTTTACGTGAAAATGGAAAAAGTGAAATGTAACTTTTCAAATATGATTATTATAAACCTAAAAGGCATATAAAGTGTAAATTGGGTCTAGTCTAGTGTCGGTTGGTGTTAAATGTACATTAAGTCTAAAATCGGAAGTGTTAAATCGTGTTTGACGACACCGGTTCTTGATAAAAGTAACATAAATTATAAAAATGATTTGACTAGCCTAAAACTCACTTTATATCATAAAAATAATATAAAATGCTTAGAAATGTGTAGAGTGCCTAATGACCTCATGTTTGGTTAAAGTTTAACGCATGCTAGAGAGTGAGCTTATCCGGCTACTCGTAAAATTAAAATTACTTGAAATAAAAATATTAAATGACGTAATCATTAAAATAATGACATCATAATTTTGAGAGAGGTTAAATACATCAACCAAAAAAATGCAAAACTACAACATTCAATTGCATCCAAATTAGATCTACAAATGCCGATAAAACTTCAGCTTACAAATCAACATTGAACACAAACTAAGGTATGTCAAACTGACCAATGTCGTTGTACCGATCAAAAATAAACCTAATTACCTTATACTAGATAGGGAAAGCGGGTATCGTATCCAAGAGGAGTATGTGGTTTTAATTTAAGTTTTGGGGTGATCACTGATCAATAAAAGTTTTGGTTTGTTTAAAACTTAATAATAAAACTACTAATTAACTAGAAAGCGAATAAGCAATAAAAAGTAAATAAACAAATAAAAATTAAATAAGCAAATAAAAATAAGATTCGTAAACAGTTGAGTAAAAAGCAATCTCTCCCGGCTCCAGATATATTAATCTGACTAAGTTACGGATTGTTACTAATGTTTGCCTTCAAGCCACATAGACATAGTTTGTATTAATTGAAAAGGACAATTTTGGGCACAAGTTATATTTACCACATGAATCGTCTTAATCCCTAAACTAGTTAGACTCGGCACAACTCATTGACTAGCAATAACATGTCTTATAATAATCCTATCAATTAATTTTATAATTACTCAAATGAACAATTATGGGTACAAATTATGTTTACCATACGACCGTCTTAACCCCTATACTAATTAGGCTCGGCACGAATCGTTGACTCGCAATAATATGTCTTGCAATAGTTCAATCAAATAATTATACTAAAACATTAAAATCAAACAAATGATATGCATTAAAATCATATGAATTAATATTTGACAAACAAAATAAAATTCGTAAACATGATCAAACCAAATATATATTTTACCGGGAGAGATTACAAAAAGGTTTAGCCGCGCATCACAATCATAGACCCCATATATGTTTCGCCTTGCCTGTTACTTACGTATAATATCCAAACCACAATTAATTCCCTTCCTTGTTGGCACGTTCGTCGAGAAAAACAAATAATAGATATATGATTGATATGAATGTTGCGGATTTTTTTGCTTCCTCTGGTCTCTTCAATAAAATGAAAAATGACGGCCGAGAATTATTATATCAAATGTCGAATGGGGTCCCCCTTTCTTTTTCTTCTCTCGAGTATATGTATTCAAAAGGGATCAAAACCCATATTTTTTTTCTGCGTCCATTTTAAGGCCAAACAAAATCCATTGGGCCTTTTTTTTCCATTTAATAGATTTGAGCCCAATTCTTAAATAATAAGCCAAACCTCGAGCTTTCTTTTCCAGCAGATAAACTCACAAGCTAACTCCATATTTTTGGGTATTTTATCACATAAAAATAAATATCTCTTTTTTCTCTTTCCGTGGCCTTTTGAATCACCTAAAACGGAGCTCGGTCGAAGAAGTTATGATACAAACAATGTAGCAATATCACACTTGTATTTATATCTTCATTTTGGTTCTTAATCATCCACATTTACTTCAAGTACAATCCAAACACTTTGTATATCACATTAGCTCACAAATTCGCCATTTTAGCTTTATTTTACATATTACCTACATAAACACAAAAACACCCTCAAGGTACATGTATAACAACGAATAACAATGCAACAATGCATAATTAACATGCTATGGGGTGTATGTAAAATATACCGATCAAACCTCCCCAACTTAACCCTTACTCGTTCCGAGGAAGAAATCTACTATATCTTAGCATGTTAATTACATAGTTTTTAATCATACCATTGATATTTCATCAAAAATATCAAATTTAACCTAGTACACTAATAACCATCCTATGTGACCAATAATCCAAAATGATTACCAATATTTTTGTCCTTCTTAAACACTTAACATAACTGTTCCCATTGGTTCCATTTACTTTATGTTTCATATAATTAACCATGTGCCCAACATACTTAGTACACCCCTATAATCAATCGAAACATAGATCCAAAACAAGAGGTGAGAATATTTTACACCTTTTATAATACGGGAGTTTTTATACTATAGAAGCAAACTTTTTAAGAGCACATAAGCCATCATACATTAGCTTATATATTTCAATTTTTACTCAGTTTTCGCACATGAATTTTACTTCATATTTCAAGCATTTTTTCTCATAACATACATAAGCTCCTTTTTTAGCAATCCGGGACCGTTTCTCCTACAAGTCATCCCGAATGCTTAATACACTCCTTTTAAGGTTGATATAAAGACCAATCATTCGGATGTATGAATATCTATCCTATAGGTGTATACTAAGACACATCGGCATACGGGAACCGGTTAATTTAGTCCAATTTAATTATATTGGAATAGTTATGCTTCGTGCCTACTGGTATATCATATGATGGAGTTATCTACCACATAGTCTAAGTAATCAATGCACTAACTTAAACTAACCTTCCTAATTTCATTAACAACAATACAAGGATTGGGTTATTTCACATAAAATTGTCTCAGCTAAGTGCAATGCTATCCATCATAAGAATTGGTGTCTGACCCATGCTAACAACTAAAATATCACCTTGCGATGGTGACGGATCAGATAGGCAAGCCCAGCATATGACTACCACCAATAATTATGACAGTTCTCCAACTTTTTTCTATAGCCACCGTGCGCGGGTGACAAGCCGGATAAGATCAATTTAAGTGTCCTAACCCAACTATTACATTATTATATTTCATATTATATTATTTTAACTTCCTTCCCGTTCTAAGTAAGAGTAAGTAGGGAAATTCAATCGGGTATGGTTTGATCATCTACTAATTATAAGTATGCCTAACTACATGCAAACCATCAAATCAATTTTATAACCAAATTATACAATGGAATCAGGTGCACCTTATAATCATGGCTGGATCTTCTATTTTACTTCAATAATTCATCCACAAGCTAATCTTCAAAATCTGCAAGCACTCAACAAATATATGTAGAAGAAACTTCCACATCCAATTAGCACAAAACTCTTATAATGTGATTTTTTTTTCTATTTTTTTTTTTCAAAAATCACATTTTGACCCATTTTTAACCACAATTTCACACAAAAACATGTAACACATGTGACACCCCCCCCCCCCCCCCCCAACTTAAAGCATTGCATTGTCCCTAATGCAAAAAATTTAAGTTGAAATTTTGGTTAAAAATCACTTTGACAAACTCACACAACACAAAACATAACACATTTTCGTAGGAATCACGGTTGCATTTAGCGTATGCAACAAGCCTTTTAAACCCCCAATAGCCTGAGTGGACGAGTTTAGTCTCGTAAGGGTTTGTAGTGAACACACCCACAAAGTTTTTAACACACACAAAAATAAGAAAACAAAGAGAAACATAAATTAGAAAGAACATAAACACAAACTACAACCCACGGGTTGCCTCCCGTGAAGCGCTAAGTTTACCGTCATCAGCCCGACAATACCTAATATTAGTTTCACACTGGTATGATGGAGCATTTACCAAATGAGTTACCTAGACGCAATGAAACTTTATGGGTCCATGCCATATCCCTCTTTTCAAACACTTTATGAATATTAGTTTCCCTTATGCAGAAGAAGTGTTTATGCTTTGAAACCCATACTCGTCTTTTCCTTTTTCTTCGGCTTGATGCACTACGAACCTGTTTCACACGGGCCTTCTTGCTTGCATCCTAAATCAACTTACCACAATTTGGCACTCCATGAAACTTCTTCTCTTCTTTGCGCAGGGGTTCTCTCAATTTAAGAACTCCTACTCGTGCTTTCCTATGAACTTGCTCTAGAATAATATGAAGGAGTGCCCTGTTATAGTTCTTATTACACCGCTCAACAACATAATAATTTTCTATTAGTAACAACCTTGCTTGTACTTTCCCCTTTGTATAAGTTGAGTCACCCATACAAAATTTCTTGATTAATACTTGAGGCACATGTTGTGGGTTTGGGTCGATACGGGGACCCTCGACTTCTTCCTTATTGCGATATTGTTGTTCTTTCAATGAATTTGAACACTCATCTTCATATAGCAAAGGAGTGAACAAGTCCTCATCTTCTTTTGATTTTGTATCATCAATTAATGAAAGTGTTGGTCCATTTAAAGTTGGGAGATAAGGTGTGGTATTAGTCTCCACAACTCCCTCCCCAACTTTAGGAGGAACCAATTCTTCACGATGATCTTTTACCGGCAAAAAAGAGATCATCAAATGAATTCTTATTAACATCAATATTATATCCATCTTCTTCATCTTCATCTTCATCATCAAAATCAAACATGGTGACGCCTTGAGATTCATATGTTTCTTGCCTATTAAATTGATCTGCCAACGGATCCACATGTGTCTCAAGAGCTGCAATACTAACGTATCTTTGATTTGCCTCTCTGTTGGATTCTATCATTGAAATGAGCTTATCCAATTTTTGGTCAAGATACGAGAGATGGTTATCACCTTGACCTTGGCCTTGATGGTCATATTGTTGAGTCGGTCTTTGTGGTTGATCGAATAAACTTGAGCTCTCATATGAAGGTTGATAATATTCACCACCATATTCCCCTCGATACCTCGTGTAATCTTCCATCTCAATATTGTAATTAGCATGATATGTGTTATGCTCATAATCATCATATTGAGATAGATAGTCATATGTCTCAAGTACTCGCTCCTTCCTACTTGCTTTCTCCTCCGGACAATTTTCATAAGAATGAAATGGATTCCCACAAGTCCAACATGAATCCATAGAAGCTCTAGGTTAAACAAATGATGAAATTGACCATGCGAGATTACCTAGAAATCTCAGGATCGTAAACTAACGGTGATGTACGTCCCGATCTACGCGTGCGCATACACTAACCTGCACACTCACAACCAACAAAACAAAAAAGCAAACAAAACAATAGAAAAAGAAAATCTTTTTGTATTTTTGATTTTTAAAACTATTAGCAAAAACTTAAACTAAAAGCGCACTCACTCCCCAGCAGCGGCGCCAAAATTTGACAGATGTCGTTGTACCGATAAAAAATAAACCTAATTACCTTATACTAGATAGGGCAAGCGGGTATCGTATCCACGAGGAGTATGTGGTTTTAATTTAAGTTTTGGGGTGATCACTGATCAATAAAAGTTTTGGTTTGTTTAAAACTTAATAATAAAACTACTAATTAACTAGAAAGCAAATAAACAATAAAAAGTAAATAAAAAAATAAAAATTAAAGAAGCAAATAAAAATAAGATTCGTAAACAGTTGAGTAAAAAGCAATCCCTCCCGGCTCCAGATATATTAATATGACTAAGTTACGGATTGTTACTAATGTTTGCCTTCAAACCACATAGGCATAGTTTGTATTAATTGAAAAGGACAATTTTGAGCACAAGTTATATTTGCCACATGAATCATCTTAATACCTAAACTAGTTAGACTCGGCACGGCTCTTTGACTAGCAATAACATGTCTTATAATAATCCTATCAATTAATTTTATAATTGCTCAAATGAACAATTATGGGTACAAATGATGTTTACCATACGACCGTCTTAACCCCTATACTAATTAGGCTCGGCACGAATCATTGACTCACAATAATATATCTTGCAATAGTTCAATCAAATAATTATACTAAAACATTAAAATCAAACAAATGATATGCATTAAAATCATATGAATTAATATTTGACAAACAAAATAAAATCCGTAAACATGTTCAAACCAAATATATCTTTTACCGAGAGAGATTACAAAAAGGTTTAGCCGCGCATCACAATCGTAGACCCCATATCTGTTTCGCCTTGCATGTTACTTACGTATAATATCCAAACCACAATTAATTCCCTTCCTAGTTGGCACGTTTGTCGAGAAAAACAAAGAATAGATATATGATTGATATGAATGTTGCGGATTTTTTTACTTCCTCTGGTCTCATCAATAAAATGAAAAATGACGGCTGGGAATTATTATATCAAATGTCGAATGGGGTCCCCCTTTCTTTTTCTTCTCTCGTATATATGTATACAAAAGGGATCAAAACCCCTTTTTTTCTGCTTCCATTTTAAGGCCAAAAAAAATCCATTGGGCCTTTTTTTTCCATTTAACAGATTTGAACTCAATTCTTAAATAATAAGCCAAACCACGAGCTGTCTTTTCCAGCCGATAAACTAATGAGCTAACTCCAGATTTTCAGGTATTTTATCACATAAAAATAAATATCTCTTTTTTCTCTTTCCGTGGCCTTTTTAATCACCTAAAACGGAGCTCGGTCGAAGAAGTTATGATACAAACAATGTAGCAATCACGCTTGTATTTGTATCTTCATTTTGGTTCTTAATCGTCCACATTTACTTCAAATACAATCCAAACACTTCGTATATCACATTAGCTCACAAATTCGCCATTTTAGCTATATTTTACATATTACCTACATAAACACAAAACACCCTCAAAGTACACGTATAACAACGAATAACAATACAACAATGCATAATTAACATGCTATGAGGTGTATGTAAAATACACCGATCACAAACATAATCAAATGTTTTACTCATCATTCCAAGCAAAACCCCCAAAACTATTCCAACTTTAAATGGCTAAATTAAAAAACCACAATTTTTAAAAACATCATCAACCAATCAAGTAAATAAATAAATAAAACTATCACTTAAATGTAGCAAACAATTTTCGTTTTAATGTTCTTGCCCATATCTAAAAGTAAATAAAGAACAACGTCAACCAGGCACAGTTGGGGTCTTAACCAAATCACAGTTGGGGTCTTAACCAAATCACTTTGCAACACATGAAAACTCCAAATCTCGGCAGCCTCCAAGGATTGTTTAGACTTTCTAATCTTCAATGTTAAAAGCCTTAATCTAACATGCTCCTTAATAATGTTGCAAATATCATCAAACCTTCTGAATTTCCCTTGAAAACACCTAAGATTCCTTTCTGACCACAAGTAGTAAATAGAAGCACCCATAACCAGCCTTTGAATTATGATCCTAGTAGACTTATTGACAAGTCTAGAAGAAACATAATCAACAATTTGATAAAGATCATCAGGAGCAAATTCAAGCCTCATAAGATCTTTAAAGTGACCCCATACTTTAAAGGAGAACTCACAGCCAAAAAACAAATGATTATGATCATCTTGGACTGTATTACACAATGAACACCTCAAATTATCCAAATTCTGCCATTTAGAATCTCTATCCTGAGTCTTCAACTTCTTATTAATAGCAACCCATAATATAAAAGCGTGTCTAGGAATATTTTGACTAAACCAAACAATCTTATACCATGGAACAACAGGCTTTAATGGTGACAGATTTGACAGAAAAAAACTAACCTTGTCATTTATGTTCTTCCAAAGGAATTTATCTTGCCTTTCATGAAATAATAGAGGAGGTGGAATCTAAAAAAGAAAAGGAAATTTTGAACTCCAAGCATTAGGCCATTTCCATTCACCACCAATAACAAGATCAGCAACTTTGCATGATAAAGGAAGACCAACTTCAAAAATATCTCCCATAGAAATAAATAGACACAAAGGACCAATAACGGACCAATTGTCAAACCAAACTGAAGTATTATTGCCATCCCCAATCCTCGTTACAATATGACTCTTTAACACATCCCTGCACTGCAAAAGTTTTTTCCAGGCCCAACAGTCATCATTACGCATGGGAACATCCCAAAAATTTCTTTCACTGGACCTTCTATCAACTAGCCTATAAGCATTCACCCACTTCACCCATAAAGAGTCTTTTTTAGAAACAATGTTCCAGATATGTTTAGACATCAAAGCAGTATTCCATATATGCACTGATTTAATACCTAAACCACCCTGAACTTTCAAACAACACACATCCTCCCATTTCACCTTAGCCTTCCCTTTTTTCATATCCCCATTAGACCATAAAAATCCCCTCATAAGCTTTTCAATATTATTAGCGACAAACTTAGGGAGGATAAACACAGATGACCAATAAACTTAGATAGAGCTCACCACAAAATTAATAAGTTGAAGCTTGCCTGCAAAGGACAATGCCTTGTTCTTCCAATCAAGTAATTTCTTATTCACTCTATCAATCAATGGATCACAATGGTGCTTGTAGAGTCATGTAGATATAAGAGGGACTCCCAAATATCTTATTGGGAGAGATCCAACAGAAAAAGGCATGATATCTAAGGTAGCAGACCTTACATGAGAAGAAACATTCCCAAAGAAGACCAAACTCTTTTCCATACTAGGCTTCAAACCAGAAATCCTACTAAACTCCTCCAAAGCAGATTTTAAAATAGAGACGGAATTTGAATCCCCATGAGAGAAGATCATAAGATCATCCGCAAAACATAAATGAGTGAGTTTTACTTTACTACATCTCTAGTGAAACTTAAAACCCCCATTTTCTTTAATTTTCTTCTTGATCAAAAGAGAAAGAACCTCCATAACAAGAGTAAATAAGTAAGGAGACAGGGGATCACCCTGTCTTAAACCTCTTTTTCCCTTGAAATAGCCATGATGATCTCCATTAACACTTATAGTAAAAGAAGGGGAAGTCATACAATTTCTTGATCCAATTAGTCATTTTACCAGGAAAACCAAAATGGATCAAGCATTGCCTTAAAAATTCCCAATCTACCATGTCATATGCTTTTTGGATGTCTATCTTAAAAGCAACTTTAGAAGGACCTCTATGTCTATCTTAAAAGCAAATTTGTGATACACTGAAAAGATTGTACTTAAGTTCTGGTACATAATACACATTTTCAAAATCAAGGTTACCAGTTTTAATTACCCCTTTACCAGTAATCCTTCCTCCAACACCACCACCAAAGACAACTGGTCCTCCATCCAGAGCAATAAAGTCTGAAAGATATGACATGTTGCCTGTCATGTGCCTTGAACATCCACTGTCTGAATATCCTCTATCTTCTTTTCCATTTGAGGGATGTTCCTGCACACAAAATAAAGGTGTTAGTTTCTTTTGGGGATCCAAACCATCACTGGTTTGGATCTGCCTTGTGCATCAAGATGAGAAAACTTGTTTGAGGTCTTTGATGCACCATTGGGTTTGGTAGAATTTTTAACCCAATGTGCTTTGGCCTTGACAGTATTGCCCCTTTTTCCCTTAACATTTAAGTGCCTAGCAGTAGAATTTGCTGGTCTAGCAGTTGGAACTGCTGACCTAGCAGTTGGAACTGCTTGTTTAATCTTAGGCACCCACTTCTGATTAGTCATTGCTGTTTTCTGATAAAAATGCCTTTTAACTGTTTGTGCATGATTTGAAAATTGTTTTGCACTAGAAACAGTTTGTTTGTTATTGAACCACTTATTTTGACTAGCAGTTGAAACTGTTTTGATGCCAGTCTTTAACATAACAGCTTTGGGTGACATCTTATGATTTGCATCAGGGTTTGTCAATCTAGTTGGACTATTTTGAGTTATCCTAGCATTGTTATTCCTGTTCACCCTTGCATTCCCAGAAACCCTCTTTTTCCATGGGTTAGAATCACAATAAGCAGCCATATGATCAAAACTTCCACAAACAAAACATACTTTTCTAATCATGGCAAACTTATCATCCAATTTCTTAGATTTTGAGTGATTCCAATTCCTATGACTACCCTCAGAACTTGATGATCTGTTCTTAATCCTATACATCTCAGCATATCGAACATTTTTCCTAACTGGTTTTATGTTTTCAGTCTTAACCACTTTAGGAGCATGTTTAACTTCTATCTTAACAACATTAGATTTGTCCTTAACCTTTGCATCCTCATCATCAGATTTCCAATCCTCAATAGTTGGTGCATCTGAGTTCCTATCAGAGGACATCTTTTCCTCAGAAAGAGATTTATCACTAGCACTCACAAAAGAATCTTCTGCCTTAACAAATTTAACAGGATTTTCACTAACCTTAACACCATATCCAGGAAAATCCATATCCTTAAACTCTTCTAAACCAGTATGAGCTAAATTAATTCCTGGTGGAGCAAACATTCCTCTAAAATGGGGTACAACTGACTTATAACCTAAACCAGATTTAGCTTTGTTAAGTATTTGACTCTCTACAATCTTTTTAACTCCGTTTGAAGTATATTCAAGAGTATCTACACTTAACTGGATGTTTTCTTTTTCCTTTTTAAGCTTCTCTAGTTCATATACAAGTCCACTCATTTTATTATCTTTTATTTGCAAATCCTTCTTTAAAACACCTATCTCATCAAAAAGTTTGACTCATTCTGTTTATAAAACACAATTTGTTCTTCCAAAACAGCTAATCCTCTTTTATGATTTGACAGACTAAAACTTACTTGATTAAATTCAACTCTAAGATCATCATACTGTTTCTTAACATTTTCATAATCTTTTAAAGCACGACAAGAGTTTGAACATTTTTCAAGTATATGTACCTCAGAGTCTAAGAAAGCCATCAAACCCAAGTTAGCTGGTTCCTCTTCTTCCTCCATGAAGCTCCAATCAAATCCAGCTCCATCTACAGCTACCATAGCCTTGGAAGAAGGCTCTTCAACATTAACTGTTCTCCTTGTCCCTTGCTGATTCTTAAACCCTTGACTCTGGTTGCTTTGTTGTCTTGGACCTCTACATTCCCTGGCAAAGTGCCCCATCTTGTGATAATTAAAGCATTCCACCTTAGACTTATCATACCCAGCAACATCTCTTCCATTGAAGGTAATCTTATTCCCAGTCCTTTGGTAATACTTCTTAGCTCTGATGCTTATCAAAGCCAACTGCCACTTTAAATCCATAGCTTCCAAATCATCTTCAGCAATTTGAAGAAGATCTTCATTAAAGATCTTTGACCCACCAGACTGTTCTGACACAAATGCATATATGGTTTCTTCAGTCAAGCCAGCAATACTAGTTTTTACACTAGCAGTGCTAACTGTTGGTATAGCAGTACCAACAGATTCTTCATCTTCATGATTCGAACTGTTTGAAGAAGATACAAAAGCCATATTCCCTGAACTAGAACTGGTGCTACCACTCTTCTTGACCTTCTGCTCAACAATCTTAAGATTGTTGTAAAGCTCATTCATTGTCATTTTCTCCAGCTCTGGTTTATTGCTCCAAACCACAACATAAGTGTTCCATTTAGCAGGTAAACTATTTAGAAACTTCATGTTGAGGTCTTCTTGAGGTATCACAATCTTCAACACAGTAAGTTGACTGATGATCTTTTGAAGCCTATTAAAGATATGGTCCAAAGTTTCATTGCTTGATGCAGTGAAGTTCTCATAACTTTGCTTAAGTAGGGTTTTCTGTGCCTTCTTCGTAGCTTCATTACCACCAAATCTTTCCACCACTGCTTCAAAAAGAGTTTTAGCCGACTCGTAATGGCTAAAGTTCAGCACTTGATCATTAGGAATTGCCATTAGTAACAAATTCCTAGCCTTCTGATCATTTTTCTTTTTGATTCTCTCCTCGTTTGTAACTGGCTCAGTGTTAAGCTTTGTGATCTTGGAACCATCAGCACGTGTTTCTTCAACAGGAATTGATTTGAAGGAATCACCATTGATAATGATATCCCATAATGCATAGTCTTGCACCATGAAATATTGCTCTATTCTGAGCCGCCATAAATCGTATTCATTCTGTTTCAGCATGGGAAGTTTAGCAAGGATTGAGGTTTGAGATGTCTCCATGTCCATCTTCTTGGTTGCTAGTGAGTAAATACTTCTGGTTCTTCTAAACTCAAAGTATCAGAAACCTGTCTCTGATACCACTTGACCGGATCTAAACACACACGTTGTGTTGGGGATACTTTAAGTATATACTTGATAGCACGCGGAATTTACTACCAAGTACTTAGAAGATGTTTTGTGTTTGATGATTGATTGAATAAGACAATAAGAACAAATAAGAAAACAAACGATATCAACCAAACAATTTCTTCAATATATATCAAATGATTACAATATGAACGTGAAGAACACTTGATAATTCGTATGAAGGGATATCTATATCAAAACCCTAATCTAAGGATCTCTTTTTTATAATGCAAAGAGTCCTATACAAGTAAAACATCTAACCGTATCATTCTATACAAATAAGATATATACCATATCTTTTCTATATTTATCTTCACACGGTTTAACCTTGATCTCTTAAGCAGTCCTAACTGTTCTTCATCAGCAGTCCTAACTGTTCTTCCATCAGCAGTCCTAACTGTTCTTGTATTCTTCAACCGTACTAACTGCTTAAGTTTAATTCCCAACAGAAAGAAACAACCCGCTGATATGGAACCCATTGATATGTGTCTAAATACACATATATTTTACATTATTTAAACCCACAAAAACAGCCAAAAACACTTTGAAATGTCACATAATACTATAAATATCATTGGAATGTGTTTTTATATGATTCAGGTGCAAAAGGAGTGAAAACAGATGAAAAACGAGCAAAGTTTCATAAATTGGCAAAATCAGTCCCTGAACTTTCAAAGTTGACAGAAAATACCCCTGGTTGTATAAAATGGAAAAATAACATTTATGGTCCTTGGGATATTGAAATTTGGCATGTTTAACCCTTGTGTCAACTTTGGGAAAGTTACACTTTCAACCCCTCAAAACTTCATAAATTACACAAATGGTCCCTAAGGTTAAATCCGGATCCAACACTAAATACCCTTAACCCATATTATTACTAAATCCTAAACCCAGCAATAAACTAAAACCCATTTTCAGTCCAACCCTTATCCCAGCCCAATCAATAAAACATAAACCCAAGCCCAAAAACACAACCCGACCCAACCTTTTATTAATAAAACCCACACCCCTTATTTAAATATCCCAGGGTCAAACTAAAGTTTGACCAATCTTCTTCTTCCCCATACCGCCAAAAAACAATACCACCTTACCCACAACTTTCTCTGCTAAACCACCCCTTATCCCCTGACAATCCACCTTCCCCCTCCTCCAATAAGAAATATTCACACCCTTACACCCCCACATGCTTAGAAGAAGCCAAATCCCCACTATCCTGATTTCCTGGCAAAATTGCAATAAACGAATGAGATTGATTCAGAGTCCAACCAATGGTGGTATTTGATCACAAAGATGAGAGGAAGCTTTTGAGACATCTATATAAAGAAATGAAGACACGGAGAAGAAGTTGTCAGTAGATTAGGACCAAAGTAGTGTAGAAAAGTAGATAAATGTTATCTCAGTTTCAATCAAGGTTTTCATTGTAATTTCATGTTTGTTTCAAATCATTAGTCTTGAGTTACTCCTGTATTGTATTAATTTTCCAAGTCAATGAAGTTTCAAATTTTCAAGTGTTACTGTTAAATCCGAATTAAGTTAAAGTATTGATTAAAGGCTTATTATCTGTTTATATAAGCTCATATAAGCTTAATATAGCTTTTTGTGAGCTTATTTTAGTTCTATATGTTCTGTTCCAAGAAAATCAAGAAAGTCAACAAAAGTCAACATTTTCAGCAAATAAGCAATTGGAAGGGTTAAGCTGAGGTTATTAAGCTGGATTGAGGTCTAAACTTGGTAAGTGACATTCCAAGCTCAGTTCTGATCTAGTTCTCCTCTGTTTCTTATACCATTCAGTTGTAAGTTTTCTCAATATTTTGCTTTATTTTCTTGTTTACTGTAGAAGTGCTTATTGTTAGCTTATTTCTATAATTTCTTACTTATTAGTAGTTTATAAGTTTAATTCATCAGTAGTATCAGTGTTTATTAGCCATGGTCTCATTTTACTTAAAAATCATAAAAAAGCCTTAAAACAGTCACAATGTTGTATAGCTTATCATGTGCTTATTTCTTAATTGTTAATTGCTTATTAAGTATTAAGTAAGTTGTCTAATCAGTAGTTGTTGAATTTTATATGTTCTTATTGCCTGTTCTAAATTCAAATTCCAAACAGTGAACCATAAGTAGTGTTTGGTTTTGGCAAGTCAATAAGTCAAACAAGCTAGTACTGTTACATTACCAATAGACCAACTTTGATTCAGCTTTTCTTAGTCCAAATAATCTGATTTTAAGTCTTAATTAGCAAATCTAATAGAAAATCTAGTTTTGAGTGGGCTGTGGTAATTTCAGTCCATTATATGACCAAATAAGCTATAATAAGCCACAAGCTTATTTGGACCTTTTCCTTCGCATTTATGTGCTCCTTTAGATCATATTAGTGAGTAACCAAAAGCCCATTTAGTCCCTTGGTCTGTGCACTCTTCTGCACACAACTCTGCACATCAGCACTCAGTATATACTGAGTGCTTTTGGCTGTTGAACTCAGCTAATTTTTGGCTTATCTAGATAAGGTGAAGCCTTTCTTTTTGTGTTTTTGTATAGCTCATAGTACTAGCTCACTTTTGCCCCCTTAATATTCAACTTAACTGCTTAATCTACCCTTCAATTTGGCCTGATTCCTGAGTTTCTGTCTAAATTGTGCAACTGCTTAAGTGCTCAGTTGCTTAATTTGTGGGGTTATCTGTTTGCTTTAAGTTGTTTTGTGTTTATTTAAGTTGTTTAAACCTGTTCTGAGCCTTTGGTAAACTTTTGTGCTTTTTAGCTTATTTTTGGCTTATTTGCCAAACTGCTTATTGGCCAAATTGCTTATTAGGGTTTAGCAAACTTTTTATTTTAATTTTCTTAGCTTTAAAATATTAATTTAGACTTATCCTGAATTTTTCAGATTTTTCCTAAGTCATTTGATATTTTTAATCTTTTTAATTAGTTTCTAATAGTAATTAAATCATAATAAAGAGAATAATAATCAGAAAAATATAATTTTAATTTTCATAATTTTCTTTTGTCATTTATAATCTAGGAAAAATATAATAACATTTTTAGACCTTAATAAAAACAAAATAGAAAATAAGTGATAGCTTCTATTTAATAGAATTTATCTTTTTAAATTTTTAATTAAGCAATTTTCATTTTTATAATTTTCTTAGCTTCTTTTCACTTAATAATATTTATAGAAAAAGTTTTAGATTTTTCTTTGTTTATTTAGTATTTATTATAATTTAAATTAGTTTTAAATAATAATTAAATAATAAATAATTAATAAATAATTAAATAAAAAGTATAAAAAATATAATTTTAATTTTAAAATAAGTTTTAAGTCATTTTACATATTTAGGTTTTAAATTTCATATATTTCAGTTTTTGTCCCATTTTAGATTTCCCGTCACGCGTTTTCAGTTTAGTTTAATTCGCGTTTAATTTCCTTTTGTATATTTATTTCTCATTTGTTATTTAGAATTATTAAAAAAGCAAAAATCCAAAATATCTAATCACATCAGTCACTCTAATCCTAGCTTTCCACAGTTTGCCCATTCACACCTCGTTGGGAAACGATTCGGGTAATTACTTACCTGTCTTCACACTACACACGAACGTGAGTTTTTGCAGGTATCCTTTTTCACAAAGGGGTAATTTGTAATTATTCACGCGTATCCGCTGTCTGCATTTATTTATAGGTGTATTCAGCACGGATCACCCATCACCCCCTCAGGCGGATCCATTCACTCAGGAACTGCCCCCAAAAGCCAGGCTGGTGTTACCCCAGTTATTATGGCTAGTCAGGCTGAGCAAACCCACTCAGTTATTATGACAACGGGGTCAGGACCTGGCCAAAACAAAGGCGAGTCTTCTTATGAAGAGGAGCCGGTTCAATTTTTGGGTATTGAGTCCATGGGGGACTTTCAGGCTCTTCTTGAGTCTGAAGATGAGCATAAGGAAGAGAGTGAAGAGGAAATTTTTAAGGCAGGTGAGGATATGGAAACTGGTGTGCAATCTGAACACTCTGAACAACCTGAACATTCACATCAGTCATCTCCACATCCAAGTGAAGAATCAGAATCTCAAGCTGCTGGTTCTTCGGATACTGACAACATCCTCACCAAGTATGACAACACTCTTCCTCTCACTGAGAGACAATTGGTCAAATTCCTGCTCAAGACCAACAAGGCTCTCTTCCAAGGTCTGACTGAAGAAATGTTTGACCAGCACACTGAAGCCGCTGTTCATTATGTAAACCTGAAGGAATCAGTGGAAGCCCATCATGATGATGAAAATGAGCACATGTCATCTATCTCCTTCTCCCTGACAAATCTTGATTACAACTTAAAACTGTTCAACGAGGCTCTCACCAACTTACAAAAGAGCGTTGACACAATTCAAGAGTCAGTGAAAGATGACCCTGAGCTAAACAAAAAAGTTCTTCAGGCTTCAGAAACTTACCAGCAACAAACTTCTCAGTTGACTGAGCTGGTAACTGTGCTGAGATCCTCAAATCTTCAGGGAATCAACTCTTCAGTGGACTCCATCCGATCTTCCCTGGGTCTTATGGAGTCCCACATGGCTTCTTTGGCATCGTCTTCTTCCTCCATGGCTTGGAATCTTGGGCCAAGGATGACTGCATTAGAGGCTTCTCAGGCTTCTCTTGAGACTAAGGTCTCAACTCTTTAGGAGGACACCTCAGACATCAAGTCCATGATGACTGAGATCTATCAGGCCTTCAAAGGTCAAGCTCCCTCAACTTCAGTGAAAGAACCAACTCTTGCTCTCACTATGGTTCAAGCAACAGTTGAGGGGGAGAAAGTCACTGAAGAACCTCCACAACCTGAACAAGAACAACCTCCTTCTCACACTGAGGGGGAGAATCCTGAAGCCACCACATCTTCATCCCACCAAGACAAAGGCAAGGGCATTCTCACAACCACTGAGCCTAAGCCCACAATCTTGGTGCCTGCCTCCAAGGAAAGAAGGCCAGACCCTGATGAACTAGTCAGGGTTCCTTATGAAATCAATGGGGTAATGGAACTTCCCACTCATGCTGAAATTCAAGCTCACATAGAGAAAGAGGAGGCAGCAAAGAAAGCTGCTGAAGATGAAAGGCAGAACAAGCTTGCTCTCATTCAGGTTGCAAGAGAAGAGGCTGAGAAGATTGGGATTGAGGCAAAAGACCTTGCTAAAAGGAAAGGTGGCAAGAGCTTTGTGGAAGCTCAAAATGCTGAAATGGCTGCCCTCAGGCAAAGAAGGGAAGAAAGAATGAAAAGGACTGAAGAGATCAGGCAAAACAGGATTAAGAGATATTAGTGGATCATGAAAAACAGGTTGAAACCATAACCAATCACTGATGTCAAGATTCATCAAAACACCACGCCTGCCATTGTTACTGTCTACAGAGGTGCTGACATGAGAAACTTTGATGTTCATACCCCCTTCAGATTCACTGACTTCGGGATCACTGAATTGGATGAGTTGGGTCCAATATTAGTGAAAAAATCAAATGTTGTGGTCCCTGGTCTGTTAGAATCCCTGAGCCTGAGGTATGAAAGATTGGCAGCAGCACCTCAGGAACTTGGTATTCCATCTCTTGTTCCTGCTTTAGCTGAACAGCCAGCCCCTTCTCAGTCTTCTTCAAGAAAGAGAAAGAAGATTGAAGCTGAGCCTGAGATCAAGGTTCCTGGTCTTGACTGTAATAGGGCTCTCCCTGAAGGTCTTCCATTCAGGAACAATGTGGTCATTGAACAACCTGAAAGAGGTATGTTCTTCATTGATGAGTTCGGTGACCAAGCCTTTCAGAGATGGAGTGATATTGATCTATCAGGGATCAAAGCCATGCTTGGCTTTCTAATGATGGCATCCTCACTCAAAACTCCTGAAAATGCAAGGTTTTGTCAAGATCTGAAAAGGAAAATCCGAGAGCACCCTAACCAACAAGAACTGCAGTCAAAGAAGCCTAAGCTTGAAGCCCTTGGGATTAAGTTGAACTGATGAATCTGCCTGACTACCACCACCACCTTTTGTACTTAGTTTTGATAGGACTTGTAATGATTTTAATAAGATGATGTTTTTATTATTTCAGTGTCCTTATTTACATTCTAGTACATTCAGTATGAGTAGAAGTCATTAGCTCACTCATTATTGATCAAAACACTTTGGAATAATTTATATTCAAATAGGGGGAGATTGTTGGGTCCGTCAGTACCCAAGAATACTTAAAACAAGATTTGAACACAAATTAAGTAAGTGTTAACTTAAACCGAGAACAATTCAAGTCACTGAGAGAACAGTCTCTCAGTGAGTCATCTTCAGGATGCTTAAGGCGAATTCAAGAAGAAGGATTCACTACTCAGGAAGGCGGTACTCCCTGAGTAGGACTTAAGCCAAAGAAGAAGATGATGGTTCAGTGAGTGTTGGACAAGAACTCACTGAACCCCAGTCTCCTCAACAAAAATTGTGATTAATAAATGAAGGCGTGTACTGAAGAACCTAAAGCCTGAAAGAAAGGCGGGAAGATCTGGGAAGAGTTTAAGATAAGATCAAATCTTATCTTTTCAGGAAGAAACCTTCCCTAAGACGGCTAAAAGTCATGGAGTGTCAGACCAACCACTCCTAAAGACTTTTAGCCCATTTCTATTGGTTCTTGGAAATGACAATTACTGTTGTAATTGTCAGACACGCTTACTTCAACAACTTGTATTATTTTTAATCACTTTTACTCTTTATACTTGTGTATAAATAGGTTCAGATGGGAGAGAAGCTAAATGTGCTTTGTACATTGAAAGCTTAGACTTTTGCAAAGCAACTTCTCTCCTACAAAGAGTAACGTATCCCTGAGATAGCTCAGTGGGTCGAATTGTTACCACTCAAAGCAAAGCTTGAGTTTAGATAGGAGACACCACCATACCTTGTCTATTCAATCCCAAGTGTTTGTTCCGCAAAACACTTGGGTAATAGATTCTTTGATTCATTTCTAATAAGAATTTAAACGTTGAAAAATACTTATGTGTTTTTACTTTTACGTTTCATTAATCTGTTAGAATTAATCATAACATTGTATTAGTCATAAACGCGAATAGATTAACTTTCTAGTTAACTCTAAGCATGTGAAGGGAACAACAAGTGGTATCAGAGCCTCTGGTTTATAAAATCTTTCAAAACTAACCAAGAGTGCTCAAGGTTTTTAAAACCAAGATCCTACTATGGCTGATATTAATGTACCCCAGCTTATCGATAAAAAGGGTGGCAGCTATTTTGCTGTTGCACCAAGACTAGAAGCTGGAAAGTTTAGCAAATGGAAAAAACGTATGATTTACTATTTAACTGGTATGGAACATTACTACATCACCTGTATTAGGGATGGCCCATTTGTGCCTAAGACTGCTGCAGGGCTAAACAAGCCTGAGGCACAATGGACCATTGATGAGAGGAGGGTGGTCAATCAAGACCAACACCTTAAAAGCATCCTTATATCTTGTCTTCCTGACGATATAATGGAATCAGTCATCAACTGTTTAACAGCCAAGCAAAATTGGGATGACTTGGTTAATAGCTTTGAGGGCCCCTCAGATACCAAGGAAAACAGGGTCATGGACCTGAAACTTGAGTATAATACTTTCAGGGCAAAAGACTCTGAAAGTCTCTATCAGACTTATACCAGATACAAGACTTTGATAAACGAACTATCAAATGATGGTGTAGTATTATCTAAGTATGAGACAAATGTTGGCTTTGTCAACAGTCTCCCTGAGAAGTGGCTAAACTTCTCACATGGCCTGAGGAATGCTAATCACATTCAGACCCTTGAGCTCCCTGAAATCTATGGGAAATTTGTCTATGAGGACAACTTGATCTCAAGGAGATATCCTGACTCAAAAGCTCTTGAGTCCAAAAAGGCCTTAACCTCCACACCAATATCAACTGCTTTTTATACTAATGGTGTTGTGCAGGACTTTCAAGAGGAGACTGAGGATGAAATTGATGAAAGGACTAGTGATGAGTACCTAAAAGATCTAAACTTGGAATTCCAAGAGAGGGCACTCCTTGCTAGTTCAAAACGTTTCATCAAAAGAAACCAGTCCAATTTTTCAAAAGGAAAAGCAAATGAAACCACTGAATGCTTTAATTGTGGTAAAAAGGTCATTTTGCTAGGGACTGTTATTCTAAAACCACCTCAGAACCCTCTTACAAATTTTCAGGAAATAGTTCCTCAGGAACTAGCAAGTTTCAACCTAGAATGTTTCAGTCGACCCAACAATTTCAAAACAAGGGTCAAAAAGACTTTGAAGCAAAATATAGGAAAGCCAAGGCTAAACTTGCAATTCTTGAAACTAATCCCTCAATGTCTCAGGCTGCTCAAACACCCAAACCTGTTCAGGCAAAGAATAAGGTTTTAGTAGCTAAAGCTTATGACTGGGATGATGAAGAGGTCTCCTCAGATGAGGAAATTAGAGTGAGTGCACTGATGGCACTCTCTGAAGGTGATCAGGTGGCTGTTGGGAAAAGCCATGCAAGGAATGGAGAGTAGGTAAACATCACCATGAAGAAGGTAAACACTTTACTTTCTATGGATGATGATTCTGATTGGCAGTCTTACATGAATTATATTTGTGTAGATCTTAAATTTGTTGAGGAACAAAGGCTTAACATGTGTTCAAAATATAACAATATAGTGTCAGAATTGAATAAATGTAGAGATGAACTGCTTGTACTAAAGCAAGCCAAACTAGAAACAATAACTCTACAAATTCAGAACACTGAAATTTTGAAACAAAACCAAGCCCTACAAACTGAACATAACAAAGAAAAGGTTGTCATCCAAAGCTAGACCAAGAAGAACCCCAAGGTTTTTGACACTGTGGGATTAAGCTCTCAGAAAACCATTAGAATTGACCCTCTTATGGTTGATCCCAATGTGAGTCACAGTGAACCAACCTTTGTTCCAACTGGCATATCTTTTGAGCAAGAAATGCTTCCCAAGTCTAATGACTGGATTGTCAGGGACAACCCAGTCAGTAAGTTACCAAACTTTGAGACTGGAAAGATCTTGCTTCCTGAAAGTCAGGCCTTGAAAAATATGCTTGGACTTACTGAACAACTCAGTAAGCTTGAACTCACAGAACAACTCAGTAATACTGAGTCTGTGAATGAGTCTGAATCATAATCATACCCACCACTTCCTCCACTGAATACCCTTCAGGGTGCTGCACCAAACTTAGGCCTCCCACCAATGGTCTTCTCACCACACTCTCCAAAGGAGAGATCAGGAAAGGGAACAACCATCCTGAAGAGACCAACCCTTGAAGTCTCAGTAAATACTGATGACTCATCAACTTCAGTCCCTTCTGAAGTAACAACCCAAAGCCCTGATTCAAAATTTGATCAGTTTGCTGAAATGGTCAGGAAGCTGGGAGAGAAGATTGCATCTTCTGAGAAACCTTCTCAATCCAAGAAGGAACAAAAACCAGCTTCCTCAAAGACCAAACCCAGACCCACAAAACCCCTGAAAAGATGTGAATTGTGTAACTATACCAATCATATCACTGATGATTACTATAGAATTCTTTATTGCATGGTTTGCAAAAAGGATGATCACAGGACCTCTGATCACAAAACACATTCAGTCACATCAAACATGGCAAGTCTTAAAGCTCAGTCTTTAAACTATCCTTCTGATTCTAAACAGAAACAGAAACAAAAGGCAAAGCCTTTTGCACCTTGCCCTTACTGTGGGTTCAATGACCACCATCCTAAGGATTGTCAAATTGACAATTGTTGTGAAAATAGTAGAAGTTCCACTCATAGCACCTCAGGACGTGGTAAGGCCATTCAGGCCAGTAGAGGTATGACAAAGTCAGCCTCTCAGTTCTCTGAGTCTACATCAGCAATCAAATGCATAATATGTGGTAGCTCAGTCCACTCCACCACTGACCATAAATCACTTGAAAATGTTAATAAGACCCTCAAAGCTAAACCCTCCAAGAAGTGGAGTCCTAGAAAGAACTGACCCAGTTTACTATTTGTGCAGAAACATGCCAGGGATCCTGTTTGGCATCTTGATAGTGGATGTTCAAGGAGCATGACTGGTGTGAAGGAGTATCTGCACAAGTATGTGGATGAATCAGGACCCAAAGTGATATTTGCTGATAACTCATCATGTCTCACTGAAGGTTATGGTTCAGTAAACTGCAATGGTATAGTCTTTACTAGGATAGCTTATGTAAATGGTCTAAAATACAATTTGATAAGTGTCAGTCAACTATGTGATGCAAAATACATAGTTCAGTTTGATGATAAGCAAGGAATCATCTTCAATGCTAATAAGGAAGTTGTCCTTATTGCTCCAAGAAGACATGATGTTTATGTGTTAGACATGTCCAGTCTGACTCAGAATGGAACTTGTCTCTTTACCAAGGCCACTGATACACTCAACTGGCTTTGGCATAAGAGACTCTCCCACCTGAACTTCAAAAACATAAACAACCTTGTAAAACAAAACAAGGTCCTTGGCTTACCATCTCTTGTGTTTTCAAAGGATAAACCATGCTCAGCTTGTGAAAAAGGTAAACATCACAGAGCATCCTTTAAAACCAAAACCAACTTTTCCATCAGGAATTGCCTACATCTTCTTCATATGGATCTATTTGGACCAATCAGTCCTAGATCTATTAACCATGAGAAGTATACTCTGGTCATTGTGGATGAGTACTCAAGATACACTTGGGTATACTTCCTGATCAAAAAGAGTCAGGCAGCTGAAACTATTATGTCCTTTGTCAGGAACATTGAAAATCAGAATGACATCAAAGTCAAACAGATTAGGACTGACAATGGAACAGAGTTCAAAAATTATGAACTTGAATGTTTCTGTGATGAGAAAGGCATTTCACAAAAAATTTCCTCACCCTACACACCTGAACAAAATGGGGTGGCTGAAAGGAAAAAATAGAACACTCATTGAAGCAGCTAGGACAATGCTAAATGGATCAGTCCTTTCCAAACACTTTTGGACTGAAGCAGTAAAGACTGCCTGTTACACACAAAACAGATCCATCATTTTCAAGAGACATAGCAAAACTCCTTATGAGTTATTCAAGGGAAGAATCCCTGATATCAGCTACTTTCATGTCTTTGGGTGTCCTGTGTTTATTCATAATAACAAGGATCACTTAGGAAAATTTGATGCCAAAGCTGATGATGGATACTTTCTAGGATACTCCCTAGTCTCAAAAGCCTTCAGGGTGTTCAACACTAGGAGACAGCATGCTGAGGAAACATTTCATGTTACCTTTGATGAGAGCACTGATGCAATCAGTATCTCTAACAACTCAGCGGAAGAGATAGGTATTGATGAATCATCAAGATACCCTCCTGATGAACATCATCCTGATAATGGTCCTTCCACTCAGTACCATGCAAATGCTGACATCTCCTATTACATCATTCCCCACAACCTTCCTTACCCAACCATCACTGAGTTTATTGAAGCACAAAGTACTGATGAATTCATTCAGTCAGTGCAAAGTGCTCAGGTACTAAACAATCTCAGTGATGAGTCAACCTCCTCAGACACTCAAGATGCAGAAGAACATCATGTGTCTAATCCTGATCCTACCCATCAGGCCTCTACAAGTTCTAATCATTTTCCAAGACCTCAGGACAGTTGGACTAGGTCTCAGGATATAGAACTTGTCAATATAATTGGTGAGCCTACTGAAGGCATGCTCACAAGAAGCATGGCTGCTGAACTGAGAGTAGCCTCAGCCAATGAATGCCTATTTGTGGACTTCATTTCGAAAATTGAACCCAAAAGTGTTAAGGAAGCACTAAAACATCCAAGTTGGGTTCAAGCCATGAATGATGAACTAGAAAATTTTGACAGAAACAAGGTAATGACCTTGGTCAAATGTCCTGAAGATGCTTCAGTCATTGGCATGAAATGGGTATTTAAAAACAAATCTGATGAAAATGGCATAGTCATTAAAAATAAAGCCAGACTTGTAGCCAAAGGCTATAATCAACAAGAAGGCATTGACTATGAAGAAACATTTGCACCAGTAGCAAGGATGGAAGCCATCAGGATCTTCCTTGCTTTTGCTACATACATGAACTTCAAGGTGTACCAAATGGATGTTAAAAGTGCATTCTTAAATGGTTCACTGAAAGAAGAAGTTTATGTTCAGCAACCTCCTTGATTTGAAAGCCATGAGTTTCATGACCATGTCTGCAAGCTTAACAAAGCCCTTTATGGACTGAAACAAGCTCCCAGGGCATGGTATGAGACTCTTTCAGCCTTCCTGATCCAAAACAAATTTGTCATAGGCAAGATAGACAACACATTGTTTATCTACAAGACAAACAATGATGTCATACTTGTACAAGTGTATGTTGATGACATCATCTTTGGCTTAACAAATTATAAACTTTGCAAACAGTTTGAAAAACTAATGGCAAAGAAATTTGAAATGAGCATGATGGGAGAACTGACTTACTTCTTTGGTCTACAAATCAAGCAGACTGATAAAGGAACCTCTATCAGTCAAGAGAAGTATGTCAAAAGCCTACTGAAGAAGTATGAGCTCAGTGACTGTACCTCAGTCAAGACTCCTATGGTACCCCCAAACAACCTTGGTCCTGATCTTACTGGAAAACCAGTGAATCAAACTCTCTTTAGAGGAATGATAGGATCACTGATGTATTTACTTGCATCAAGGCCTGATATCCAATTCTCAGTCTGCCTATGTGCCAGATATCAATCTGGCCTAAGAGAGACTCATATCACTGCTGTGAAAAGGATATTCAGGTACCTGAAAGGTACTCCAAACCTTGGATTATATTATCCAAAATGTTCAGGCCTTGATCTTAAAGGATACTCAGATTCTGACTATGCTGGATGCAACATGGACAGAAAAAGCACCTCAGGATCTTGCCAAATTCTTGGTGGTAAACTAGTCTGTTGGAGTGCTAAGAAGCAACAATCAGTTGCCATGTCCTCAGCTGAAGCTGAATATGTTGCAGCAGCAAGTTGTTGTGCAAATGTACTCTGGATGAAAAGTCAACTCAGTGACTATGGAATTCAGTACAAGATGGTTCCCATCTTTTGTGATAACACAAGTGCAATTGCCATCTCAAATAACCCTGTTCTTCATCAGAGAACAAAACACATTGATATAAGATATCACTTCATCAGGGACCATGTCATGAATGGTGACATAGAATTACACTTCATTCCTACTGAATATCAGCAAGCTGATATATTCACCAAACCATTGGATGAACCAACTTTCACCAGACTGAAAGCTGAACTAGGAATGTTGGATATTGAGAATCAGTCCCCTGATTGACTCCATCCAAATATGTGTAAATTCTGAATCCCTGACTCAATGTGTTCTTCAGTGAGAAAGGTCACTGAACTTCAGGAACTAAACCCAAGTTTCTGAACCCTTAATCCTCAGGAATTAAACCCAAGTTCCTGAACCCTGAACCTCAGGAATTAGACCCAAATTCCTGATCACAAGAACCATCAGTGACTAAACCCAAGTCCTGACAATCAGGTTCACTGAATGATAAGTCATTCAGGGTCCTCAAGAGACATTAAATACTGACTTAAATGCTCTAAGTATCTAGTTAGTAAATGTCCAAGGTTGATAACTGAACTCATATTTAATTTAAGAATATTTGTTCTTTTTGCCTTTCTGGCTTCCACCTCTGGGCCACCACATTCCCACTTGGCATTAAATGCCTCTCCAATCACATTACAGATATGTGATGACTCATCTATGCAAATTACACTTTTGCAGAACTGCTCAACTGTTCACCTTGACTGTTGCGCCAAACAAGGGAAAAGTGGAGTGTTGGCATTAAATGCGGATCCCAAAACATTTTATTCAAAACAGTTTCCAAATATTCTTTTTGAATAAATAAAATCCGCTTAATGTCTAAAATACCCTCCACTTCACTTCCCTATAAATACCCCAAACAAAATTAACACACACACGTTTTTTTTAGAATACTAAGCAAAACTCTGCCATTTTTAACTCTCAAAATTTTTTGTGTGTGTTCATAAGCTTTAGAAACCCAAAAACCATATGTCAAACCCAAACTCACCTACACATATGGCTTCTTCCAAAGCTGTCATTTACGCCCCTAATGTGGAATTCATATTAGAGGGTCTAGACCTCACCAAGAACAATGTGGTGGGAAATTTTTCCAATCCACAAAAGTTCTCTGCCTACAAGAACGTTATGAAATATCTTCAAAACTGTTTTCTTCTAAAGGCATTTACCAAGACCCCCTCAGTCATCTACCATGACTACCTGAGGGAATTCTGGTGTACTGTTGTGGCTACTAGCCCAAAAGACACCAAAGAATCCATCATCACTTTCATAGTGATGAATGGGAAAAGACCCCTTTCCCTGGATTACAACACCTTCATCAAGGCCACAGGCCTTGATTTTGCTGAGGCTTTTGAGCCCAATCCTACTGACCAAGAGGTCAAAGCAGAGTTGATATTCTTAGGACCTCATGACCCCAAACGTCCCAAGGAGTCCGCTAGAGCCTTATTAGAAAAGGCTCCAATTGTCAAAACCTGGTTCCACCCAGTCTGGAGGATCCTGATGACATTCGTCATTCAGGTCCTTGGGGGGAATAAATCCTCCACTGAGCAATTGAACTCATCACAACAATTGATGTTGTTCAGTCTCTTGGAGGGTAGAAAAATTGATATCGGATGTATTATCTTCCGTGACCTTGTTGCTAAGCTCTCAGGGAAATCTAGGCAAAAACGCTTGTCTTATCCTAGGTTTATTTCCTGTTTGCTTCAGGACCTTCTTGGTTCTGACTATGTGAGGCCTGACGTCTTTGGTATGAAACCTGACGTCTTACACAAGACCAATTTCACTAGTGGCATCACTGAGGTACAACCCATTGCCCTGAATAACTACATGCAAGAAGTTATTCAGGGGGGAAATGTGGTTTCTCCAGTACCTTCACCTACAAAGAAGGTGAAGAAGACAAAGAAGGGTCAGTCCAGTAAGGTGGTTAGACCCAAACCACTCGCCACTAAGACAGATGCCGAAAACCAACTCAACTTTAAAAAGAGGTTGAATGTGGCCCAGACCTCTGAGACACCCACTACAGAGACCCCCTGACCACAAAACAAAGGCCAACGGAGGGCACTAAGAAATCATCCTCAGTGTCCTCGGGAAAACCCTTTCCACATGTTCCCACTGACATACACAAGTCTGAGGGATCAGGAACCTTCACCATTTCACATCCCCATGAAGGAACTGACAAATCACAATCAGTTCCTGAGGGAGAAAATGGTTCTAAATCCTCGGTGGGGCAGCACTACTCCACTGAGAAGGGGACCCACAACCTCTCACATCCCGATGAAGGAACTGATAAATCACAATTAGGGCCTGAGGGAGAAAAAGGTCCTAAATCCTCAGTAGGACAGCACTATCCTACTGGGAAGGGGACCCACAAACAATCACATCCTGCTAACGTTCCTGAGCAATCACACTCAGGATCTCAGGGCGTTCAGGACCCTAAATCCTCAAAAGGACCGTACAATCCTGATGGGAAGAGGGTCCATCAATCATCACAATCAATACCTAGTGATACTACTAGAAAACACCCATCAGTAGTTAAAGGCGCTAAGGGGGACAAAGACTGAAAGGGAAAGTGACCAGATCTAAACACACACGTTGTGTTGGGGATACTTTGAGTATATACTTGATAGCACGCGGAATTTACTACCAAGTACTTAGAAGATGTTTTGTGTTTGATGATTGATTGAATAAGACAATAAGAACAAATAAGAACACAAACGATATCAACCAAACAATTTCTTCAATATATATATATATCAAATGATTACAATATGAACGTGAAGAACACTTGATAATTCGTATGAAGGGATATCTATATCAAAACCCTAATCTAAGGATCTCTTTTTATAATGCAAAGAGTCCTATATAAGTAAAACATCGAACCGTATCATTCTATACAAATAAGATATATACCATATCTTTTCTCTATTTATCTTCACACGGTTTCACCTTGATCTCTTAAGCAGTCCTAACTGTTCTTCATCAGCAGTCCTAACTGTTCTTTCATCAGCAGTCCTAACTGTTCTTGTATTCTTCAACCGTACTAACTGCTTAAGTTTAATTCCCAACAATCCTCCCCTAAACTTATGATTTCTATGCAAATCAATAAGTTTCTTGAATTAAACTTCTGATTATGTTGATGGGGTGGATTCTTTCAAACACTTGTCTTTAATCTCGAAACACTTGGGAATTTTCTTCACATATTGCACTCTTTTGGTCAACTCCTTAAAAATTACCAAAATTAATTTAATCCCATCAAGGAATTAATTCCTTATACCAACCCAGGAGTTAATTCCTCATATCAACCCCGCATTTAATGTCATTAAACTCTATAAAAACTCACATATCCACACAAAATCTTCAACACAAATCTTTAACTTTCCAATCACAATGAATACTTCTCCATCAAACATTATAGAAATCTCATCCGACTCTTCTTCAGATTCTGGAAGTTCAGGTTGGAAAAACTATTTTCCACCAAACTATTCTTCAACTTCAAGAAACAATCTTTCAAAGAAAAAGGCTGAAATAACCTCGTCCGAAGAACCTTCAACAGATGAACTTCCACCTTATGTGGATGATTCATCCTCCTCTTCTGACTCATCTGATGATGATGATCTTCAAAAGCTATCAGTCTTATTAACAAAAGAATTTGAAAAAGCTGCATCATCAATGAAGAGGATCCCTGTTCCTGAGAAGAAGCAAGTTCCAAAACCAAGAACAGTAGTGTTGGCACTCCCTTGCAAGAAGGTGTCTGACGTCATGGGTAGCAGAGGAGCCCGCAGCAAAACCATGTCGGATATCCAAGGAAAAGGAAAAGGGAAACTGAAGTAGTTGTGTTGTGTTTGTGTTGTGTAGGTTTTGCTGTAACATCCTAGACATCAATTTAACAGATCGATAACAATTACCTCAGAATATATTAAATTTTATGCACCTGTTTATAATCCATCTCTGTCTTCTTAATTCATCTCTGACTTCTTAATTCCTCCCCTGAATTTCATAATCATCAATCATCTTTAACAGCAACTAGAACAAACTTTATTCCTCCCCTGTTTGGAAGAATCTTCACCATCAGATGAACTAGAATAGATCACATCCAAGCTCAGCATCCAATAAGACAATTTGTACAAGTTACCATCAATTCAGTTGTTTAGTTTCATACTGCTCTCAACACTTCCAGATGTATTACCTTCTGAGAGAGGTGTATTACAGAGCATAAACTCAGTAGGAACTAAGTTTGAACAATCAGTACAAACTGGTGAAGCCAGCAGTTCAAACTGTTAACCCCAGCAGTACTAACTGTTAGCAAAAAGTTTTCAGAGATAAAACCAAATTGTAATTTTAATGTGGATTTGAAAACATTTTTGTCCACTTATAGTTTTTAGCAAACTATCAGCTATGAACGGATTTGACGTGTCTTTACCAATAGCCGTTTGCTATGGACTAGCCAACTCTTCACACTTAGATTTGGTGAGTTGATAACCAACCAGTTTTTGGTAAACTGTCAACCATAAATGGATTTGAGTAGTCTTTACCAGAAACCGTTTGATCTAGACTAGTTGATTCTTATGTTGATTAAACATGGTGAATCAATTACCATTTGTTGTGTGACAAGCATTCACACTTGACAATCCAAACCACCATACTTTTCAAAGCACAATCCAAAGCAAAAAGCTTTTCTTAACCTGAAATGTTAGTCCAAAACCAAAGAAAACACAATACACAATATTCTCTTTTAACAGTTATCACAATAGACTAACAAATACACAAGCAGTACTAAAAATTATCAAGCAGTCTCAACTATGCAAATAGCACAACTAGCAGTACAAAAACCAAAAACATTTAGACATTAATCTTTTGAAGGATTAAGCATTCCAATACCTGTCACCAAGTACTAAAATCTGCTTACATCAAAACCTTTTGTTAAGAGATCAGCAAAGTTGTCATCAGTGTGTATTTTAACAACTTGTATTAACTTCTTTTCAGCACAGTCTCTTATAAAATGATGTCTGATTTCAATATGTTTAGTTTTTGAATGTTGAACTGGATTCTTAATGATACACATTGTACTGCTATTGTCTATATCTATAATTGTGTTTAAGAAATTGTACCCATAATCAAGCATCTGGTTTTGAATCCATATTACTTGAGCACAACAACTTGCAACTGCCACAGATTCTGCTTCAGTAGTAGATGTGGCCACCATAGTCTGCTTCTTACACTGCCAAAAGATTAATCTTCAACCTAAGAACTGACAACCACCTGTTGTAGACTTTCTATCCATGCTAGCACCAGCATAATCAGAATCAGAGAATGCAACAAGATCAAATGCAGACTCTTTAGGATACCATAGCCCCAAGTTAGGCTGTCTTTTAAGGTATCTGAAGATTCTCCTTACTGCTGTGAGATGAGACACCTTAGCATTTACTTGGAATCTTGCACAGGCACAAACAGCAAACATAATGTCCAGCCTAGATGATGTAAGGTACATCAGAGACCCAATCATAGATCTACACATGAGCACATCCACATCTTCACCACTGTGATCCTTTAATAACAAATGTGTCTCCTTGTCAACTCGTGTACTAGCAACCTTGGCATCTGTGAATTGGAATTTCCTCAATATTTCACCAACATATTTATCTTGAGAGATAAATATACCATCTGGCTTTTGCTGTACTTGAAGACCTAGAAAGAAGGTAAGCTCTCCCATAGAACTCATCTGGAATTGGTCTTTCATCAGCTTTTCAAACTCCTTACACATCTGTTTCTTTGTAGAACCAAAAATGATGTCATCTACATAGACTTGTACCAGTAGAATATCACCCTTGTTCTTTTTAATAAAGAGAGTTTGATCAATTTTCCCTTTATGAAACCCATTCTTCAGAAGATATTTAGCAAAAGTTTCATACCAAGTTCTTGGAGCATGATGCAATCCATATAGAGCTTTCACCACCTTATAAACCTTGTCAGGATGCTCTGGGTCTATAAAACCTGGAGGTTGTGAAACATAAACCTCTTCATCAATAGTACCATACAGAAAGGAACTTTTCACATCCATTTGATAGACCATAAATCCCATAAATAAAGCATAAGCAAGAAATAATCTTATTGCTTCAATCCTGGCAACTGGAGCAAAAACTTCCTCATAATCTATACCCTCTTCCTGAGTATAGCCTTGAGCAACCAATCTTGCTTTGTTCTTTATCACAATGCCCCTCTCATCCTTCTTGTTCCTGAATACCCACTTTGTACCAATCACTCTCATTCCCTTTGGTAGATCAACCAGAACCTAAACATTCTGAATTTTGAATTGAAGTAGCTCTTCTTGCATAGCTTCAACCCAACTTGATTCTTCTAAAGCCTTTAGCACATTCTTGGGTTCAATCTGAGATAGAAAACATACAAACATACACTCATGCTCATCTTCGTGATGTTTCTCCTCATATACCACACTGAGAAATCCATGATGATCTGGGTCTTGTATTTGCCTTCTGGTCTTGACTCCAGATTGTACATCTCCTATGATATTGGTAAGTGGATGATTCCTATGTACAATAGTATGGGGAGTAGAAGGAGCTGCATAGCTAGTAGGCATGTTTTGCAGACCATCTCCAAAGAAATCAAACTCATCAACTTGAGAAGCAGTATCAACTGGTGAATCAAGATGAGGTTAACTTGGTCCAGCAGCATCACTATTTTGCTCAGCAGTTGTAACTTATGGCTGAGCAGTACTAACTCCGTTGGTACTGCTCGTTGGATTTTCAGCTTCTTTACCATTCTGACCACTTGTTTCAGCAGCATCTTTCTCTTTGTCTACACCACTTGATGAAGGAATATCATCTTTCTTTTTAGAAGACTCATTCACAGGACTTTCTTCCATGACTGGTATGAAAATGCAATCATCATCTTCCTCCTCTGAACCTGCATCATTGTTAGTATTTTTACCTGTAACAGGCACATAATTCATGGAATCTGAAAGACTGTCAATATCAAAGATCCAATCTGGACCTACACCAGCAACATTTGGTTTATTCTCCAAAAATTCTATGTGCAAATTTTCTTCTACATGCTTGGTGCTTGTATTGTACACCCTAAAAGCCTTACTGTGCAGAGAATAACCAACAAAGAAACCTTCCTCAGATTTCCCATCAAACTTTCCTAGTTGGTCTTTGGTATTAAGGATAGTAACATGACAACCAAAAGGTCTCATGAAGCTTAAAGCAGGGGTTCTACCTCTAAGAAGCTCATAAGCAGTCTTATTGTGAGGTTGCACAACTAAAACCCTATTCAATACATAACAAGCAGTGCTAAATGCTTCAGCCCAAAATGAAACTGGTAGCTTAGAGTCAGCTAACATTGTCCTAGCAGCCTCTATAAGAGTCCTATTCTTTCTCTCAGCTACACCATTTTGCTGTGGGGTTCTAGCTACACTAAACTCCCTCTTAATACCTTTTTCTCTGCAAAAATCATCCATCACCCTATTCTTAAATTCAGTCCCATTGTCACATCTGATTATTTTAACTTTCTTATCAACTAGGTTTTCTACTTCAACAAATAAGGTCTTAAGGATTTCACTTGTTTCATCCTTAGTTTTCATAAAGAATACCCTAGAAAACCTACTATAATCATCAGTGACAACAAGGCAGTATCTCTTAAAGTTCAAGCTATTCACAGAAGTAGGACCAAACAAGTCCATATGCAACATATATAAAGCTTGAGAAATAGAGTTCTGGGTCTTTGGCTTACATGAGGCTCTGTGTTGCTTACCCTTAAGGCAAGAAACATAAGTTTGGTCATTTAGAAAAATTTAGTTGGTAAACCTCTTACCAACCCATGTTTAGCAATATTGTTAATGGTTTTAAAATTAACATAACCAAGCCTCCTGTGCCATAACATTGATTCTTCCAATGTGGCTTTTGCAACAAGACAAGTAAGCTCAACCTTAGGAACTAGTTTATTCATCTCAACACTGTATGTATTATCCTTTCTAGGGATTTTAAGCAATACTTGACATTCATCAGGTAGCTTGAAATCAGGAGAAAGTATAAGACAATCAGTATCAGTAAATAAAACTTTGTTCTGTTTATCACAAATTTGTGATACACTGAAAAGATTGTACTTAAGTTCTGGTACATAATACACATTTTCAAAATCAAGGTTACCAGTTTTAATTACCCCTTTACCAGTAATCCTTCCTCCAACGCCACCACCAAAGACAACTGGTCCTCCGACCAGAGCAATAAAGTCTGAAAGATATGACATGTTGCCTGTCATGTGCCTTGAACATCCACTGTCTGAATATCCTCTATCTTCTTTGCCATTTGAGGGATGTTCCTGCACACAAAATAAAGGTGTTAGTTTCTTTTGGGGATCCAAACCATCACTGGTTTGGATCTGCCTTGTGCATCAAGATGAGAAAACTTGTTTGAGGTCTTTGATGCACCATTGGGTTTGGTAGAATTTTTAACCCAATGTGCTGAGGCCTTGACAGCATTGCCCCTTTTTCCCTTAACATTTAAGTGCCTAGCAGTAGGATTTGCTGGTCTAGCAGTTGGAACTGCTGACCTAGCAGTTGGAACTGCTTGTTTAATCTTAGGCACCCACTTCTGATTAGTCATTGCTGTTTTCTGATAAAAATGCCTTTTAACGATTTGTGCATGATTTGAAAATTGTTTTGCACTAGAAACAGTTTGTTTGTTATTGAACCACTTATTTTGACTAGCAGTTGAAACTGTTTTGATGCCAGTCTTTAACATAACAGCTTTGGGTGACATCTTATGATTTGCATTAGGGTTTGTCAATCTAGTTGTACTATTTTGAGTTATCCTAGCATTGTTATTCCTGTTCACCCTTGCATTCCCAGAAACCCTCTTTTTCCATGGGTTAGAATCACAATAAGCAGCCATATGATCAAAACTTTCACAAACAAAACATACTTTTCTAATCATGGCAAACTTATCATCCAATTTCTTAGATTTTGAGTGATTCCAATTCCTATGACTACCCTCAGAACTTGATGATCTGTTCTTAATCCTATACATCTCAGCATATCGAACATTTTTCCTAACTGGTTTTATGTTTTCTGTCTTAACCACTTTATGAGCATGTTTAACTTCTATTTTAACAACATTAGATTTGTCCTTAACCTTTGCATCCTCATCATCAGATGTCCAATCCTCAATAGTTGGTGCATCTGAGTTCCTATCAGAGGACATCTTTTCCTCAGAAAGAGATTTATCACTAGCACTCACAAAAGAATCTTCTGCCTTAACAAATTTAACAGGATTCTCACTAACCTTAACACCATATCCAGGAAAATCCATATCCTTAAACTCTTCTAAACCAGTATAAGCTAAATTAATTCCTGGTGGAGCAAACATTCCTCTAAAAGGGGGTACAACTGACTTATAACCTAAACCAGATTTAGCTTTGTTAAGTATTTGACTCTCTACAATCTTTTTAACTCCGTTTGAAGTATATTCAAGAGTATCTACACTTAACTTGATGTTTTCTTTTTCCTTTTTAAGCTTCTTTAGTTCATATACAAGTCCACTAATTTTATTATCTTTTATTTGCAAATCCCTCTTTAAAACACCTATCTCATCAGAAAAGTTTGACTCATTCTGTTTATAAAACACAATTTGTTCTTCCAAAACAGCTAATCCTCTTTTATGATTTGACAGACTAAAACTTACTTGATTAAATTCAACTCTAAGATCATCATACTGTTTCTTAACATTTTCATAATCTTTTAAAGCACGACAAGAGTTTGAACATTTTTCAAGTATATGTACCTCAGAGTCTAAGAAAGCCATCAAACCCAAGTTAGCTGGTTCCTCTTCTTCCTCCATGAAGCTCCAATCAAATCCAGCTCCATCTACAGCTACCATAGCCTTGGAAGAAGGCTCTTCAACATTAACTGTTCTCCTTGTCCCTTGCTGATTCTTAAACCCTTGACTCTGGTTGCTTTGTTGTCTTGGACCTCTACATTCCCTGGCAAAGTGCCCCATCTTGTGATAATTAAAGCATTCCACCTTAGACTTATCATACCCAGCAACATCTCTTCCATTGAAGGTAATCTTATTCCCAGTCCTTTGGTAATACTTCTTAGCTCTGATGCTTATCAAAGCCAACTGCCACTTTAAATCCATAGCTTCCAAATCATCTTCAGCAATTTGAAGAAGATCTTCATTAAAGATCTTTGACCCACCAGACTGTTCTGACACAAATGCATATATGGTTTCTTCAGTCAAGCCAGCAATACTAGTTTTTACACTAGCAGTGCTAACTGTTGGTATTAGCAGTACCAACTGCTTCTTCATCTTCATGATTCGAACTGTTTGAAGAAGATACAAAAGCCATATTCCCTGAACTGGAACTGGTGCTACCACTCTTCTTGACCTTCTGCTCAACAATCTTAAGATTGTTGTAAAGCTCATTCATTGTCATTTTCTCCAGCTCTGGTTTATTGCTCCAAACCACAACATAAGTGTTCCATTCAGCAGGTAAACTATTTAGAAACTTCATGTTGAGGTCTTCTTGAGGTATCACAATCTTCAACACAGTAAGTTGACTGATGATCTTTTGAAGCCTATTAAAGATATGGTCCAAAGTTTCATTGCTTGATGCAGTGAAGTTCTCATAACTTTGCTTAAGTAGGGTTTTCTGTGCCTTCTTCGTAGCTTCATTGCCACCAAATCTTTCCACCACTGCTTCAAAAAGAGTTTTAGCCGACTCGTAATGGCTAAAGTTCAGCACTTGATCATTAGGAATTGCCATTAGTAACAAATTCCTAGCCTTCTGATCATTTTTCTTTTTGATTCTCTCCTCGTTTGTAACTGGCTCAGTGTTAAGCTTTGTGATCTTGGAACCATCAGCACGTGTTTCTTCAACAGGAATTGGTTTGAAGGAATCACCATTGATAATGATATCCCATAATGCATAGTCTTGCAGCATGAAATATTGCTCTATTCTGAGCCGCCATAAATCGTATTCATTCTGTTTCAGCATGGGAAGTTTATCAAGGATTGAGGTTTGAGGTGTCTCCATGTCCATCTTCTTGGTTGCTAGTGAGTAAATACTTTTGGTTCTTCTAAACTCAAAGTATAAGAAACCTGTCTCTGATACCACTTGACCGGATCTAAACACACACGTTGTGTTGGGGATACTTTGAGTATATACTTGATAGCACGCGGAATTTACTACCAAGTACTTAGAAGATGTTTTGTGTTTGATGATTGATTGAATAAGACAATAAGAACAAATAAGAACACAAACGATATCAACCAAACAATTTCTTCAATATATATCAAATGATTACAATATGAACGTGAAGAACACTTGATAATTCGTATGAAGGGATATCTATATCAAAACCCTAATCTAAGGATCTCTTTTTATAATGCAAAGAGTCATATACAAGTAAAACATCTAACCGTATCATTCTATACAAATAAGATATATACCATATCTTTTCTATATTTATCTTCACACGGTTTCACCTTGATCTCTTAAGTAGTCCTAACTGTTCTTCATCAGCAGTCCTAACTGTTCTTCCATCAGCAGTCCTAACTGTTCTTGTATTCTTCAACCGTACTAACTGCTTAAGTTTAATTCCCAACAGAAAGAAACAACCCGCTGATATGGAACCCATCACCCCCTCAGGCGGATCCATTTACTCAGGAACTGCCCCCAAAAGCCAGGCTGGTATTACCCCAGTTATTATGGCTAGTCAGGCTGAGTAAACCCACTCAGTTATTATGACAACGGGGTTAGGACCTGGCCAAAACAAAGGCGATTCTTCTTATGAAGAGGAGCCGGTTCAATTTTTGGGTATTGAGTCCATGGGGGACTTTCAGGCTCTTCTTGAGTCTTATGATGAGCATAAGGAAGAGAGTGAAGAGGAAATTTTTGAGGCAGGTGAGGATATGGAAACTGATGTGCAATCTGAACACTCTGAACAACCTGAACATTCACATCAGTCATCTCCACATCCAAGTGAAAAATCAGAATCTCAAGCTGTTGGTTCTTCGGATACTGACAACATCCTCACCAAGTATAACAACACTCTTCCTCTCACTGAGAGACAATTGGTCAAATTCCTGCTCAAGACCAACAAGGGTCTCTTCCAAGGTCTGACTGAAGAAATGTTTGACCAGCACACTGAAGCCGCTGTTCATTATGTAAACCTGAAGGAATCAGTGGAAGCCCATCATGATGATGAAAATGAGCACATGTCATCTATCTCCTTCTCCCTGACAAATCTTGATTACAACTTAAAACTGTTCAACGAGGCTCTCACCAACTTACAAAAGAGCGTTGACACAATTCAAGAGTCAGTGAAAGATGACCCTGAGCTAAACAAAAAAGTTCTTCAGGCTTCAGAAACTTACCAGCAACAAACTTCTCATTTGACTGAACTGGTAAGTGTGCTGAGATCCTCAAATCTTCAGGGAATCAACTCTTCAGTGGACTCCTGATGCGCGTGATGTGTCGTTGCGGTTTAGCAGTTTTAATGCCTACTCAAGTTTTAAATTTATATTTAGCCGACTTATCAATAACACACACACTTAACGAGCAGTGTAACCCGGTCAGTATGAAGATAATGGTAAGTAGAGTGTCGATCACTAAGAGTGGAACGTATAATCTCGTTAATCTAATCAGTATTTTAATATCCTAACGCAAGGGGGTTTCAGCCTGAGAGACTGGCACAGTTTTGTTTGCAATTAAATAATAAAATAAACAAATAGGCACGAATCAGCAAGTAGCACACACGTACACAGATAGATACTTGAGACAATAAGAGGGCTGTCCTTATGATTAAGTAGATTGTCACTTGTTTTATTGATAGCTTTATATGAAGTGTATGTAATTAACCCTTTCTCGTTGGTCCTATTCTCATCGGCGAGTAAACCCTTAATGACGACTTATGTCTAAAAGTTATTCCTAAGTGATCAATTTAGAAACAACCGTGGGAGCCACACCTTGTCCCGCAGTCGGGTGCCCGCAAGCCACTAATAAACACAGAGGTGGTCAATGCACTAATAAGTAGTAACCAAAGACATCAACATATAAACTTTAATTGATGGGAAAGCAAGTATTAAAGGGAGTGCAATCTTTCCGTTGTCACATTACACAAGCCACCAATCCTGATGAATTAAAGTTTGCTAAAACAATAAAACAAAACTACTTAATGAATTAAATACATGCAGCACCTTCTTACAGCTCTTGTATCTTCGATTTGGGTGTGTCTTGTGCTGCCTCTTGACTGAATTCGTCCTTCTCTTCTGTTCGGTCGTTTAGGTTTTCGAACTTCCGAATCTCTTGGAACTCGTCTGGTCTACGGGGTATTTATAGTTTGTGTCTGAGGGAAGATGCGGCGCATCTACTTAAGTAGATGCGGCGCATGTACTTAACTTCGCGTGGGGTCCAAGATTATAATATTCAGGAATATTCGTACACCGCCAGAAGATGCGGCGTAACTCTTTATTAGATGCGGCGCATGTCCTCTTGTATCTTGGATCGTATCTGGTGATATCTTGATAGAGATGCGGCGCATGTTGATAGTGAGATGCGGCGCATCTGGAGCAGAATTGACTTGATCTTGTCCATGTCAGTAGACTTCCACTTTATGTACGTTTTGCTCCATTATTAGTCCAAAATCGCCAAGTTTCACCAAATGCTTGTTTTTACCTGAGAATTACAAAAGTAAACGATTAAGTATCAATCCTCATACATAATATAGTAAAACAAGTTAAATTAATAGGATAAATGATAGTAATAAAATGTACTTATTTGAGTTCATCAAATATCCCCCCACTTGAACTTTACTTGTCCCCAAGTAAACCTTAGATTAAATCTCATGAAAATGTATCCTAAAAGATGTTAGGATTTATTTTTATATTTAAGCATGTATTCGTTTATTTCGTAATCACACAACTAAACACTTAACGAATTAGAAGTAAAATAAAATAAGTCGATAAAAGCAAACCTAATCGTTTAACTGTCCAGTCGCGACGAATATTCTATCATAGGCTTGGCAAGTATACACATCTCCACCACTAAAGCTAAGGAATAACAAGTCTAAAGCGGTAAAAAGGGTTTTTAGGCTTAAGGGTTAATTATTCTTATTTACACTATCGATCTCAAATTCCAGAAAAGGCGACAAAATCACAAATACATGATCGAATCCACGAACACGATACTTGCAATTGCTCAAATCCTTAACTCGAATAGGCTAAAGATAGGTCCAAACTTCACCAATAATAATATATCAAAAAGGGCGACAAAATCATAAATACATAGCCGAATCCACGACTACGATACTTAAGATTGCTCAAATCCCTAATCTCAATAAATCAAAGGTTTGGTTGGATAAAGAACAATACAGGGTATGGATAACATTTGGGATATAAATTGGTGTAAAAATAAAAATAAACAAAACAAATAAATTAAAATCCTAAGTGTGGTTAATCACTATCCCAACCATCCCATGAATAAGACTCATATCATTGAATAACTCACGCTTTAACACTTGAAACACACGCTTTAGGTAGACACGAATTATACTCAACAAAATCTTAATCAAAGAATAATCCTTAATTGGCATTCCCATAACTGCCAATTCCCATTCAATCCATAGATATAATACAACAAATAGTGGCCATATGAACCACTTACATAACTCTACATCGTTGGCTTAAAATAAACATCCAACTCTTTTTTCTTTCTTTTCTTTTCTCATTTTTCGATTTTTTTTTTTTTTTTTTTTTTTTTTTTTTTTTTTTTTTTTTTTTTTTTTTTTTAACTTGAAACATAAACATAGATGTGTAAAATTTCACCACATCACTATAACTTTCTTTCCGGATAATTTTTCCATACTTTTCATAACTTCAGAAATAATGGTAAATAGTGAAAGTAGTAAACACACGAAAAATAAACTCCAAAATATACAATATTTACTTTCACTCCAATTGCATTGTGCAATTTCCCGACCTAACCATAGATAATGAATTACGCACGCGAACACAGGTAATGTAAGGAAACACACTCTGCCTATAGCAATTAACCAACCACGGATTCTAATCTACAGGGTAGGCTAAGGTTTAAGGTGTAACGAAACATTTTAAACATAGGTGTAAGAAACGAAAGGAATGGCTCTGAGTGTTTTTCTAGGGGTATCTTACTCTAAAAATGAGAGTAACAAAAGGTTTTATACGGGGGTTAACTAACCAGTGTAGTTAGCTAATAACACATAACATATAAAGGCTATTTGGGTGTAATCCTAGAATTTTACCAAGTTAGACAAGTCATTCCAATTATAAATAATACTCATTATGGTGGTCTCGAATAGTATACAAGCCAAGTTCTAAAGTTTACAAGTCACCGGCACACTCATAGATTTGTGAATTTTGGAAAAATCACAATTTTTGAAAATAATGTCATGTGTGCAGTTATGCAACTTAGATCTTAAACAAAAACATGCTAAAAATTTTTAAGTTTGATATATTAAGCACATTTAAGCATAATTTTTGAAAAAGTTTAGGACAAGTAAGTGTTAAGTGTTCTAATTCTCCTATCCCCCCACTTAAGTTAAACAACGTCCTCGTTGTTTGTATAAAAGGTTAAAAACTGGAAATAAAAGAATTAGAACGGAAAAACTCCCCTGAGATTTGCTCGGTATGATCCTCCATTTGTATATGAGCAAAAATCGTCTTTCTTGTGGATTAGAACGTTAAATCTTCATGCTTGATGTATCCACAGGAAATTCAGGAAACTATAATACCACCAACACTTTAAAACACACCTAAGATAAGAAAGGTTCAACTTGCATAATACATTAGTAGTTAGGTAAAAATAAAACTTAAAAATTAAAACTGAAAATCATCAGGTCAGTCGATGCGCCGTATCCTATTGAAGAAGATACGCCGTATCGAGCCTGGAATAAATACGGATCAGAATAAAGATGCGCCGCATCCTTAACCAGGGATGCGCCGCATTAAAATAACTGATAAAAAGTTTTAAAGTCGAAAATAAAAATGCAGAAAAATAAAATAAGATATGACCATTGCAGAGGATGCGTCGCATCTTAGGACTGAGATGCGCCGTATCTTCGTGCGGCCTGGACTGACTCGACACAGAAAACAGAATAATAAAGGATAAATCCGGGTTGTCTCCCGGTCAGCACTTGTCTTTATTCCAGAGTCTTCAAGTTAGACTCACGTTCAGCTCTTTAGTATCGATCATTGAAGGAGTCGGAAACATCACGCTCCTTCATCCCCAATTTAGTAATATTGAACACTCCTTGCTCGTCCTTAATTTCCACGCCGTTTTTCTTTAATATCTGTATAAACAATGTCCTGTCCCTTTCGGGCAGAGATGACAAAATGATAGACGGGAAATTCTTATTATCATACAGGCACAAATAAGCAAGGTGGGGTGGTAGTTCAATAAACATATCATTATTCAAATTCGTTTTCTCAACTATTCTCCTACGTTTATTAATTACTACACAATCATACCACTCATCATCAGAATCACTAACAATATCGCGTCTAAGTTCGGTAGGTACATTAAGGTCAATGAATTCCTCAAAGTCTTCATGATTAGGATTAGTTGAGTTGTTTTGAATCAATGTTTCTCCCATAAGTCTAGCTTCAAGATCGAGGTCCATACGCTCTCTTAATCCTAGCATATAAACACTTCTAATAATGCTTTTAACCGGATCTTGGCACTTGTAGACTAGTTTATTATTCCCTACCCTTAATGAAATTTTTCTCTTAAACACATCAATCTTAGCATGGGCAGTAGACAAGAAAGGTCTTCCGAGGATTAAAGGAATCTTAACATCCTCGGGCATGTCTAGTATAATAAAGTCTACGGGAAAAATAAACTGCTCAATTTTAACTAGCACATTATTAGCAATCCCTTCAGGTCGTTTCACTGTTTTATCAGCCAATTCAATAAGTAATTTAGTTGGTGCTAATTTTCCTAGTCCTAGGGTAGCGAATGTCTTAAGAGGCATAACACTAACACTAGCTCCTAAGTCAGCCAACACATTATTGAAAGATATATTATTAATAGAACAAGGTAGAGTAAAACTTCCTGGGTCTCTTTCTTTATGAGGCAAGGCATTTGAATCGGTTGCAGGGCTCTCTTCTTTCATTGTTGCCTTGATTTCCTCTTCAATCTTTGTCTTTTCTTTTAGTAGTCTCCTTAAGCTGATCGAAGAATTAAAGAAAAATTTGGGTCTTGCACCATCATCACCATTCATCGATCTTCTAGGTATATTAGGAGTGACTTCTTCAGTAGTGCTTATGGCCTTGACATGATCCCTTGGGTTGGTTTCAGTTGAGCTTGGTAAACTTCCATATCCCCTTTCTTGAAGAACTTTGCTCATTTGACCAATTTGTTGTTCCAATGCTTTGATCGAAGCTCCTTGATTTCTTGTAGTAGTGTCCGTTGAAGCTCGAATTTCCTTGATCATAGCAGTATTCTCTTCATGTCTTTTAGCAGCATCGGCCATAATTTGCTTTAAAGTATCATCTAAAGTCTGCCTCCTCTCTTGATAAGCGGGATTGAAGTTGTTCTTTTGATAGAATCCCGGACTAGCTTCCCTAAATCTTGCTGAAGGTCGGAATGGTTGTCCAAATTGGGTGTAATAAGCTTCTTCAAACGTCTCACTTTCATTCTTGCTCGGGCAATCCTTAGTGTAGTGAGGTCCTTCACACTTTTCACATCCAACTTGGGCAGCATATGCTCTTTCATCGCGCTTCTTCATTTCTCTACTGATTTTATCCAATTGAGCTTGAATAGCAGCAATCCCGTCAAAATTAGTGCTGCTCTTAGATCTAGTAGAGGTCCCATCGTGCCATTTCTGAGAATGATCAGCAGCATCTTGGATCGCTTTCCTAGCATTAGTTGCACTCATCTGAGGTACAGCTCCCTTAGCATCCAAAATCTGTCTTGTAGGCACGTCCAATCCCTGATAAAACAATATTATTTCCTGCATAGGGGTTAGATAGTGTTGAGGACATTTTATCAATAAATCTTTAAATCGTTCCCAAGCTTGATAAAGAGTTTCATCAGGCTCTTGCTTGAAACTATTGATAGCCTCCATCTTCTTAGCAGTCTTAGCAGGTGGACAATATCTCTTCAGGAATTTGCTCTTCAAACCTTCCCACGTAGTGATTGAACTAGCAGGTTCATTCCTTAGCCACTTGTTAGCAGCCCCTTTTAGTGAGATTGGGAAGATTCTTAGCATGAGTTGATCGGTATTGACACTTTCTGTAGTAAACAAATCTGCAATCTCCAGGACCTTTTCAACATGCTCATTAGCATCCTCTTGTTCCGTCCCACTGAAAGCATTCTCTCTTAGTTCTTTGAGAAATTGTCCCTTCAACTCAAATTTTGACTTGTCATCAAACTTAGGTCTAGCAACTCCTGAAGTGTAATCAGCACGGGTATTGTTCATGTATTCCTCCATAGTAGTGTTTTCGCCCATTGTTTCTGTTTCAACTTCCTCTTTCTCTTCAGAAAAATAATCAAGCTCGAGTGAACTTGAAAGATCAAAGCTTCTTGTGTTGAAAAGCCTTTTAAGCGAATGTAGGGCTCGTTCAGGATCTTCGAAAGGTTGAATCAAGTTCTTCGTAGAACTCCTGGTCATGCACTTCCTGAAATCAATCACAAAAGCATCAGTAGGGTATGCCCAAGAAAGTAGTATATCAGATAATTAATAACGAAAACGGAATACGAAAAATTTAAAGTTACTGATATCTGCAGACGATGCGCCGTATCCAAAAAGTTGGATACGCCGTATCTTATAATCGTTAAAATTAAATCAGACTTTATTCAGAAAATAGATACGCCGCTTAGAATTTATGAATGCGCCGTATCGAATTAGTCAATCAAAAATCAGTTTATCTAATTAAAATTAAATGCGTCGTATTAACGAAAGTTAATGCGCCGTATTTTCGTTACGTTTAAAAATAAAAGATTTTTGATTCAGTAAGATGCGCCGTATCGACGGAAATCGATACGCCGTATTTGTTTAATAATTCGCAAACTGTTTTTAATTAAAATAATAGATACGCCGTATCTTCAAAAGAAGATGCGTCGTATGGCGTTAACGTTTTAGAAAAGTTTTTATCAAAAACAGATACGCCGTATCTACAAAAGCAGATGCGTCGTATTACTTTATCGCTTAGAAAAATTTTCTTGTTAAAAACAGATACGCCGTATCTTGGGGAAAAGATGCGTCGTATCGAATTAATTAAACGCGTTGTATATAAAAAAATTAAACGCAATACGCCGTATCTGAGAGATCAGATGCGCCGTATCGTTTGATTTAGCACAGTACAACGATAGCAGAACAGAAAAATACGAAAAATAAAAATAAAAATTAAACACACCAAACAAAAAAAATAAAACACACAAAAATAAAAACAAAAGCAAACAAATAACACACAATACAACAAATATGCAAAATAGTACAATGATGCAATTAATCTAATAAAAAGAAAAATAACCTAATTAAAATACTAATCAAATTAACAGATAATAACAATTCACTCCCCGGCAGCGGCGCCAAAAACTTGATGCGCGTGATGTGTCGTTGCGGTTTAGCAGTTTTAATGCCTACTCAAGTTTTAAATTTATATTTAGCCGACTTATCAATAACACACACACTTAACGAGCAGTGTACCCGGTCAGTATGAAGATAATGGTAAGTAGAGTGTCGATCACTAAGAGTGGAACGTATAATCTCGTTAATCTAATCAGTATTTTAATATCCTAACGCAAGGGGGTTTCAGCCTGAGAGACTGGCACAGTTTTGTTTGCAATTAAATAATAAAATAAACAAATAGGCACGAATCAGCAAGTAGCACACACGTACACAGATAGATACTTGAGACAATAAGAGGGCTGTCCTTATGATTAAGTAGATTGTCACTTGTTTTATTGATAGCTTTATATGAAGTGTATGTAATTAACCCTTTCTCGTTGGTCCTATTCTCATCGGCGAGTAAACCCTTAATGACGACTTATGTCTAAAAGTTATTCCTAAGTGATCAATTTAGAAACAACCGTGGGAGCCACACCTTGTCCCGCAGTCGGGTGCCCGCAAGCCACTGATAAACACAGAGGTGGTCAATGCACTAATAAGTAGTAACCAAAGACATCAACATATAAACTTTAATTGATGGGAAAGCAAGTATTAAAGGGAGTGCAATCTTTCCGTTGTCACATTACACAAGCCACCAATCCTGATGAATTAAAGTTTGCTAAAACAATAAAACAAAACTACTTAATGAATTAAATACATGCAGCACCTTCTTACAGCTCTTGTATCTTCGATTTGGGTGTGTCTTGTGCTGCCTCCTTGACTGAATTCGTCCTTCTCTTCTGTTCGGTCTTTAGGTTTTCGAACTTCCGAATCTCTTTTGGAACTCGTCTGGTCTACGGGGTATTTATAGTTTGTGTCTGAGGGAAGATGCGGCGCATCTACTTAAGTAGATGCGGCGCATGTACGTAACTTCGCGTGGGGTCCAAGATTATAATATTCAGGAATATTCGTACACCGCCAGAAGATGCGGCGTAACTCTTTATTAGATGCGGCGCATGTCCTCTTGTATCTTGGATCGTATCTGGTGATATCTTGATAGAGATGCGGCGCATGTTGATAGTGAGATGCGGCGCATCTGGAGCAGAATTGACTTGATCTTGTCCATGTCAGTAGACTTCCACTTTATGTACGTTTTGCTCCATTATTGGTCCAAAATCGCCAAGTTTCACCAAATGCTTGTTTTTACCTGAGAATTACAAAAGTAAACAATTAAGTATCAATCCTCATATATAATATAGTAAAACAAGTCAAATTAATAGGATAAATGATAGTAATAAAATGTACTTATTTGAGTTCATCAACTCCATCCGATCTTCCCTGGGTCTTATGGAGTCCCACATGGCTTCTTTGGCATCGTCTTCTTCCTCCATGGCTTGGAATCTTGGGCCAAGGATGACTGCATTAGAGGCTTCTCAGGCTTCTCTTGAGACTAAGGTCTCAACTCTTCAGGAGGACACCTCAGACATCAAGTCCATGATGACTGAGATCTATCAGGCCTTCAAACGTCAAGCTCCCTCAACTTTAGTGAAAGAACCAACTCTTGCTCTCACTATGGGTCAAGCAACAGTTGAGGGGGAGAAAGTCACTGAAGAACCTCCACAACCTGAACAAGAACAACCTCCTTCTCACACTGAGGGGGAGAATCCTGAAGCCACCACATCTTTATCCCACCAAGACAAAGGCAAGGGCATTCTCACAACCACTGAGCCTAAGCCCACAATCTTGGTGCCTGCCTCCAAGGGAAGAAGGCTAGACCCTGATGAACCAGTCAGGGTTCCTTATGAAATCAATGGGGTAATGGAACTTCCCACTCATGCTAAAATTCAAGCTCACATAGAGAAAGAGGAGGCAGCAAAGAAAGCTGTTGAAGATGAAAGGCAGAACAAGCTTGCACTCATTCAGGTTGCAAGAGAAGAGGCTGAGAAGATTGGGATTGAGGCAAAAGACCTTGCTAAAAGGAAAGGTGGTAAGAGCTTTGTGGAAGCTCAGAATGCTGAAATGGCTGCCCTCAGGCAAAGAAGGGAAGAAAGAATGAAAAGGACTGAAGAGATCAGGCAAAACAGGATTAAGAGATATCAGTGGATCATGACAAACAGGTTGAAACCAGAACCAATCACTGATGTCAAGATTCATCAAAACACCACGCCTGCCATTGTTACTGTCTACAGAGGTGCTGACATGAGAAACTTTGATGTTCATACCCCCTTCAGATTCGCTGACTTCGGGATCACTGAATTGGATGAGTTGGGTCCAATATTAGCGAAAAAATCAAATGTTGTGGTCCCTGGTCAGTTAGAATCCCTGAGCCTGAGGTATGAAAGATTGGCAGCAGCACCTCAGGAACTTGGTATTCCATCTCTTGTTCCTGCTTCAGCTGAACAGCCAGCCCCTTCTCAGTCTTCTTCAAGAAAGAGAAAGAAGATTGAAGCTGAGCCTGAGATCAAGGTTCCTGGTCTTGACTGTAATAGGGCTCTCCCTGAAGGTCTTCCATTCAGGAACAATGTGGTCATTGAACAACCTGAAAGAGGTATGTTCTTCATTGATGAGTTCGGTGACCAAGCCTTTCAGAGATGGAGTGATATTGATCTATCAGGGATCAAAGCCATGCTTGGCTTTCTAATGATGGCATCCCCACTCAAAACTCCTGAAAATGCAAGGTTTTGTCAAGATCTGAAAAGGAAAATCCGAGAGCACCCTGACCAACAAGAACTGCAGTCAAAGAAGCCTAAGCTTGAAGCCCTTGGGATTAAGTTGAACTGATGAATCTGCCTGACTACCACCACCACCTTTTGTACTTAGTTTTGATAGGACTTGTAATGATTTTAATAAGATGATGTTTTTATTATTTCAGTGTCCTTATTTACATTCTAGTACATTCAGTATGAGTAGAAGTCATTAGCTCACTCATTACTGATCAAAACACTTAGGAATAATTTATATTCAAATAGGGGGAGATTGTTGGGTCCGTCAGTACCCAAGAATACTTAAAACAAGATTTGAACACAAATTAACTAAGTGTTAACTTAAACCGAGAACAATTCAAGTCACTGAGAGAACAGTCTCTCAGTGAGTCATCTTCAGGATGCTTAAGGCGAATTCAAGAAGAAGGATTCACTACTCAGGAAGGCGGTACTCCCTGAGTAGGACTTAAGCCAAAGAAGAAGATGATGGTTCAGTGAGTGTTGGACAAGAACTCACTGAACCCCAGTCTCCTCAATGACAATTGTGATTAATAAATGAAGGCGTGTACTGAAGAACCTAAAGCCTGAAAGAAAGGCGGGAAGATCTGGGAAGAGTTTAAGATAAGATCAAATCTTATCTTGTCAGGAAGAAACCTTCCCTAAGACGGCTAAAAGTCATGGAGTGTCAGACCAACCACTCCTAAAGACTTTTAGCCCATTTCTATTGGTTCTTGGAAATGACAATTACTGTTGTAATTGTCAGACACGCTTGCTTCAACAACTTGTATTATTTTTAATCACTTTTACTCTTTATACTTGTGTATAAATAGGTTCAGATGGGAGAGAAGTTAAATGTGCTTTGTACATTGAAAGCTTAGACTTTTGCAAAGCAACTTCTCTCCTACAAAGAGTAACGTATCCCTGAGATAGCTCAGTGGGTCGAATTGTTACAACTCAAAGCAAAGCTTGAGTTTAGATAGGAGACACCACCATACCTTGTCTATTCAATCCCAAGTGTTTGTTCCGCAAAACACTTGGGTAATAGATTCTTTGATTCATTTCTAATAAGAATTTAAACGTTGAAAAATACTTATGTGTTTTTACTTTTACGTTTCATTAATCTGTTAGAATTAATCATAACATTGTATTAGTCATAAACACAAATAGATTAACTTTCTAGTTAACTCTATGCGTGTGAAGGGAACAACAATTTGTCTTGATGGAATAAAAGCACTTTGGTAATCACTAACCAGAGAATTAGAACCCCTCTAATCCTATTTGCAATAACTTTGCTAATGCTCTTATATAATACGTTACAACAAGAAATGGGCCTAAAATCTGAAACTCTTTTAGGAGACCGAGACTTAGGAACCAAAGCTATAATAGTAGCATTTACTTCCTTAAGCAGTTTTCCATTAGAGAAATAATCTTGAATAGCATGACATACCTTTGAACCAACAATGGACCAAGATGATTTAAAGAACTTTTCTGATAAACCATCTCCTAGGAGACTTATCATCTTCCATACTAAACAATGCCACCTTGATCTCTTCATTAGTGACAGGTCTAACCATAAAGTAAGCTTCAAATTGAGAAAGTTTATTAATAAACAATTGAGAGGGTTCATAGATAGGATCAACCTCCTCCTTCGTACCCAGAACATTCTCAAAATATTTAACAAACTGACCACTAACATCATTTCCAGAAAAGAGAATACCATTCTTGTCTTCAACATACTCGATCCTACATTTATTTCTTCTCTATTTCATAGCATTATGAAAATACTTGGTATTGAAATCACCTTCACTTAACCAGGTAACTTTAGCCCTCTGTTTTAAAAATAACTCCTCACCTTAACAGTAGAATTAAAATCTTTAAGCAGATTAAACTCTTTAAACCTCAATTCTGCATTGGAAGGATCTTTTACCATTTCTTCTTTCACTTTACATAATTTCTCTTTAAGAATCTTAACTTTCTCAGCTAAATCTCCTTGGGAATACTTTAACTTCTTTAAAGGCTTCTTCAACTCTTTAAGTTTTGACGTCACAGAAAACATTGCATAACCAGGTATCACTTTATCCCAAACACCCTTAATAGCTGGTAAAAATTCAGCCTTAGTATTTAAGAAATTTGAAAACTTGAAAGGTTTAGGCTTTAAACCACATACATTAGGAAGATTCAGAACTGAGGGAGAATGGTCAAAATTAACAAAAGGTAAGAAAATAGCATTTGCATTTGGAAACTTGTCCAAAAGATGCACATTGCTCATTACCCTATCCAGCTTCTTCAACAGACCATAAGGATTACCAGGACTTTTGTTCCAAGTAAATTTCAATCTAGACATCACTAAATCATTGACTTCAATTTTGAAACACAACTTCTAAAATCATCAATGTCGGGAGTTACAGATGATGAACCAAATGATCTCTCACATGGGTCCAAGATGACATTGAAATCACCTAACAAAGCCCAAGGAGCATCTTTAACAACAAGACATTACTTATTCAGATCCTTCCATAGAGCCTTCCTTCCACTACCTCTATTATGGGCATAGAGGAAGGAACAAAAGAACTTTTGATGACCATTAACTGCTTCAACAAAGACATTCATTAGTTGAGAAGACTGGTTGTGAAGCATAATTCTAATAGCATTAAGGTCCCACCCAACAATAATACCAGTACCACTCTCACAATAAGAAGCATTAGAAATCCAATCCCAACTACCCAACACTTTAGAACAAACTTTATTGAGATTTTTTTTCTTAACTTTAGTTTCCAAAAGTCTACAAAAGCTAAAACCACCATCTCTAAGCAATTCAACAAATTGTTTCTGGTTGACATCATTATTTAGACCCCTTACATTCCAAGCAAAAGCCTTAAGATTCATTAATAACAGCTTTTTGTAAAGTCCCGTTACTCACAACCTCAGGACCACCATTATCAGCATCTTCAGGCTTCATTACTTCTGCCATACCATCATTCTCTGATTCCACATCCTCGTCATTATTATAAGGATCCATACCATACTTAGAACAGTTTTTGTAGAAAAAATCCAGCTGAGACAAAGACCAGCTACTCTTAACAGCCATAGATGGGTACACACCAGCCTTCATAACATCTACTACCTCCTTTTGCAATTTTGGCCATACAACATTCCTATATTCATCATCCATAGATTCCATAAATGAATCATCCTTGTCTACCATATCATGATCATCAAGAGCTTGGAAAGAATTAGTAATAGGCACATCTTCAACTAAAGCACCTAATAAATAACCATTAGACCCAGAACCTCTTACCAAAACTCTTGGTTTACAATTTTCATTAAACTTTGTGCTAAGCGAAGGTTTCTGCACAAGACCAGAATCTTTAGAAGACACAGCCTCAACATTCTTTTTGAAAGAGCCATTCTTTACATTAGACTTCACACCAAAATTTCCTTGTTGAAAGTTACTAGAATTGCCACCAACACCCTTATTCTTCACAAACACACCTTGAAACTTCTTACCTCCATTTCTGTTCTGCTGGTTTGGACCTGCTTAGCATAGTTCTGCCAGAAATTACCTAAACCATTTATACTGAAACCTTGAACATCTCTGTTTTGAAAAGAAGAACTAGCAACATTTCTTGATTGGGCATTACTTTGCTTCACATTAATCTGATCAACAATTGGCTTGTTCTTTTTTCCAACAACAACAAAGCCATCTACATCAACTTTATCATCATTATTCATAGAGGAAGGACCCTTGACTTTAATTGCATCTTTTAAGACTTCGACAACAATTTCCTCGTCAGTTCTTGGTCTAATCTTGCAAGATTTAGTAGAATGCCCAAAAGTTTTACAATGAGTGCACACGGGAGGCTGCCATTCGTACTTTACTTCTAACTTACCAATCCTAGCAAGCCTATTTCCAATTTGAGGATATTCAATTTCAAGGGAATGAGGAAGATCCTCTTCAGTAGAAACCTCCACTAATACCCTGGCAAAATCGAGTTTTCCAGACTTCTTCAAACACCTCTCTTTTGTCATTTTATCCATTAACATGGGCCTACTAACTCCACTCATAATTTTCCCAATACCATTCCCATTGCATAATTCCATCGGAATGTTATAAACACACACCCATATAGGAATAGTGCTAGGTTCAACCTTTTCCAGCCATATACCAGGTTCCGAAACATTAAGAGCTAAGGGGAAATTATTGACCATCCATGGACCACTCTCCAAAATAGCCTTCATACCTTCCTCACTCTTGACCTTAAAGTAAAATAACCCAAAACTTGTCTTAGTAATGTCTGCTAAATCATAAATTCTCCACATTCTACTTAAATTAGCATTCACAACTCTATAATCCATGGAAGTACCAACAAAGTAACCATAGAGTTGAAGAGCACATACTCCACTACCCTTCTTAATATCTTCCTCAGAAATTGCAATTCTCCTAGTATCATCATTCTGCTTAGACACAAATTGAGGAACAAAGTTCATTTGCAATTCTCTATCTTCCACACCCTTTTTTCATTTTTTCAGCAAAGGATTCAATATTGAGAGAACCATCTGAATTAAGAGCCTTAACACCAGATTTACTAGAAGACCATACACTATTAGACTTATAAAACAAACTAGGACCAAATTGAACATTAGTTAAGCCAATAGTTGGTCTTTTAAGTATCCCTTTGTTCCTCTGCACATCACCAAAAACAAATGAAGAATTCCCTTTTTCACCTTCCATACCATCTTTGTTAGCTTTCCTAACACTTTCATCAACAACATGCTCTACATCAGCCATATTGTGACTACTAGCATTATTACTAACTAAACAAGGATCTACACTACAATCCACATCACCTCCCTTATTCTCCAAACAATTTCTATTATCATCCATATCAATAACAACAGGTTCAATAGGATTCTTCATGAATGAACCATCATTACCATCAATCAAACAGTGACTACTACCTTTAGAAACTTTACTAGCAGCCATATCACAATCATTAACACCTTCCCTAAAAACCATTTGCTTAGAAATTTTTATCATAAGCTAATCTATCTAATACCTTAGTTAGAACCTCATCAACAGGAGCATTACTAGAATTAGAATGCTTACCATTACTAACCTCCATAGGAGAAGCTTCATTACGACTTCTACCCTTACTAGCAATCTTTGAATTTCGAAGCCTTTTGAGTATAGCCCCAGCACCAGCAGATGCAGATCCCGACGATTGAACCTTTATCTTCACACCTTTGGGGTGATTATTAATACCTCTAAGTCTTCCCCTTGTCATAGGATGATTAATTTCACCAGATGGAAAATTAGGGTTATGATGAATATCAGTTGACATCATCCCTGTAAGAGTACGAAACTCCTCAAGGATAGGGTCAGGGAGTTTATTAGATTCAAGTGGCATATCAATGATGAAAAAACAAGAAGTTAAACAAGAGGGATTACAGTAAAGAAACACAGCAGTCGACCCTAAGAATTGCCAGAGATCGAATTGCTATTGGAAAGAATTTCGCCAAAATCGCCTAGAGAGAGAGAAGAAAAAAAGAGAATTCAACTTGTTACTCGTAATGAAATTTGTATTATATTAGCATATTAAATGAGTGATAAGTTTAACGGAGAGCGTAAACATTATTAAATCCTAGAAACGTAGGTTTAATACGTGTAAAACGTAAAACGTACGAAGTTTACGTGAAAATCAAAAAAGTGAAATGTGACTTTTTAAATATGATTATTATGAGCCTAAAAGGCATATAAAGTGTGGACTGGGCCTAGTCTAGTGTCGGTTGGTGTTAAATGTACGTTAAGTCTAAAACCAGAAGTGTTAAATCGCGTTTGACGACACCGGTTCTTGATAAAAGTAACGTAAATTATAAAAATGATTCGACTAGCATAAAACTCACTTTATATCATAGTTTTGAGAAATGTTACATAAATCAACCAAAAAAATGCAAAACTACAACATGCAATTGCATCCAAATTAGATCTGCAAATGCCGATAAAATTTACAATGCAACAATCTTAGCTTAAGAATCAACAGTACCCTAACACCTCTAACTACACTTTTGGGCAACTATTATGATATGTCAGGCATAATCAGGTGTTTTACTCATCATTCCGACCAAATCCCCTAAAACAATTTTAATTTTAAATGGCTAAATTACAAAACCATTGAACACTTACAACATGTAACAACTTTAGCTTACAAATCAACATTGAACACAATCCATGGTATGTCAAATATAATCAGATGTTTTACTCATCATTCCAACCAAAACCCCCAAAACAATTCCAACTTTAAATGGCTAAATTAAAAAACCACAATTTTCCAAACATCATCAGCCAATCAAGTAAATAAATAAAAACCTATCACTTACATGCAGCAATCGATTTTCGTTTTAAACGTTCTTGCCCATATCTAATAGTTTTTGTGTGTTTGCGTCTCAATTATTATTTCGACCTTTTTTTTTCGCTAGTGTTTGTGGGTGTTTTTTTTTTTTTTTTTGTATATATATTTCACCTTTCAATCCAGTAAAACGATGTCGTTTAGTTTAAGGAACATATTAAACGGATATAGTCATTCCTAAACGATTTCGTTTCACCCTTAAACGACGTTGTTTGAGCCACCTCCAGTGATAGACGGTCAACCCTAGCCTTAAACGACGTCGTTTCTGCAAGGCTAAAACACGATCGTTTGTTTCGTTAGTGTATAAAAGTTTAATTACCATCATCCACAATTGACCTTTTTAGAACATTTAGTCAAACTCATATCACCAGCGTAAGTACATAAACTATTTTCAATATTGTATCATCGCCGTGAATCATAAACAAAACATTTCACCATAAATACCCCATCAAACAAACCCATCTCATTACAATTTTATATAAAATGATAGGCAACTCAAATTCTCCAACGAAATTTCCTGCCATTGTAGTAATGGTTCCACTTCCACTACAAGGTCACCTCAACCAACTTCTCCACCTCTCTCGCCTCATATCGAACCACCACATCCCTGTCCACTTCGTCAGCACACCCACCCACTGCCGCCAGGCCAACCACCGGGTGCAAGGATGGGACCCACTAGCCGTCGGGACCATCCACTTTCACGAGTTCGAAACACCTCCAATAGTACCACCACCACCAAACCCTAATTCCAAAACAAATTTTCCATCTCATTTTCAAACTATATGTGAGTCCACCACTCATCTCCGCGACCCCGTGGCGTCCCTCCTACGTGAAATATCCGTCACAACGCGTCGCCTTATTGTGATACATGATTCCTTGATGGGTTCGGTTGTTCAAGACTTTGTAACCCTACCAAATGCCGAATCATACACTTTTCATAGCGTATCAGCTTTTACTATTTGTTTATATACTACAAAAACCATTCAAACCGAACTTGCCAAGCTAATAGAACCACAAGTTGTAACGAAAGACCACTTATCTTTCGAGGGTTTCACGTCCGAGTTTAAGAGGTTTATGAATACACAACATGAATATGCGAAACTTAGCTCGGGACGAATTTACAATTCGTGTACAATAGTAGAACAGGCCATGTTGGATTTATTAGAAAATGAAGAAAGGAAAAGAAATAAAAAGTTATGGGCACTTGGTCCTTTTAATCCCGTGGACATAAAGAGGATAACAAGAGAAGACAACAATGGTACAAACTATGACTGTCTTAAATGGCTTGATAAGCAAGAAACAAATAGTGTAATATTCGTGTCCTTTGGAACAACAACTTCTTTCACAAAAGAACAGATCACTGAGCTCGCAATTGGGTTGGAAAAGAGCGAGAAAAAGTTTATATGGGCGTTTAGAGATGCCGATAAAGAAGATATCTTTAGGGATTACAATACAAGTGTGGAATTGCCAAAAGGGTATGAAGACCGAATCAAAGGGAGAGGGTTGGTTGTCAGAGAATGGGCACCGCAGCTCGAAATCTTGTCCCACAAAGCTACTGGCTGGTTCATGAGTCATTGTGGATGGAACTCATGTATGGAGAGTATATCAATGGGCGTACCAATTATCGCATGGCCAATGCATTCGGATCAACCAACAAATGCGGTACTTGTTACGAGTATTTTGAAAGTCGGATTAAGGGTTAAAGATTGGGAGTTGCCTGGTAAGATGGTGGTGGCAGAAGATGTGGAAAAGGCGGTTCGACGACTGATGGGTACGAATGAAGGAGAGGAGATACGGAGGAGGGCGATGGAGATGGGCAAATGTGTGAGAGAATCGGTGATGGAAGGTGGCATTTCTTTGTTGCAGTTACAGTCGTTTATTGCTCACATCACCAGATAGATTCAACATCACTAGAAGTGATGGAACATATGTATATACTAGTGGTTTTCGGATTATACAAACATCCATGTATATTGTTCAATTTATTTCACCCTTAAAACTGGTAGTTTAAGTTACATTTTAGATATGAGTAAAAAATGTTGTGCTTCTTAGTTATATAAATAAACGGGTAAATAGAGTGATCCTTTTCCAGGTTACCCAGAGAAACTCGAGCCCATTTGTCTCTAATGCACGCGATTAATCTGTATTCCTAAGGCTGTTACCGGATTCTTCCCTAGCCAGCCCAAGCCAGCAGAGGCGGCTCAGGCCTCATCGAGGCCTAAAGCAAAGTTCAAAAATGGGGCCTTTTCGATTATTTGCTATGCTTTTAGTAAAGTGGTCGGAATAATATAATGTCTAACTAGAAAACCATATATGAACCCTTAGTAAATTGAGAACCGGTTGATGATTGAAAAACAAGATGAGAAACAGAGAAACCAAACGTTGTTGTTTTGATGAACTAGAAGTAGGGCTAAGACGACGAACTGAACCGAAACAAGTGGGCTTGTATGTGTTCGTTCGTTAACATTTAATCAAACAAACCCTACATAAATACTTAAACAGTTACTTCATATTCATTTATTAACACACTAAACAAAAAGTAAAAAAATACATGATCAAAAGAGCATAGAACATATAAAAATAATCACCCTTTGAACAGTTCACAAGAGATCGTCAAACTTATATTTACTATCCTATCTATTAGTCTTTAAGAATTGGAACACTAAAATGAGCTTAATCCATTTTCTTCCCGTTACCCTAAAAGTCGATATTGGTCCTTTTTTATAAAACTAAAATGATGGACTTAGTATATGGATAGTTTGTAAGCCTAAAGAATAAACATAAAAACAAATTGGCTTCAAATCCTAAACTTTATCAGGTATTTTAGTAAATCGAGGGTTCTAAAAATTACTAAAGTGAGCTTAATCCATTTTTTTACATTACCCAGAAAGACGATCTTGGTCCTTTTTATAAAACTAAAATGTTGGACTTAGTATTTAGCTAATAGTTTTTAGACCTAAAGAATAAAGATGAGAATCGATGTGGCCTCAAATCCTAAACCATATCATGTAATTTAGTAAATTAGGGGGCCTAAAAATTTTGAGGGCCCTAAAGGCAATGCAAGAGAATATAAATGACGGATTTATATATAATGGTGCCTTAGAAAATTAGGGGCTTTAAAAATTCGGAGGCCTAAAGCGATGGCTTTAGTAACTTTACCCTTAAGCCACCCATGCAAGCCAGACATGGTATATTCCAAGTTATATATATTTGGTGTTGATATATAATGATATGATAGCCCTTAAAATTATTGTTAGCAACTACGCATGTGTAAGGAACTTCAAACTCATCATAAGCATGCATCTTTAAATTAAAATGTTCTGAGTTTGTCCACAACAAAAAGGTGATCATGGAGTTTTAGCCAGATTCTGATACTTTAGAAGTTCTTTGCAAGCAACTAATGACGGCGTATTTCTTTACCCTTATCTTTTTAAGATTATAATGCGGCACGCTACAAAACAACCCTTTGGAGCCCGATATGATCTATGAGGTGAGATCCCTGCAAAACATGTATTCTATAAAGAACAAATAAGGCAATCTCAGCCATCCATTCACCTTTCATCCAATGGCTGAGATGAAAGCCAAAAATTACAAACAAGGGCACATAAGTAATTTCACCCGTCTCATTTAATACATCACTTTCTCTCTCATAAAAAAATCTAGATCTATTTTCTCTCTCCTAAGCACTCATCGGAATCACCTAACCACCGCCTGAATCACCATGAAACCGCCGTCTTTGGCAACCACCATTGCCGGAATATTTTCCGGCCAACCACCAACTCACCCCAAAACATAGATCAGGCCCCCCTGATCATATCTGGAAAGTTTGAAGACCCACAAAGTCCATTTGACCCTTGTTCGAAGCACCACAGCCACCACCACTGTCACGCCACCACCCACCGCCGGAATCATCAATAAAACCGTCGGATTAATCAATAATGTAGTTACACAAGATGTTTTAGATGATTTACCAGAAGATAAAGATAAAGATGATGCAAATACCTTGAGATGTTTCAGAATAAAGATGATTTACACCTCACACGTCTATGGCTACCTTGGGATTCTCCTTGAAGGGCGTGAGCATTTTGTAGATTATGAATCACATGGGATTCAGCATGAATCACATGTGAATCCCATGGGATTCACAATGAATCACATGGGATTCACATGTGATTCATTAGTCAATCCCATGGGATTCATAATGAATCCTGTGGAAAACTAGAAGGGGGGGTTGAATAGTTTTATGTCCTTTTAAATTTTATTTTGAAAACTTTGTTTACTTTTTAAAACTTACATTCGAATTTATGTGATCTCAACTTCTTGAACAATATGAACAATATGTATATAAGTAAATATAAATAAGTAATGCAAGTAAGGTAATAAAATGAAATGAAAGCTAGAGATGGAAAGATCTAACCGAGAGACAAGAGATTTATAGTGGTTCGGCTACAAGGACACCTTCCTTGCCCTACTCCACTCCCCGAGCACCAAACTCGAGAGTTTTCTTCACTATGTCAACAAGCTCCCTTATGGCGGAGAAAACCTTACACAACTTTAGCTTACACCGGCTTAACAACACAAAGCTAGATGTCGAGTTCTAATCGTAGCTAGAACCAATCTCACAACTTAAACACGACTTAATCACACCTTCTTCTTCACGACTACTTCACGACTTCTTCACGACTTCTTCACAACTACTTCACGACTTCTTCACGACTTCTTCATGACTTCTTCACTACTTCTTCACGACACTTCACAACTAAGCACAACCTATGTACACTTCTACTTCTTCACACCTTCACTACTTACACACCTTAACAACACAACTTCTCTACTTACACACTAACCTATCCCAAACAATTATACACACAACTATCTAACAACAATACACAACTTATAAACAAATGTATGATGACACAAACAACTTAGGTATCTAAGTTGCAATACTTCTTCTCTAGTTGTTGAAGGAGTATTCTTCTTTTGCACTTGAATGGAGGAAGCTTGGATCACTTAGAAACCAAAGCTTAAGATTATATAATCAAAGGGTTTTTGAAGATATGAAATGTGATTTAAAACAGAAAGTTTTAGTGTGCAAAAGGTAAGTAAAAATCCAGGAGAAGGCTGGTATTTATAGGAGAAAAACTGGACAGCTGGAGACCTACTGGAGCGTGGCCGGCCCCCTTAAATAGGGGGGCGGTCCCCTTAATTTTAAGGGGGCCGCCTAGTAAAATTAAGGGGGCCGCCCTAGGTGTCCGTTGTCCAGATTTGTCCTTTTGTGGGGAAGGTTTTTCTGGAACATTTTAACTGATTTTGGTTAAAAATTTGAATTCATATTTTTATAAAAGATTAAACATTTTTATTTAATTCCAAAAATGTTTTTCAAAAATATATAAAATGTTTTTGATGTTTTATAAAAAATCTAGTTATTAAGAAAATGTTCCTTTGATCATATAATGCATTAAGCACTTGTTTATTCATACCTTAAGTGATTAAGTTGTAGAAATGAATATTTACAACTAAATACTTGTTTATTTGATAAGTTTATGTTTAATGAGTTTATATTTTGTGATCATTAAAACATAGAGATATGAATAATGTTTTTAGGCATTATTTATGTCAACAATCTCCCCCTTTTTGATGATTACAAAACTTAAACTTATTAAATCCAAAAATTTATTTTTGGACAAGTATTTAGTGAGTTTACATTCACTTCTCCCCCTTTTTGTGGAATCAAAAAGGTTATGCCGACAAGATTTAGAAACTAATTTTGTCGGGACGAGAACTCCCCCTTGATGTTTACTCCCCCTCGTTCGAGGGCACCAAGGAGACGAGCTATGGAAATCTTGGCTGCAAAAACAAGTTAGGAGACACAAGATACATATACATAGCAAAAATATTTAGAACAACCAACTAATGCATTCAAGATGATCATATATAACATATGAATCATCATTACATTACATAAAATACTTGAAACATAATGATTACAACATAACTAGAAATACTAATGGTCCTCATATTGCCAAAGAGAGCGATTGGACTTGCTTGCGACACAAAAGGGTGAGGGAGTTTATTTTGAGGAGGAAAGCATGTGGATGGGTTTTAGTTATGTGATGGTGAGGGAAATGGAGCAGATCCATTGAGGTTATATCGTTGTAGTGGAGGAATGGGATGAGGACGAGTGAGTAGATATTCGATCCAAGAAATATCTTCACTTAAGTGGAGGATTTGTTTTTGAAGGAAGATGCAACAAGGGCAATAGTGGGTGTGGTTTGTAACTTGATCCAAGTTAAGAGAGTGTGGTAGGCAATTTGAGTAAGGTGAGGATGGAGGATGTCCCTTGTTGCGTTGTGTGAGGTGCATAGCAAGGAGATCATTAAGATCATGGATTTGGTTAATCTCTTCATGAAGCTTTTGCCTTTCATGAATGGGGATTTGGTTATTTAGTGGAAATGGATGGTATTGGGGTGAAAAGTTTGATGTTTGACCAAGGTGATGAGGGTTTTCAAGGATTCCATTGAAGTTGGTTTGAGGTTTAGGGGAGTAGTTTGGAATGAATGTGGATGTTTGGCCAAAATGGTAGGGTTTGTGAAATGGTTCAATGGAATGAGGTTGTGATCTTGGAGAGTAGTTGGGGATGAATGATGATGGAGGTGTTGGTTGTCTAGTTGTGATGGGCTTGTGGTGAGGGTGAGGTTTTCTTTTCCACATGGGTTTTAAGGTCATCCTTGCTAGCTTTGAGGTTTTTGGTTTTTGGTTTATAGGAGAAGACATGATGGGATGATTGAATGTGGTGAGATATGGGGTTATTTATAGTGGAGGATTTGTGTTGTTTAGGAATGGATAGGCTTGTTGGGTGATTAGGACAGAATGTGTTTGTGAATTTGGGGAAGTATAGGATCAAATGGGCTAAAAAGAAGAAAAAGATTCTCTGAACCCGTCCAGCAGATGGCCGGTCCCCTTAATTATGGGCGGTCCCCTTAATAATTAAGGGGGCCGCCTTATGAATTAAGGGGGCCGCCCATCTGGTACTTTTCTGGGTTCCAGAAATGGGTTTTTCTGCAGAAATAGGTGAGGATGGCTATGTTTTGAGCTTCTGGTTTTAGGAAAGTCCCACTCTTTGAGGCAATAGAGAAACATATTAAGAATGCATGGCATATAAGACAAATAAATAAGCAAGCAATAATTAATATCTAGCAATTTAGAGAATTAAGGAACCTAATCATCTAAGGAAAGGGTAATGAAGCAAAGGCACTAGAAACTAATGGGGAATAGGTGATGGAACAATTGTGAGAATGTGATTAATAAGCTTGTTCTAGTGTGTGCCTATATGCAACAAATGTGGAGATGTGATTGTTTCGACTCATAAATGCAAAAATTTCCTAAGAAACAATCCAAGGTCTCCTTGATTTGATTTTGCTCAATATATGAATATCAAAGATGTATATATTAGATTATATACTTTGACAATTCATGTGAGATCTTTATGCATGAAAAAAAATGTTTTTAGCATTATTCAACAATGTAAGAAAAATAGTTTTCATGTGTTTTCCTAGATGTGAGAATGATTTGTAGAAAATAGATTGAGTTTTGTTTATAAATATGTTTATGCAAGGAAATATCCTAATCTTTTATTTTGTGCAAAACAGATTCCTAGACTCAGATGGGAGGAAACAGAAGAAAAAAAAAATGTTACAGTCAAATGGCCGGTCCCCTTAATGACAAGCCGGTCCCCTTAATAATTAAGGGGACCGCCTTTATAACATTAAGGGGTCCACCCATCTGGAAAAAAATTTAACAAAGATGCAGAAATTTCAGTCAATTTGTTCCATCATTCCTAGGCCTAAACATAAGTGGTTAAAGAGTTCACGCTTAAGGGGCTTAGTGAATATGTCTGCTAAGTTATCTTCCGATGCAACCTTTTCTATAGATATGTTTCCTTTTTGAACGTTATCGCAGAGGAAGTGGTGGCGTATTTCTATATGTTTAGTCCTAGAGTGTTGAACGGGATTCTTACTTAAATCTATAGCACCTTTGTTATCACACATAATTGGGACATCATCTAACCTAATGCCATAATCTACGAGAGCTTGTTTCATCCATAGTGCTTGTTGACATGCCTTTCCAGCGCTAACATATTCGGCTTCTGTGGTAGAAATAGCAAGAGTGGTTTGCTTCTTCGAGAACCAAGATGTTAGACAACATCCCATTAACGTGCAAATTCCGCTAGTGCTTTTTCTATCCACGTAGTCTCCCGCATGATCCGAATCCGCATAGACGATGGTTTCTATGCCCGATCCCTTAGGATACCATAATCCTAAGTGTATAGTGCCTTTAATGTATCGGAAGATACGCTTAACCGCTTCTAGGTGAGAGGTTTTGGGATCCTCTTGGAAGCAAGCACAAAGGCAGACACTAAACATGATATCCGGTCTACTTGCCGTTAAGTATAGTAAACTACCTATCATTCCTCTATACTTAGTGTTTTCTACGGACTCACCCTCTTCATCTCTTGTGAGTTTTACTTCCGTAGACATCGGTGTCTTCATGGGCTTAGCGTCTTCTAATCCAAATTTCTTAAGCATTTCCTTAATGTACTTAGATTGATTAAAAAATATTCCATCTTCTAATTGTTTTATTTGTAATCCTAGGAAGAAATTAAGTTCACCCATCATACTCATCTCAAACTCATCATGCATGATTTTGGCGAATTCATCACACATATCCTGACAAGTCGATCCAAATATAATGTCGTCGACATATATTTGGACAATGATGATATTTGGGCTTTTCTTTTTCGTGAAAAGAGTGTTATCTACCATTCCCATGGAATAATCATGTTTAATAAAAAAAATGCCTTTAATCGATCATACCAAGCCTTGGGAGCTTGTTTGAGTCCATATAAAGCTTTCTTGAGTTTATAAACATAATCAGGTTTTGCGAAGACAATGAATCCTGGAGGTTGTGCCACATATACCTCCTCATTGATAAAACCGTTAAGGAATGCACTTTTCACGTCCATTTGAAATAACTTAAAATCTAGGGTGCATGCATAGGCAAGTAGTATTCTTATAGATTCTAATCTGGCTACGGGGGCATAAGTTTCGTCATAATCTATTCCTTCTTGTTGATTATATCCTTGGGCAACTAACCTAGCTTTGTTCCTAGTAACTATTCCATTTTCGTCTAACTTATTTCTATAAACCCACTTAGTTCCTATGACGGTCATGTTCATGGGATTTGGGACTAGTTCCCAAACGTCATTAGTCTTAAATTGATTTAGTTCTTCTTGCATAGCCATAACCCAACTTTCATCTTTTAATGTCTCATTTATATTTTTAGGTTCTATAGTTGATAGGAAACAAAAGAAGTTATTTTTATCTTGAGCTTGTGATCTAAGGGTTCTTTGATTTAGGTTTCCTATTATATTGTCTAATGGGTGTGATTTAGATTCCTTAACATTTACTATTTCGTTTTCACCTAATATTTTATCTTCATTATCATCGCCTAAGGGTTTAATTTTACTAACCTCAATAGCTTCTTCTTCAACTAGGTCATCATCTTCTAGGGGCAATGTCTTAGGTGGTGGTGGAGTTTCATCAAATGTTACATTTAAGGACTCCTCTACTTTCATAGTGTGTTTATTAAGTATTATGTATGCTTTACTATTTTGCGAATACACTAGAAAGATTCCTTCGTACGACTTAGGATCAAACTTAGTAAGGTAATCTTTTGTATTGAGAACAAAACATTTGCTCCCGAATACCCTAAAATAATTTAGATTAGGTTTTCTACCTCTTAATAACTCATATGGGGTTTTTCCTAAAATTCGCCTAATTGAGACTCTATTTATTATATATGTTGATGTATCTACGGCATGGCACCAAAATTTTTGTGGGATAGATTGTTCATTTAGCATTGTTCTACTCATTTCTTGTAATGTTCGATTCTTTCTTTCTACTACCCCATTTGATTGTGGAGTGCGAGGAGCGAAGAAATTGTGAGATATCCCATTTAAATCACAATATTTTCCGAATTGCACTTCGTTATCAAATTCCCGACCGTGGTCCGTCCTAATTGATACTATAGAACATCCTAATTTATTTTGAATCATTTTACTAAATATTTCAAACTTATTAAAGGCTTCAGTTTTATCACTTAAAAATCTAGTCCACGTGTATCGTGAATAGTCATCTACAATTACTAAGGTATAACGATTACCTCCGTAACTCCGCACAGCGGTTGGACCAAAAAGGTCCATGTGTAATAATTCTAGGCATCTAGTAGTGGAGACTATATTCTTAGCTTTGTGACTAGCATGTGCTTGCTTTCCTATTTTACATGCATCGCAAAAGTGTTGGTCATATCTTAGGTTAGGCAAGTTTCTAACTAATTCTTTAGAGGCTAGGGATTGTATTTGTTGCATATTTGCGTGACCTAATCTTCTATGCCACAATGTAGAGTTTTCATCTAAGGTAGCTAGACATATTTTATCTTCCGGTTTATTTCCTAGTTTCATAACATATACGCCACCTTTCCTAACTCCTCTACCTATGACCTTTCCGTCCTTAACTATTTCGCTATCTTTACTTGTAAAAGTAACCCTACACTTATTATCACATATTTGTCCTATACTAAGCAAGTTATATGCTAAGTTATCTACATGCTCAACATTTTCAATAATTAGGGAGTCTTGAGAGATCGTACCTTTGCCAATGATTTTTCCACGAAAATCACTACCAAAAATAACATTACCTCCGTTGTATGCCTTGTAGGAGGAGAATAGCTTCCGGTTTCCCGTCATGTGCTTCGAGCATCCGCTATCCTTAATCCATTCGTCGGGCTCCAAATTTATCCCAAGACATATTTCATCGGTGGCTTGAGCTACAAGGCACTTTTCGTCTTTTGCTTTGTCCGCTTCATCTTTGTCGCTATCGCTCCATGTTCCACTAACAAATGCGCTTTCGTATTCATAGCCCGGTGGCTTTGGACATTCGCCAATGAGATGGTTTTGGCTTCCACATCTAAAGCACTTTCTTTTCCCGTAGTTATCATTTCTATTTCTTTGTAACGATCTTCTTTCATCTCGCGGTTGTCTCGTGAATCTTCCTCGTCTCTTGAAGAATTTCTTGAATTCTCTAACGGCCATTGCATATTCTTCGTCTTCACTATCGTCACTTGAATCATCGTCATCACTAAGTTCCTTTTTGGCTTTTAGCGCGAGAGATTTGATTTGATCTTTCTTGCTCTTGACCGTTTCCGAGTCCCTCTTTATAATTTCTTCATGAACCTACAAGTTGCCAATAAGCTCATCAAGTGATAACGTCATCAAGTTCTTTGACTCTTCAATCGCCGTGACCTTCGCGCGCCATTTCGGATGTAATGCCCTAAGAAATTTCCTTACACAATTTTTGCTAGAAAAAGTCTCATCAAGTGCTTTTAAACTTGTGATGATTGTGTTAAATTTAGCAAATGCATTATCAATAGATTCCTCTTCAGGAATTGTAAATTGTTCATATTGTTGCACAAGAAGATCTATTTTATTATCTTTGACTTGGCTATTACCTTGGTGAGTGATTAGTAAAGAATCCCAAATTTCTTTTGCGGTTTGACACATAAAAATTCTTTCATATTCTTTGCGTGGTAACGCATTATAAATAACCATTTTAGCTTCATTATTTTTTGCTAGTTTCCTTTTTAAATCATCATTTTGTTTTTCAAAAGGTACAATTTCATCTATTTTAGTTAGGATATTATATTGAATAGGGGGAAAATCACCATAGGTAATAACATGCCAAAGATCAAGATCCTTTGATTTCACATAAGTTTCGAATCTATTTTTCCAATAAAGAAAACCATCACTTTCAAATAGTGGTGGTCTTTGCATAGATTGCCTTCTAAATATTTTAAAGATTTGATGAAGCGAAAAGTGTACCGCTTTTAAGGGGTCATTTAAGCCCTAAATCGTATTTATTTGATCAAATATTGCCCTAAATCGTTCCTTTTGTCATTTTAGGTACTTTTGAGGAGAAATCTGGAAAAGGAGGCATTTTGGACGTTTTTGGAGCATTAAAGTGAAGAAAACGACAAAGTCTCAAAAATCGGCTAAAAGTTACCTTTGACGGCGTCAGATTTTACTCTGGACGGCGTCATGGCTTGGCAAGAAAAGGTGGATGTGAAATTTACTCATGATAAGCCAGTGAAAATTGCATGTAAATTCTGACGGCGTCACGCTTTAACCTGATCAAGGGCGTCACGGCTTAATTCATAGAGGGACGGCGTCACGTTCAAGGTCTGACGGCGTCAAGCCTTGATAAGCCAGAACGGATTTTGGAGAGCTAAAGAGGGACGGCGTCAAGAAGGTCATCCGGGAACCCTAGAAGCGGCGAGGTGACGGCGTCACACTCCATAAGGTGACGCCGTCAGATCCAAAAGTCTATATATAGTTTTCTAATTTTTTGTCATTAAGGGGAGGACTTAGTGTGGAATTTTTGGGAGAAAACCCTAAGACGATTTTAACATCTTTTTCAAGGCTTTTTGCCTTGAGATCTTCCATGTTACATTGAAAGATAAGTTATCAATTAATTATTCAATATGTCTATGTGTTGTTTGATTCTATCTTGTTCTTGTCTTTTGTTTAACATGTTAGGCTAGATTTATCTTGTGTTTGCTTAGATCTAATGAAACCTAGCTATTGATTATTGGTTATTAGTGTGTTATTAGTTGTATTGGATGATTGTTTATCTATGTTAGGCTTAAGAAAACTGGCTAACTTCCTATTCGGTAACTTGCTTGAACGTCTTAAGAAACATGAACCAAATGCGTACTAAAGGTTTTTATGGTTGTATTTAATGCACAAGCAAATTCTAGTGATCCCATGTTAGGAGCTTCCTAGCTGGCTCGACATAGGAGTGAAGTAGGAGCTTGTAGAGTTGGGGAAGTACGTACGCCACCCCACGATTGGTATTAAGGAATACACCCGTCATCCACGCGACTAATACACACTAATCAACCGGTAAAAGATAGTTAGGGAGTAAGGAAATCTAAGTAAACACATTTCTCTACACATAAGTTTCTCACCAACATTTTATTTTCAGTTATTTATTTTATTTGCATTTGTAGTTATTTGGGTTAGTTGACTAGCAACTAATTCCGCCCACTCCTTCAAAACCGAGATTTTACTTGCTTTCATAAAAAATATAAAAACACAAAAAGAATCTTCCTCAACCCTTAGACCTATTAGAGTAGTCTTTCATACCTAACGAACACTATTCCCTGTGGAGAACGATCAATCCCCGCACTTACCACTACACTATACTACATCGGTCAGGTACACTGCCTGGTGGGGTTGTAAGCCTCTTGAGATCCCTCGAGAGGTAAAACCTGTTGTAAGGTTGCAAAACCACGCATCAAGTTTTTGGCGCCGCTGTCGGGGAATAGTTATTGTTTAGGTTGAATTTTTATTTTATTAGGTCTACTCACTAGATTCCTTTCTAGTGAGATTTTTATTTTATTTTTCTAGGTTTTCTTTAGTCTATCTTATTTCTTTGTTTGTTTGTTCGTAATTTCCATTGACTCTTCCGTTCACCATTATGGAGAACGCGAATCCACCATACTACCAACCACGTAATTCACCCACTCCATATGACATCTTGATGTTTAAACAACATAAAGATGAACCTCTCTATGATGCATGGACTCGTTTTAAATATTTACTCCAAAAAGTCTCTCATCATAACTTCGATTTTTGGTCCCTAACTCAAATCTTTTACAATCATGTTGACCGACATGCCCAAAGGGACATTTACCATATTGCCGGCAGGGATATTAGGGAATTAAGTGCTGAGAAAGCATGGGAAGCTATTGAGAATTGTGCCCAATATTATTATATGGTAGACAACCCAACAAACATTAATACAAGTCAATTGACCACAAATTTCAAGGATCATGAAACAAGTTTGTTTGGGGATGAGGGTAGAGTTGAGCCACCTAGCTGCATGTCATGGTTAGGCACTACCATAATACAGGGTGAACACTTAGGTTATCTTGATGTGATGGAGGATCTAGCCGAGCATGATCACATTGATCAAAAAGACCTAGGTTTTATGATCGATGACGATGAATCTCAAGAAACACATGATGAATCTTTTGGGCAATTTGAATATAGCAGTCAGAATATTCAGGATGATCCTTATGATTCGGACATTGAAGTTGAGATGCCTAGAGAAGCACTTGAGATACTTGGTAAAATGTTAGGGTTAGATCCTACTAAAACACATGATGAGGATATAGGTGATCTTGACATAAGGAATGATGAGGTAAGTAACATAAGCCCACCAAGTACCCCACAAAACCCACCATCATTTAAGGCACCCACACCACCCGTGACTTACCCGGAAGAAGTAGAAGAGACTTTAGGAATCCGATGGAGGTAGAACCTTTGAACCAAACACAACTAGAGGATATAGGTTTGAATGCTTATAGTGATCACAACCTTACTCTTAGTTCTAGGGGATTTCCTATTTTTGATGAACCGGAGCCTCAACCAAAACCGTTACCTAATCTTCCATCTTTAGATGTGAACTTAGGAATTGAATTAGGTCCCGACCCACCCATCAAACCATATAGTCCGGGTAGTTTTATGTTGAAGGTAGTAGACTCTAAGCCATGTGGAGTGGAAGCTAATATAGGAGTGAACCATGACCTTACATACTTACATCACCCATTCATGATTGATCACAAGAAACATTATGGGTTTAAACCGGGTTTATTAGGTCAAGATGGATTCCCAACTAGGAATCTCTCGAAGTTGATAGAAGATGATCCCTTTTTAGGAGGAAACTCAAAATCACCCATTGACCAAAGTGAACTAGGCAAGGTTATGATGAAAGGAGCACACCCCTTTGAGTATATAATTCATCCACCACTCTTTCCTCACGTGGCATACTCCTACCGAGCTGGTGTGTATCGCTACTATCACCCGCACTTAATCCTAAGTGTAGAAAAAACCTCTCCTTTATCCGTTAAATAAGGGTAGAGTCAGGCTCGTGACTCGAACAAAAACAAGCGCTCTTGGGAGGCAGCCCATGCTTTATTTGCTTTGTGTGTTTGTTTATTTGTTTGTTTGATTTTATTTGTTTCCGTATGTGTGTTTAATTTTTATTCTTATTGATTCATGTTCAAACTTAATTTGTGAAAATGCTTTATTTTGTTTTTAACTTCGTCTTAACTACATATAAAGGTATTTTGCAAAAGATAAGTGTAAGGGAAATCTAAATCGGTTTATTAGAACACAAATGAACATGAATCGTAATAATAATAAATTAGCATACATATTATTATTCGTTTGAGTCAAATGCTTGTATCGAGTCATAGTGATGTTTTGCAGGATTTCCAGGAAGTAAGGTAAAGGTTTTTCCAGAAATTTTCCGGAAACTTAAAATGAAAATTTTTGTCAGGTCATTTCTGACGGCGTCAGGGTTTATAACCTGACGGCGTCAGATTTAATTTTCAGAAATTTTTGAAAGTTTTGTTTTTAAAAAGTTTTTATTAAAATCTCCAACTTATAATCTCCAGGAATCTGCAAAGTTATCATTCCACAAGCATTATATCCTTATATATAGATTTATCCCGCCGATGTTATGCAGGTTTTCGTGTTTGTTTTCTCAGGTTTAACAGGTTATTTTGGACAAGGAAATGTTTTGGATCAAGCTTATGGCGATGCATTAGTCATGGAGCTTCAACATTACTTTGGAAGAAGATTTAACCGTGTTACTTCATTATCCACCGAACGAATCAGGGGAGTATTTGATTTCATTCTTTTACTTTATGCTTTTACATCTTGTTATTTGAACATTGGGGACAATGTTCATCTTAAGTGTAAGGGGAGGGTAAAAGTACGATTTTAGAGAATGCTATTACGCTTGATTTTTGTTTGTTTAATAGTAGATGTGTAATAAAACTGAGAGAAATACTTGTTAAGGTAATTTTAGTGCCAAATTTAAAATTTTTTACAACATATAGGAGTGAAACTTTGATCTTAATGAGCGTCTCACGGATAGGAGTTATATGACTAGCACAAAAACCGTACCACTAAAAAATTTTCCACCCCCAAATATGTGAGGTTCGCCCCTAGAATTGGTAGGAAAAGCATTTATGCTATGATGTGTGTACCGGTAGCACTTAGATTCTAGAACTTGCGTTAGGACCATTCTAAGGCCACAAGTGAGACTACATTCGTGTAGTTAGATTTACTACGTGATAAGAGGCATTAGGATTAACCCATTGTTTTACACCTGTGTTTTTTGTTATAATTACTTTGGCTACATTGGTCAAGTAATTCTCCCACACCCTTTGCGTTGTACTCATTTTTAGTACACGATACCCCTAGTACACCCCTCAGAGCCTATCTTTTCGTTTCTAACTTTAAGCATTTTACTTAAAGGAAGAATTTGTTACACCCCACTTAAATGTACACCCAAATCGCCTTAGCCTACCTTGTATGCACTCATTTTTAGTGCATTATTGTGACAACATTTGTTTAAACCCAAGTTAATTATCTAGTTGATTACATGGTTGCTAAGTCGAGTCATATCCTTGTACATATTGTTTTGGGACGATTGGGACTCATGGGTAAAGTACTAGTGTAATGGAGTAATGGGGAAGAACATCATTTATTACCCCCATATGTGCTAAATATTTTAAAAAGTACTCCAAGTTTTTCAATTATCTTAATTCGAGTCATTAGAATAGTTATTTGTAAAGTTATGTAAAAGTTCAAGTGTAAGGGGAATGCAACGCCCCTATGATGTATTATTTTGGATGGTAGGGCAAGAGTGTATGAAAAAAAAAAAAAAAAAAAAAATGAGAAAAAGAAAAGTAGAAAAAACATACGGACTACCATCCCGTTTCATTTTATGTTTATTTTTATGTTTTTGTTATTTTGTTATTTTGTTTCTAGCTTAAGATTGAGTCGAGTCTTGGCTTAGCAACATTGTATAGTACATGTAATTAATCAAGATCTTTAACTCGCCACCAGTAAAATATCCTTTATCCAACAAAACCGTGTTTTCCTTTTCCCTACACCTAACGTTATAACCCATGTAAAAGCCCTCTTTGATAGTTTATCTTAGGTGCTTACGCCTAGTGGAGGAGGTTTTCGATCCTTTCCCAAGCCTATGGTAATCTATTTGCTATGACAGGTAGTGAGAGATATTATCCGTTTTCATTTATGAGATTTATTTTGATGACACTTGAGAGATGTGAGTATCTAAACACTACTTGTGAGGTGCTAGTTTATAATCTCCGTGCTTTTTATGATTAAAGTGGAACGATTATTTGTTGTAATTACTTTTATGTTTGCATTAAATGACCCCTAACTTGTATTTTGATTAGAATAAAAGCGCATTTGCTTGAGGACAAGCAAATCTCAAGTGTAAGGGTATTTGATGAAGCGAAAAGTGTACCGCTTTTAAGGGGTCATTTAAGCCCTAAATCGTATTTATTTGATCAAATATTGCCCTAAATCGTTCCTTTTGTCATTTTAGGTACTTTTGAGGAGAAATCTGGAAAAGGAGGCATTTTGGACGTTTTTGGAGCATTAAAGTGAAGAAAACGACAAAGTCTCAAAAATCGGCTAAAAGTTACCTTTGACGGCGTCAGATTTTACTCTGGACGGCGTCATGGCTTGGCAAGAAAAGGTGGATGTGAAATTTACTCATGATAAGCCAGTGAAAATTGCATGTAAATTCTGACGGCGTCACGCTTTAACCTGATCAAGGGCGTCACGGCTTAATTCATAGAGGGACGGCGTCACGTTCAAGGTCTGACGGCGTCAAGCCTTGATAAGCCAGAACGGATTTTGGAGAGCTAAAGAGGGACGGCATCAAGAAGGTCATCCGGGAACCCTAGAAGCGGCGAGGTGACGGCGTCACACTCCATAAGGTGACGCCGTCAGATCCAAAAGTCTATATATAGTTTTCTAATTTTTTGTCATTAAGGGGAGGACTTAGTGTGGAATTTTTGGGAGAAAACCCTAAGACGATTTTAGCATCTTTTTCAAGGCTTTTTGCCTTGAGATCTTTCATGTTACATTGAAAGATAAGTTATCAATTAATCATTCAATATGTCTATGTGTTGTTTGATTCTATCTTGTTCTTGTCTTTTGTTTAACATGTTAGGCTAGATTTATCTTGTGTTTGCTTAGATCTAATGAAACCTAGCTATTGATTATTGGTTATTAGTGTGTTATTAGTTGTATTGGATGATTGTTTATCTATGTTAGGCTTAAGAAAACTGGCTAACTTCCTATTCGGTAACTTGCTTGAACGTCTTAAGAAACATGAACCAAATGCGTACTAAAGGTTTTTATGGTTGTATTTAATGCACAAGCGAATTCTAGTGATCCCATGTTAGGAGCTTCCTAGCCGGCTCGACATAGGAGTGAAGTAGGAGCTTGTAGAGTTGGGGAAGTACGTACGCCACCCCACGATTGGTATTAAGGAATACACCCGTCATCCACGCGACTAATACACACTAATCAACCGGTAAAAGATAGTTAGGGAGTAAGGAAATCTAAGTAAACACATTTCTCTACACATAAGTTTCTCACCAACATTTTATTTTCAGTTATTTATTTTATTTGCATTTGTAGTTATTTGGGTTAGTTGACTAGCAACTAATTCCGCCCACTCCTTCAAAACCGAGATTTTACTTGCTTTCATAAAAAATATAAAAACACAAAAAGAAATCTTCCTCAACCCTTAGACCTATTAGAGTAGTCTTTCATACCTAACGAACACTATTCCCTGTGGAGAACGATCAATCCCCCGTACTTACCACTACACTATACTACATCGGTCAGGTACACTGCCTGGTGGGGTTGTAAGCCTCTTGAGATCCCTCGAGAGGTAAAACCTGTTTTAAGGTTGCAAAACCACGCATCATTGCCCTTCTAAATATTTTAAAGATTCCATAGATCGTTTCAAGTTTTAAAATACAGTTAATTTTAAAAATCTTGTTTAACCTGGCTCTTGATACCAATTGTGGAAAACTAGAAGGGGGGGGGGGTGAATAGTTTTATGTCCTTTTAAATTTTATTTTGAAAACTTTGTTTACTTTTTAAAACTTAGATTCGAATTTATGTGATCTCAACTTCTTGAACAATATGAACAATATGTATATAAGTAAATATAAATAAGTAATGCAAGTAAGGTAATAAAATGAAATGAAAGCTAGAGATGGAAAGATCTAACCGAGAGACAAGAGATTTATAGTGGTTCGGCTACAAGGACACCTTCCTTGCCCTACTCCACTCCCCGAGCACCAAACTCGAGAGTTTTCTTCACTATGTCAACAAGCTCCCTTATGGCGGAGAAAACCTTACACAACTTTAGCTTACACCGGCTTAACGACACAAAGCTAGATGTCGAGTTCTAATCGTAGCTAGAACCAATCTCACAACTTAAACATGACTTAATCACACCTTCTTCTTCACGACTACTTCATGACTTCTTCACGACTTCTTCACAACTACTTCAAGACTTCTTCACGACTTCTTCACGACTTCTTCACTACTTCTTCACGACACTTCACAACTAAGCACAACCTATGTACACTTCTACTTCTTCACACCTTCACTACTTACACACCTTAACAACACAACTTCTCTACTTACACACTAACCTATCCCAAACAATTATACACACAACTATCTAACAACAATACACAACTTATAAACAAATGTATGATGACACAAACAACTTAGGTATCTAAGTTGCAATACTTCTTCTCTAGTTGTTGAAGGAGTATTCTTCTTTTGCACTTGAATGGAGGAAGCTTGGATCACTTAGAAACCAAAGCTTAAGATTATATGATCAAAGGGTTTTTGATGATATGAAATGTGATTTAAAACAGAAAGTTTCAGTGTGCAAAAGGTAAGTAAAAATCCAGGAGAAGGCTGGTATTTATAGGAGAAAAACTGGACAGCTGGAGACCTACTGGAGCGTGGCCGGCCCCCTTAAATAGGGGGGCGGTCCCCTTAATTTTAAGGGGGCCGCCTAGTAAAATTAAGGGGGCCGCCCTAGGTGTCCGTTGTCCAGATTTGTCCTTTTGTGGGGAAGGTTTTTCTGGAACATTTTAACTGATTTTGGTTAAAAATTTGAATTCATATTTTTATAAAAGATTAAACATTTTTATTTAATTCCAAAAATGTTTTTCAAAAATATATAAAATGTTTTTGATGTTTTATAAAAAATCTAGTTATTAAGAAAATGTTCCTTTGATCATATAATGCATTAAGCACTTGTTTATTCATACCTTAAGTGATTAAGTTGTAGAAATGAATAATTACAAATAAATACTTGTTTATTTGATAAGTTTATGTTTAATGAGTTTATATTTTGTGATCATTAAAACATAGAGATATGAATAATGTTTTTAGGCATTATTTATGTCAACATGAATCCCATGGGATTGACTAATGAATCCCATGGGATTCATAATGAATCACATGGGATTCAGCATGAATCACATGTGAATCTCATGTGATTCATTACGAATCTCATGTGATTCATTTGAATCCCATGTGATTAATTTGAATCCATGTGATTAATTATGAATCCCATGGGATTGATTAATGAATCACATGGGATTCATAATGAATCACATGGTATACAGCCACCATCTTTTGTCCACCAAGAAAAACTTTTGTAGCTTTCACAACAGTAAGATACAAATTAATCTACCCTCCCAAATAGCAACCACTGAACCACCTTCACCATCATTCCCTTACTAGCACGATAACCACCCGAGAAATCAAGTTCATATTTCATCGACATATTCGGATACAAAAACCCCCAATTCAGCCTTGGCGTCCCACCTTTCACCCCCGCCTGGTTCCCAAACGTTGTATTAGTATTAAACACCTCATAAACATACGTCTCAGCAACACCTTCCTTCCTAAAGGAGCTTGAAATTTCACCATTATTGAAAAATATACTCCATAACTATTTGGTGATAAAAGTGATAAAATCATATTTTAGCACAAACATCTCATCTGAAGTTACAAGTTTCTACAACTTGAAGTGATAAATAATTTATTACTAAGGACAACACCTCATCTGATAGAATACAGATATTTATGTTGGGTTTTAAAGGTTACTGCTGCTGACATTGTTAATACTGCTCAAGGATTACAAAGAATATTCACCAAGTTATTAGTGTCGTTGGTTATGGAGTTAATGTTGCTTGTACAAGATTAGTGTTGCTACAAGGTTAATACTGCTAGAATCATCTATTCCATGACCGAAACAGGGGAGGATACGCGTTACATTATTAGTGTTGCTAGCGTATTAGAGTCGGTTATTATGTAAAGTATGTTTAGATAAATATAGAAAAGATTCTATAGAGATTTATCTTGTATAGAAAGTTATTGTAAGCCGACTAGGACTCCTTAGCCTATAAAAGGAGGACCTAGGGCATAGATGAATAGTTAGTCACACGGGTTTAAAATAGTTTTCGATTTACTTCAAGGTTTTGTAACCATAATACTCAGAGAGTATTCGTATTATTGATAATAATATTGAATTGTTTAGTGTGATATTCATTGTTCTTCTTAAGATCAAATACAAGATTCCGCATTGTGTTTGATAAACCACAAGACAGTTTGTATACCTAGTTGTGTTAGATTTATCTAGCATAGCTAAATCTTTACAAGCTAAAGAATTTTATCAAGTGCTCAATTGGGATCAACAATTTATATTCATATTTTAGCATAAACATCTCATCTGATAAAAGTGATAAATATTTAATACTAGTTATATAGCACCATTATGGTTCATCTTGAAATTTCACCACAAACATCTCATCATGAAATTTAAACCTTTTTGCTTCATCAAGAATGACAACATCACAAGAAAACTCAAAAGTGACTTGAACTTGTCTTTTTCCTTTAAGACTTGACTTAAACTTACAATCTACTTCTCCATATTCATCTCACTACCAACCCACCGCCAGCCAGCCATTTTCATCTCACTAAAAATTTAATTAGGTTTTACTCTAGCAATGGCGATGTTATCAACTTCTCAACAGACCGTCGCTCCCAAATCCACCGCCTCCGTCACTTTTCTCTGCCACTCCTCCATGTCTTCAAGTCTTCATCAACAAACTGCCTGTCCTTATCTACAATTCCCAACCACTTTTTTCTTTCGCGTTGTAGATATGTGCTAATTCATTTCGTATGTCCACTGAATAGCAGTGATTTAGCGGTTTGAGAGATCAATTTGGTGGTTAGGGTTTGAGATATAATTTGGGGAAACAATTATTGAGAGTGAAATGGGGAAACGGTTTGATGAATGATAGTGAATGAGTGTGTAAGTAAATAAGGGTGGAATTAATTAACAAAACTACCCCTCCACTTAATTTAAAATGATGGGATGATATAATCTCTGCCCTTGGATGATATAAGAATGAAGGGTCAGGATGACTTAATTTGATCTTTAGCTAAATGTTGTTCTGTAAAGAACTTTTGTCTATGATCTATATCATACTTAAAGCCCGGTTTATGTAAAAACGGATTGTACAAGCATATATATCTCATTTTGTGTAGTAGCTAGTGGATATTTTTTGGTCATGATTGAAACCAAAATACTTTTAATCGATTTAAGTTAAATAGGATATATTTGTTATATCCGTTTTCTCTTAGGAATTACATGGAAATGTATCATAATTGACACTTTTTCCAGTTCTGACTACTGAACTAAAATTTGTGCACATTTGAGTTTTTAAGGTCAGTTTTAGGTAACATTTTACCCATATAGGTCAGTTTTTGGTAACTGAATTAGGTGAGTTTTGAGTATCATGATACTCAAAACTACATTAATTCAAAATGTTAGGGATTAATGTGCACATATTGTAGTTCAGTTATTAGAACTGAAAAATATGTCAACTATTATACATTTTCAAGAAATTAGCATTTTTCTCTTAGACAAAGGATAGCCAAATGATGTGTGGTAAACACAATTTCCATGAGTTTAACACCCCAAAATGAAAATGCATATACTAATCGCTTACTAGCAAGGTACCCGCGCGTTGTAGCAACCGGTACCCTGTGATTAAAGTTCAGCCACCAACAAAATAACAAGGACGAGCTGATTAACCTGAGAAAAGTAAGAAGAAAATGATTTTGGTCCGGTCTGGTTCACCTGTTTGTAGAGGTTCCGACGGTTCTCTCAATTTCGTTTTCGAACGGCTTTTATTTGTTAGATGAATCGGTAGCGACTTCGGTTCCGAGTAAACCGGTTGAACCCATTGGTCCGGTCCGATTTTTAAAACCATATGTATCATCAACTTCTTTAAATATAAATTGTATAAAGCTTTGTATGTTTTGTTGGTTTGTACAATATGTCAATATCTATTCTAACTAATAAAATAAGCTTGTTTACAAGTGCCTTGAAGCACGAGCATTAAAAAAAAACATTAAATGTATGACCAAAATTCCATAATTAGAGACAATATACAAACACACCAATGCATTCTTACTTTGAGATATATGTGCTACGAAGTGCTTGATGAAATGCTTGACTATTTAGTTTTTTCAATAAAAGATCATTGTAGATGTTGAACGATAGAAAACCTTGAACAAAAGCAAGTTTTGAGTTTATTGTGTTTTGAAACTGAAATAGGCCATTAAGCTTTAAAAATAAGCAAGCATTGGTCAAGCTAAAATTTGTTAATTTTCCGATAGAAAATCTTGAATAATAACAAGTTTTATTTGCGTTTAACATATGTTGTTCCATTAATTTCTTTTGAATCAAATTTATTAATTTTCCAATAATTCTATTGATTGCAGATAAATAAGTTGAGAAATGAAGATTTTTGTGAAGGGAACTCACTTTGAGATTCATGTTAAACCACAAGACATTGTTCGTGTTTGTTTTGATTTAATGTTTAATGGAACATGAATAATGGGTTTTGTATTGTTTCATCTAATGTTAATGTTCAAAAAATTTCTCCTTGATTTGTTCTTACCAAATCGTTTCTATTTTTTTAGGTTGTAATTAGAACTAGAACTACAAGTCACAGGTTGAAAGTAGTATTCTACGATTGAGGTACAACACAATATCTTTCTATGGTTAAGAATTATATCTTTTATTGGAACTTCAATTATGGTTAAATCGTTAATTACCTGCTGTCATTGCCAAATGTATCCACCACTATGATCATCCAGGATCAGTGGTAGATTTTCTTATCAACATCCACAATGTGAAAGATCCTTACGGAATTGACTGGGCAAAGGTAAGCATTTGAACCACTTTCATTCTTTATTTTCAGAGTGATATTGTTCATTAAACTGTTGTCATGACATGCCAGGAAGCAGCAGAAAACAATGAGGTAATAAAAAGGCAGCGCAGTGGATTTAGAAGGCATTAAGGTATGCGAACAACAATCCACTAATCACTTTCTACTACACCTAAGGATGCATTTCAAACTTTTTCCAAACACTCTTATTCAATGGTAAACTATAAAATTGTCTTATACCAAACCCTTTATTAATTGGTTGATGCTCATTTACTTTTGTGTATGTTTGTAGGATCTACTTGACGCCACCAATATAAAGCATATCACATTTGTTATTTCTTCCAATGCTGATTAAGGTATACTATTCGATCATAGACATATTACAGTCCTGAAATATGGTAGAAATTCTCAAAGAATTGTTTGTGCGGCACGTGTTCAAGGCCCATTTAATGGATTTTTATGAGGATACTGTTCAGTTATTGTATTATATGATGAATATGTTCATTTATCTGTTCTAATTATTTAAGCGCTATATATTATAGGTGGAAGAATTTATGAATTTATGAGGAACTTCTGATTATTACAGGTGGATGAATTTATGAGGAGCTTCTGATTAAGGCGCTTCCAGGTATTGGTTGTGCTTTAGAGGAGAAATTGAAAGGGAGACATGTTAAGAATTGTAGAAATGATAATCATCTTGGTGCGACTCACATTCTTGAAGGGGCTCAGTTTTTACAACCACAATATTAGTCATTGATTGTTGGATTTTAAATATTGAAATTTTTTAACAATCTCATGTTATTTGATTTGTACCTTTTATCGATGACATGTTTTTTTATGACTTTAATGAGTAAATTTATGAGCCAGTTATAAAACTTCTAATCTACAATCCACTTTCTTTTTCAGAGGATGTAATCAAATTATATGCAAGCGCAGAAGATAAAATTGTGGATTTACGAGGGAACCCGCGATTGTTGTTAAAGGTTTAGAGGTCGTGGTTAGATACCTGTGGAAGGCTTTCATTGATCATAGTGTTCTTCCCCTATATGAAACTACTGCAAGTTATTCATTTAGTGGCTAAATAGGATCGCCGTGTGCCAATGTCTCAATTATTTATATTAACCTGTTTTATGCAGCATAATGCCAGAATTACACACAAAAATCAAGTGGAGCCATGGGCTGATCGATCGATAATTAATGGTTGTTCACATGCTTAGGTTGGCAGTGATTAACCTCTTTTATATGGAACGTATTTACATTTTTTTGTTGAATTTAAATTGCTACGCTAATTAGCAAATTTGATGTGTACAGGAGTGAAGTTACAGGGGCTAAGGGCGCAATTAGATTTCATAAATGTCTCCTTTCACTACCCATGAAGAAGGCAAGTGGTACTTGGTTCAGGTATGTATTTGGCTCGACTCAGTAATCCTTGACGCTAAGTGATTTATTCTAAAATCAAAATTTATTAGTTTACAAGTCAAAGAACTATTCAAGAGCGTAGATTCAATCAAAATCATATAAAAGAGGGAATGTGTCAAATGGGTCCAACGAGTCAAAGGGTATGAGTGTCACCTAAAAATTAATTTAAATTGTATGACCTCCTATATTGTGATTAGAGGTGGTAAAATGGGCGGGTCGGGTGGGTTGGATAACGGGTCAAACTATTTTCAAACTGAAACGTGGCATCTTTAAGATACGGGTCGAAACAACCTCTATGAGTTGGGCTAATCGACTACCATTTTTACTTTTTATTTCATATAATAAATTTGTTAATCCTGATTAAAAAACAATATGGTAATACCATATATCTAAATTTTTGAATAAAACGGTTAATTAATTATGAGGATATAACAAAATCTTACATCTTATATATCGTGAAAACTAATAAACCTCCCTAGATCTTATCATTTGGGGTATAGTCATGGTAAGTATCTTTTATTGTTAAAGTGTCTGTTCATTGCTAATTGGGAACAACTAACAATATATCATGTTTTGTCCTTTTGATTATAGGATTTAACTGTGGGGAAGCAGCCAATATACCATCTCTTCAAGGTTTGATCTCTACTCCGTTTTGGATTTATTAATCATATAAGTAGTAGTAGGAGTGTAGTACCCAACTCATATTTTATTAGAATGTATGGAAATACGAACGGAATACAAATTTGATTTTTAAATGAAAAGAGTTTGAGATAATAGCTAATGAAGTCTGTTACACTTCTTTTGCAGTGAACCAATAATTGTAAAGCCTGAACCTCGGAGTTCCCGATTAAAAGACAAGTTGAAAGTTGACGGGGAAGGTTAGTAAAAGGCCTTTTTTTGCCAGATATTATGCACAACAATCAACTTCTTCATACTCTTGGGAAGGGGTCTGTTATTGTACTTCTCCCTGAAGAATATTTAGACAAATGGACTCCCTTTAGTTTAAGCACTAAAACTGAGGGATTGAAGTCCAAATTTAGTTCTCATTCTGATGATGTCATTTTAGGCAAAAAGCTGATGAGAAGATGTTCTTCATTTTATAGTAGGAATAATTGATTTTCATTGATTGGTGGCAGGATGCTTCATCAAGCAGTTTAGCTTTTAAGGAGTAATTGAATTATATTTAAGAACTAATGAAATACTATGCGAAATCATATACCCACTTTAATGTACTATGATATACTATAATAGAAAAAGTATCCTTAATTTTTGGACAAAGCAATTCAGCTTTCTATGCAATAAAGTAAAGTGTTGCAACTGTCAACCCTTTCTACATTAAGCAAAATTTTAATATAGCTTTGTATACATTATCGTATTTTTTTACCACCTATGTTTATTATTGATAATGGGCTCTTCCATATGCAAGGTTACAAGCAAGTTGGTTAATCACTTCCATTAGCAAGTTGGTTTGGTTCACGTTAGGTTTTTACTCTTTTACCTCCAACGGGTAACAGAATAGCATAAAAGGAAATTAGTCAAATGGGTTAGAAATCCCTAGAGTGTGTTATGTAGGTCCTACATTTGCAGATATTGCTATCGGTTCAATAAAAACTGACATGATCATCGACACTTTAATTTGGGAAGATTAGAGCACTGGGTGTCCATTTCGCCGAGGCTCGCCGTGATGACATGGCATGTTCGCTGAGCCTCATCATGACACCGCCACCCTTCGCCGTGCTTTGCCATCAAGGAGCTACTCGTGTAGACGGAGAAGCAAATATCCTGACAAGTGGGGCCATTTTTTAATATCAAGTTTTTTTTTTTAGTTTTCTTGCTTTTTTTTTCTAATAGTGTTTGTGAAGTGTGTGTGTTTTGGGAACTGTGTGTATGTTGCGTCTGAGGAAGAAGAAAAGGTTAACAAGCTGAGATACATTAAGCATCAAATGGAAATTACATTAAGCATTGAATGGAAATTACATTAAACATCGAATAGAAACTGTTAATACAAATATCGTCATAAAAACGTTATTTATATTCTACGATCTTTGCTTAATTTTGTTAAAGATAATTACAAAGTTTATCTTTAAGCAAAGCATAAATATAAGATTAAGTCTTTTACATTTATAGTAATAAGTCTTTTTAAAACACATTTACACATTACAAGTTTACTAGGAATAACATTATATACATTTACATTTTTATTTCTTAAATTAGAAATATTTATGATGACATTATGGCATGCAACATGAACATAATCTTAGAAAGATTTTGAGATATCTTGTATAGATCTTCAAGCTAAAGAGTTGACATTTGAAGATATTGAAAGATTGTGCAAGATATGGAAAGATTTGAGAATCTATTAGCTGTCCTACACTGGCGGATCCAAACCCATACAAGGGCGGATCCAAATTTAAGGATCCGCCAAATCCGCCAACTGTTTTATCATTTTGCCTATAAATAGAAAGCTGATCATTCTGGCACAATCATCACTCATATAGCTTAAAATATATAATCATTCATTTGCATATCACTAACCCATATCATTCATTTCATTCTTGTTGATCTCACTTTTGTAGCAAAGAAGATCAAGCATACAAGCTTCAACATACTTATTGTTGCAAGTTTCATTAGTTAGGTTCTGTGTGATTTTGTATTAGTTCACACATCATTGTTATACCTTTCATTCAGTAGTGTTTGGTTAGTGTTTTAGTCCTTAAAACACAAAGAGTGTCGGGAGTGGTTGTACCCTTGTGAAAGAACCAACGGGAGTGGTTGTACCCTTGTTAAAGAACCAACGGGAGTGGTTGTACCCTTGTAAAGAACCCAGTGTTTAGCTTAGTACCGGATAAAGTGTAAGCGACGTGTATAAAGGTTTTCTCCGCCGAGAAGGGAGTTTGTTTCTTAGTGAAGAAAAACTCTCGAGTTAGAGGCTCGAGGAGTGGAGTAGGGCAAGGAAGAGAGTCCTTGTAGCCGAACCACTATAAATCTCCGTGTTGTGGCTTGATTGTTCCTATCCTTACTTACTTTACTTATATTGCTTGTTTGTGAGTATTTACTTTGAAATCACGTTAAGTCACAAAGCGAATTAATTTGAAAACGGTAAAAACTATTCAACCCCCCTTTTAGTTTTCCAAAATTGGCATCAGAGCTACGTTACTCAAGATTTTCAAATATATTGTATTTTAAAACTTGAAACGATCAATGGATTTTGAAAACTTTAAAGAAGGGCAATCTATGCAAAGACCACCACTATTTGAACCAAATTGTTTCATATACTGGAAAAACCGCTTTGAGACATATGTGAAGTCAAAGGACATAGATCTATGGTATATAATTGTAGAGGGTGATTACAAGCCCATAAGTAATAATATTTCAGGTGGTCGGGATGAAGGTGCTTCTCTTACTCGTCACAGTGATGTGCAAAAGAAGTTGATTGCCAAAAATAACGAAGCCAAAATGATGCTTTACAATGCTTTACCTAAGAAAGAATATGAAAGAGTTTTTATGTGTAAAACGGCTAAAGATATTTGGCAATCATTAATTATCACTCACCATGGGAACTCACAAGTCAAAGATAACAAAATTGATCTTCTTGTTCAACAATATGAACAATTTGTTATCGCTGAAGATGAGACCATTGATAGTGCGTTCGCTAGGTTTAATGCTATTATTACATCTCTTAAAGCACTTGATGAATCTTTTTCTAGTAAGAATTTTGTCAGGAAATTTCTAAGAGCACTCCATCCGAAGTGGAGAGCAAAGGTGACGGCTATTGAAGAATCTAATGATCTTTCAAGCATGACACTGGGCGAGCTCATTGGAAATCTCAAAGTTCACGAGATGGTGATGGAAAAAGACTTAGAAATAGTTAAAGGCAAAAAGGAGAAGATGAAGTCCATTGCCTTGAAAGCTAGGGTAGAATCAAGTGATGATGAAGAGTCTTGTTCTAGTAGTGAAGACGAAGAATATGCCATGGCCGTAAGAGATTTCAAGAAATTCTTTAGGAGACGAGGAAAGTTCGTAAGAACACCTCGTGAAGAAAAGAAATCCTTCCGGAAAGACCGTGATGATAGAAAAGGAAAGGTAGATAGGAAGTGTTATAGGTGTGGAGATTCTAGTCACCTAATAGGAGAATGTCCAAAGCCTCCAAAGAACAAATCTCAAAGAGCGTTTGTTAGTGGAGCTTGGAGTGACAGTGAAGGTGATGACGACGAACCTAAGAACGACGAAGTTGCTCTTATGGCTCATGACTCAGAAGAGGTACATTCTGACTCGTCATACTCCTCTATTGATGATGAAACCTTAGAAGTAGAATATAACAAACTGTGTGAAATTACTCTTAAAATCATAAACAAGAATAAGTTCTTAAAAACCAAAACAACACTTTTAGAAAACGAAGTTCATTGGTTAAAAGAAAAAGAGATAAGAATAGAAAAGGGTAAAAGTATTAAAGAAACATGTGTGTCGTGTTAGGAACTTAAATTAGAACTAGAAACACTTAAGTCCACACAGGAAGAACTTATCAAACAAAATTCTAAGTTTAAAAAGTTTGATAAAAATATAAGTTGTATAGATGAGATAATGAAGATGCAAAAATTACCTCATGATAAAACCGGACTAGGTTTTATGAAACTAGGAAGCTTAAGTGACTTTAAGAAATAAACAGTGAAAGAAAAAAAAACTGTTCCAACTGAGTCAGACACCCACGGATCTGACGGATCCAAAATTTTGGATCCGCCAGTTGTATCCAAGGGATCCGTAGGTACTGTTGATGAACAGAAAGTTCGTAATTCGGATCGTACTGAATTTGTTAAGGTCACTAGAAAACCTAGCACTAGTACAACTGTTAACAAACAAAAACCATCAGTCTCTATAGGAAAAGGTCAAGTTAGAAATGAGTATAGAGTTAAAACGATTCAACAGACACCTAAAACTAGTTTTCCCAAACACCCATTTCCAAATAGTAACTTTAACTCACAACATCATTATCAAAATAATTGGAACCAAAACATGTCTAGAAACTTTCAAGGTCCCAACTTCATGCCATGGAACACGTGTCCACCATTTCCATACATGAACCATAATAATGTTATGTTTAACCCAAACGGACCCATGAGATATTGGGGACCAAACGCTTGAGTTTTTCTTGAACTTAGGTGCGCTTAAAAGTTGAGTTAGAACCAGATGAGTGGATTAAAGATAGTGGGTGTTCAAGACACATGACAGGGAACAAAAGCCTTTTCTCATCCTACCAAGTGTACGATGGAGATAATGTCAGATTCGGTAGCAAGCTTAAAAGTAAAATCATCGGAAAAGGTACAATCTCTCATGACTCTCTCACTATTGATGATGTTGCTCATGTAGATAATTTAGGATTTAACTTGCTTAGTATTAGTCAATTATGCTGCAAAAAGTATAACGTCCTTTTCAGTGAAAATGGAAGTAAAATACTAAAAGATGGCATAACCGTAGGAAAAGGTGTTTTGAAGAATAACGTTTACGTTATGAAATTAGACAAAACACCTAAGGACAAACTTTGTCTCACTTCTTTGGACGAAAACTCAACTCTATGGCATCGACGCTTAGGTCATGCCAATATGAGATTAATTCAATACTTATCATCTAAGGAACTCGTTAGGAACCTGCCCAAGTTGAAATATGACCAACACTTTTGTGATGCTTGCAAAATAGGAAAACAAGTTCATAATAGCCATAAGGCTAAAAACATGGTGTCTACATCTAGGTGTCTAGAATTGTTACATATGGATTTGTTTGGTCCATCCGCTATACAAAGTTACGGGGGAAACTTTTATACTTTGGTAATAGTAGATGATTACTCTAGGTATACATGGACTAAGTTTTTGAAAACTAAAAATGAAGCATTTGATAAATTTGAAATCTTAAGTAAGAAAATTCAAAATCAAATAGGAAGTAACATAGTGTCAATAAGAACTGACCATGGTCGTGAATTTGACAACGAAATCCAATTCAGAGCTTTTTGTGATGCCAATGGCATAACACATAATTTCTCGGCTCCTTGAACTCCTCAATCTAATGGTGTAGTAGAACGCAAAAATAGGATAATTCAAGAAATGAGTAGAACCATGTTAAATGAACAAAACATACCTCAAAAGTTTTGGTGTCACGCTGTAGATACATCCACATATATCCTAAATCGAGTTCTAATTAGACCATTCTTGAAAAAGACTCCATATGAGTTATACCGAGGCAAAAAGCCTACTTTAGGATATTTTAGAGTTTTTGGAAGCAAGTGCTTCATTTTAAACACAAAGGATTATCTCACCAATTTCGACCCAAAGTCGTATGAAGGTGTATTTCTAGGATATTCACAAAATAGTAAAGCATATATAGTTTTGAACAAAGAAACCTCAAAAGTCGAGGAATCATTGAACGTAACATTCCATGAAAGTCCACCTCCCTCTAAGACATCACCTTTGGTAGATGATGACTTAGTTGAAAGTCAAATAGTTGAAAACCAAGAAAACATTAAAAGTGACAAAGAAGATGAACCGGTAAAAAGAGAAATAGTTAATATCAAAGAAACCAAAAGTCATCCATTAGAAAAAGTCATAGGAAAAATTAATGAAAGAACATTAAGGTCTAAAGCTCAAAACGAAAGTAATTTCTTTTGTTTTGTTTCAACAATTGAACCTAAAAATGTTAATGAAGCCATAAAAGATGAATCTTAGGTCATTGCGATGCAAGAGGAATTAAATCAATTTGTTAGGAATGATGTTTGGAGATTAGTCCCTCAACCTAAATGTAAAACCCAAAATTTCAAAACATGCAAAATTACCAAAATACCCTTATAACTTAAAATTTCAATTAATAATTAAATAAAACATCAAATAAATCCTAAACTCTTAGAAACTAGCAACATATGAAGTATGATAATTTTTGCATGAACATTTTAATACTCTAAATGTCCTAAAAATACTTGTCACACCATTTAAAATTATTATGGCCGAATATACTTATACATATGTATTTATTTTATTGTTAAATAATTATAATGTACTAAAAATAAGAGATAAACATTGCAATTAAAAAGGAAATCTTGCAAAATCAGTAAATTGATCCTCTTTGATCACCTTGGGCCGAAATTCCTTCACCCTTCCCCTATTATACACGGTTTCTTATATTATTTCCTTTTTATTCTTTCTTAAAACCCTAAATCAAAACTAAAATCCCCAAATCGGCCACCACAATTTCTACAACATCCTTGGCATTTTTCCTGGATACATTGGAGCTAGAAGGAGTCTATAAAAATAGGAGTTCGAATATTGGAGGCTTGGTTCACTTGGTTTTGATTTTGTTCGAGTTCTATTCTTAGCCGAGAGGTATTAATTCTTCACACTTCATCCGATCATCCTAAAAATTATCTGGTATTTTTGTGACTCTCTTTACATCATATATGATCCATATAAAATGGTTATCACAATCCATGCATGCTACTCAATTCGTTTGAATTAAAATACGATTTATAAACCCTAAAAACCAAATAAATTGTAAATCGGCTATTACGAATTTTGTGTCCTTCAAGCATATTTTTCTCAGGTCCTATTCGTGCTATATAACACTAGAAAAATGATCCTTGTAATTGTCGAAGCTTATATCATCCTTGGTGAGTTTTTGTTGAAATCGGATTTTAAAAAGGAATAGGGTTCGAAAATAAAATATAAATTCGAATGGGATTAGGGTTTTGGGTTATGATGATGAATTTGATGAAATAAATGTGTTTTAAGGTTGAATCAATGATTGGTATTGATTGGAAAATTTTAGGGTTAGGGTTTGTATTTTAAATTAAAACCGATTTAATGTTTAATAAAGTTTTGGGTATGTTTTGTAAATTCATAAACTTGTGGGTTATTTTTGTAAGACATTTTGGACCAGGGGTCAATCGTATAAAATATAATATGGGGGTATTATATGTAAATTTTGTAACTAAAAGGTTTAAATGGTAAATTGTATAATTATTTAATTCGATTTGATAATTATTAAAATAAAGGGACTTGTTTTGTAAATTATGTAAAGTAGAAGGTAATTCGTATAAATCTTAATGTAAGGGGTGTAGTGTGTAATTTTGGTTAATTGAAGGCTTATTGTGTAAATATGAATGTTATAAGGATTAATTCGTATTTTAATTAATTAAGAGGTTTAATTTGTAATTAAATTAATTAAAGGGTTTAACTTGTAAAATTGTTGAATCTAAAGGATTGAAATTGTAATTATGGGAAACTTATGAATTAAAATGAATAACTTGTAATACTTGCATTTTAGACCTTGATCTTTGGCATATTTGCATTTAAAACCTTGAAATATGGAAAGTTGTCATATGTAACCCTAAACTATCATGACTTGCTAAAATAAACCCTATTTTCATAATAATGTTTAGTAAATGACTTAACCTAATTACTTTATGGAAGTTATCTAATTATGGAAATTTGCTATTTTGCAAACTTGCTAAATAAGGAAACTTTCTAAAAATGGAAACTTACTAATTTTGGAAACCTGCTAAAAATGGAAAGTTACATAAAATGAGTAAACTTACTTAAAGTGGAAACTTACTATAAATGGAAAGTTACTATATATGGAAAATTGCTAAATTTGGAAAGTTACTAAAAATAGAAAGCCGACTAAACTGAGAAATCTGATTTAAATAAGATATTAATAATAAGACGACCATGTATTCGTGTAGATTCGCTGAAGATGGAGTTTGTTTCCGATCTTTGTATTTCTAGATGTGTTTTCACTTGCGATATAAGGTACAGATATTCTGACCTTCTCACAGGTTTCTCATGAACTCTCTCTCTCTCTTGTTTATCTTGCTTCCCTTGATTTGTGAACCTTGATTTGTCAACCTTGATTTGTGAACCTTGATTTGCTTCCCTTGATAAATTGAACCTTGCTATGTTCCCTTGATACTTGATATAATTCGTTCATTACCCTGTGACATGAATTTTTAAACCCTTGGATACTTTGAAAATTCATTTGATTTTATAACTAGACATGAAAAACCTTTCTTAATTATATATGAAAATGTTTGAGAAAAGCTATTTTAAAACGATGTATTTGAGCACGATGCGATACCACTTTTAAATGGAATTTTACTAACTTGTATGAAAACTATTTTTGAGACTATCTTTATGAAAAACCGTTTTGAAAGACCATTTTTATGAAGACATATTTTGAAAACCATTTTATGAAAGCCATTATTAAAGGATTACTTTTTAACACTATGATATGAACATTTAATATAAACCTTTAAATTGAACCTTTGTTATGAACCTTTGAACCAATTGATATGAACCTTCTGATTTGAACCTTTTCTATAACCCTTGCATTGATCTCTTGTCTTGAACTTGATATGAAACTTGACTTGAACCGCTTGATATGAAACTTGACTTGAACCGCTTGATATGAAACTTGAACTTGAACTTGGACACTTGATACTTGATACTTGATACTTGATACTTGACCTTGACCCACAGTTTGAGACTACGAGCCACCCACTAGGCATGAGGGTTTCATGTCCCTGTCATTGATGCACCGATGGCTTGACTCTAGGGCAGGAGAGTGATGACATGTCCCGTCCCTGACTTGACTTGACTTGTTACGTAGAGGTAGACCTTGGCCACCTGGGGCGTATGGATGCATCCTAGACTTGTTTCTGTATTCTGTTTCTGTATATGATATATTACTTGTTACACTTGGTGACTGATGGTGTGTGCGATACACGTCTTTCACATCCTGGGAGCTCATGACTCCAACCCTTGGAGGTATCCCCTCACCCTGTACTTGGTATGCTGAGGTCTCCCCTCCATACACCCTGATATTTGATATGATTCTGTTTCTGGGCTCGTAGTGGATTTCTGTTTTCCTTTATACTTACCTATTTTATTCCTTAACTCTTGATATATCTGCATGACCTTTATTTCATTTACCTTTCACTATTCTTTATTACTGCTTTGTTATCGTTATATCTGTTCACTGAGTTTTCGTAGCTCAGCCGCATTTCTTTTCCTGCGGCAGGTTTTAGTTTGGAAGCTTGGTATTAGTGGAGAGTACCTTGAACTTAGAAGACCTTGATAGCTATTTATAAATAGAGATGACTAGAAGAACTTATATTTAGACTTAGTAATTATTGTATTTTTCATTTGTAACCTTGTAGTTTCAGATTTTTCCCTTGTAACCATTGGAATTCATTTGGATTATTTATATCATATGCTTGTGTTTGAACCTGTCTCTGATACCATAAATTGTAACACCCCGACCCGACAAGGGTATTAGAGGCGACTCGAGATAAATTATGATCATCATGAAGGCATATTTATGTGGTGCTAGTATTATGACGCCTGATCAACGTGATAATACTTACACCATATAACGTGCACTCATTGTGGCCATAGGATAACTTGAGGAGTACCTAAGAAGTTTAGAATTTGATCTCCGTTGGATTATCCGTGATTAGTGAGAATTTAGGTTCATTTCTGCCTATGCGTATACCTTGTCTTCGTTCATTAGATATCTAGATGAGTTTGGACTCTCGTTTTGCATTCTGTTGACCTCAGTTATAAATCTTGAACTCCTTGTAGAGCTCTCTACTATTGATACAGTTAATTTGATTTGAAATCTTGTTCGTATTCCATATGAGCTTTCCAGAAAATTCACCTATCATCCATTTTATGTTGCATGGACCTCTTGATCAAAATCAACTTAATTTGTCTCCTTCTGAGGAATTTAAACCCACCTTGTTTTGATTGAGTCATGAGAAACTATTTGGTTTGAAGATCCTTTTTGGAAGAACCTCCTCGGACATGAGAATGTTTTTGACGACCTTTTGCGATTTGCTACGACTTCGTCTAACCTTGCGACTTCAAATTTCGACGAAGAAAATTTTCTTTTAGAGGGGAAGAAGTTGTAAAACCCAAAATTTCAAAACATTCAAAATTGCCAAAATACCCATGTAACTTAAAATTTCAATTAATAATTAAATAAAACATCAAATAAATCCAAAACTCTTGGAAACTAGCAACATATGAAGTATGATAATTTTTGCATGAACATTTTAATACTCTAAATGTCCTAAAAATACTTGTCACACCATTTAAAATTATTATGGCCGAATATACTTATACATATGTATTTATTTTATTGTTAAATAATTATAATGTACTAAAAATAAGAGATAAACATTGCAATTAAAAAGGAAATCTTGCAAAATCAGTAAATTGATCCTCCTTGATCACCTTGGGCCGAAATTCCTTCACCCTTCCCCTATTATACACGGTTTCTTATATTATTTCCTTTTTATTCTTTCTTAAAACCCTAAATCAAAACTAAAATCCCCAAATCGGCCACCACAATTTCTACAACATCCTTGGCATTTTTCCTAGATACATTGGAGCTAGAAGGAGTCTAGAAAAATAGGATTTCGAATATTGGAGGCTTGGTTCGCTTGGTTTTGATTTTGTTCGAGTTCTATTCTTAGCCGAGAGGTATTAATTCTTCACACTTCATCCGATCATCCTAAAAATTATCTGGTATTTTTGTGACTCTCTTTACATCATATATGATCCATATAAAATGGTTATCACGATCCATGCACGCTACTCAAGTTGTTTGAATTAAAATACAATTTATAAACCCTAAAAACCAAATAAATTGTAAATCGGCTATTACGAATTTTGTGTCCTTCAAGCATATTTTTCTCAGGTCCTATTCGTGCTATATAACACTAGAAAAATGATCCTTGTAATTGTCGAAGCTTATATCATCCTTGGTGAGTTTTTGTTGAAACCGGATTTTAAAAAGGAATAGGGTTCGAAAATAAAATATAAATTCGAATGGGATTAGGGTTTTGGGTTATGATGATGAATTTGATGAAATAAATGTGTTTTAAGGTTGAATCAATGATTGGTATTGATTGGAAAATTTTAGGGTTAGGGTTTGTATTTTAAATTAAAACCGATTTAATGTTTAATAAAGTTTTGGGTATGTTTTGTAAATTCATAAACTTGTGGGTTATTTTTGTAAGACATTTTGGACCAGGGGTCAATCATATAAAATATAATATGGGGGTATTATATGTAAATTTTGTAACTAAAAGGTTTAAATGGTAAATTGTATAATTATTTAATTCGATTTGATAATTATTAAAATAAAGGGACTTGTTTTGTAAATTATGTAAAGTAGAAGGTAATTCGTATAAATCTTAATGTAAGGGGTGTAGTGTGTAATTTTGGTTAATTGAAGGCTTATTGTGTAAATATGAATGTTATAAGGATTAATTCGTATTTTAATTAATTAAGAGGTTTAATTTGTAATTAAATTAATTAAAGGGTTTAACTTGTAAAATTGTTGAATCTAAAGGATTGAAATTGTAATTATGGGAAACTTATGAATTAAAATGAATAACTTGTAATACTTGCATTTTAGACCTTGATCTTTGGCATATTTGCATTTAAAACCTTGAAATATGGAAAGTTGTCATATGTAACCCTAAACTATCATGACTTGCTAAAATAAACCCTATTTTCATAATAATGTTTAATAAATGACTTAACCTAATTACTTTATGGAAGTTATCTAATTATGGAAATTTGCTATTTTGGAAACTTGCTAAATAAGGAAACTTTCTAAAAATGGAAACTTACTAATTTTGGAAACCTGCTAAAAATGGAAAGTTACATAAAATGAGTAAACTTACTTAAAGTGGAAACTTACTATAAATGGAAAGTTACTATATATGGAAAGTTGCTAAATTTGGAAAGTTACTAAAAATAGAAAGCCGACTAAAATGAGAAATCTGATTTAAATAAGATATTAATAATAAGACGACCATGTATTCGTGTAGATTCGCTGAAGATGGAGTTTGTTTCCGATCTTTGTATTTCTAGATGTGTTTTCACTTGCGATATAAGGTACATATATTCTGACCTTCTCACAGGTTTCTCATGAACTCTCTCTCTCTCTTGTTTATCTTGCTTCCCTTGATTTGTGAACCTTGCTATGCTTCCCTTGATTTGTGAACCTTGATTTGTCAACCTTGTTTTGTGAACCTTGATTTGCTTCCCTTGATAAATTGAACCTTGCTATGTTCCCTTGATACTTGATATAATTCGTTCATTACACTGTGACATGAATTTTTAAACCCTTGGATACTTTGAAAATTCATTTGATTTTATAACTAGACATGAAAAACCTTTCTTAATTATATATGAAAATGTTTGAGAAAAGCTATTTTAAAACGATGTATTTGAGCACGATGCGATACCACTTTTAAATGGAATTTTACTAACTTGTATGAAAACTATTTTTGAGACTATCTTTATGAAAAACCGTTTTGAAAGACCATTTTTATGAAGACATATTTTGAAAGACCATTTTATGAAAGCCATTATTAAAGGATTACTTTTTAACACTATGATATGAACATTTAATATAAACCTTTAAATTGAACCTTTGTTATGAACCTTTGAACCAATTGATATGAACCTTCTGATTTGAACCTTTGCTATAACCCTTGCATTGATCTCTTGTCTTGAACTTGATATGAAACTTGACTTGAACCGCTTGATATGAAACTTGAACTTGAACTTGGACACTTGATACTTGATACTTGACCTTGACCCACAGTTTGAGACTACGAGCCACCCACTAGGCATGAGGGTTTCATGTCCCTGTCATTGATGCACCGATGGCTTGACTCTAGGGCAGGAGAGTGATGACCTGTCCCGTCCCTTACTTGACTTGACTTGTTACGTAGAGGTAGACCTTGGCCACCTGGGGCGTATGGATGCATCCTAGACTTGTTTCTGTATTCTGTTTCTGTATATGATATATTACTTGTTACACTTGGTGACTGATGGTGTGTGCGATACACGTCTTTCACATCCTGGGAGCTCATGACTCCAACCCTTGGAGGTATCCCCTCACCCTGTACTTGGTATGCTGAGGTCTCCCCTCCATACACCCTGATATTTGATATGATTCTGTTTCTGGGCTCGTAGTGGATTTCTGTTTTCCTTTATACTTACCTATTTTATTCCTTAACTCTTGATATATCTGCATGACCTTTATTTCATTTACCTTTCACTATTCTTTATTACTGCTTTGTTATCGTTATATCTGTTCACTGAGCTTTCGTAGCTCAGCCGAATTTCTTTTCCTGCGGCAGGTTTTAGTTTGGAAGCTGGGTATGAGTGGAGAGTACCTTGGACTTAGAAGACCTTGATAGCTATTTATAAATAGAGATGACTAGAAGAACTTATATTTTGACTTAGTAATTATTGTATTTTTCATTTGTAACCTTGTAGTTTCAGATTTTTCCCTTGTAACCATTGGAATTCATTTTGTATTATTTACGTCATATGCTTGTTTTTGATTCTGATATGAAACCATTGTTGTGACATCTCTACCCTTGTCGGGTCGGGGTGTTACACTAAAAATCAAACCATAATAGGTACAAAATGGGTTTTTAGAAACAAAATGGATGAAAATGGCGTAGTATCTAGATACAAAGCTAGGCTAGTAGCACAAGGCTACAATCAACAAGAAGGTATAGATTACGATGAAACATTTGCACTCGTCGCTAGACTTGAGTCAATTAGAATACTACTTGCATATGCAGGTGCACATGACTTTAAACTATTTCAAATGGATGTCAAAAGTGCATTTCTTAATGGTTTTATAAATGAGTAAGTGTATGTAGCACAACCTCCCGGCTTTGCAGATTTTGAAAAACCAAATCATGTCTACAAACTTAAGAAAGCTTTATACGGACTTAAGCAAGCACCAAAAGCTTGGTATGATTGACTTAAGACTTTCGTAGTTGACCATAAGTATACCATGGGCCTAGTAGACAATACTCTTTTCACCAAGAAAAAGGTATTATACCCACATTTTTATAACATGTTTAAGTTACCAAAATACCCTCTAATTTGAAATTTTGAAGAAATGTGTACGGTTACCAAACAAGCCCTAAATCAAAAACGATTATCGTACGATCACAACCATGAACATGTAACTTCAAGTAAGCTTCATTTGAGCTACTACAATGTTATAAGAACTCAAGAATGTAAAATTTGGACTAAGAAACAAATATTGCACGTTACATGACCTAATGGGTCCGAAAACCTTTAAAACTTGTACACAACTTATAAAATAAATTATGTAACATATCCTAAGTACTTTCTTGCATCATTTGGTCAATTTTGACCCTTCTATTCATGCTTGGCCGCCCCCCTTTTACGGTGATTAAAACCTTCCCAAATTATGTCAAATCAAAATCAATTTCATTAAAATCACATTAACTCTCCATAATTGCTTTAAACATAAAATTTATGCCATCTCTTCCTTCCTCCTTTCATTTTCACGACCCATACACCACCACTACACCAAAATATTGCTCTTGGATCATTGGTGATTATTCATACGCGTTCGTGGGAGAATTTGGTGCACATAGGAATTTATTTGGAAGCATTTGGAGGCTTGGTTCTTGGTGTTCTTTTCCATTCGACACATACATTGATCATAAGAGGTTTTGTTATCTTTTATTTTGATTATTGTTCATGTCCTTAAATTCCTTTCGTTACGATTATCATAATACGTGAGAATTAAAAAAATGCGAATTGATATATGGATACACATACAAATCGGCCTAAAATAAATATGTGAAGAAGATGGATAAACTTTGATAATCTTGATGATATAATGATTAAAACATGTTTATGGTAACATTGGTAATTCAAGAATGTAATTTGATTGAATCAAAATGGTTTCTTTCTTCATGTTTAATATAAAGTCGATCCATGTATATGTTCTAAATAAATTTTGATGTCAAATTTGATAAATGTTATGTGTTATGGATGATTATATTAGCACTTGAATTGTTTTGGTATATCATGTAACTAATTCGGTTAATTAAAATTGATACAAGTTGAAGATGGATATGCATATGTTTCGAATTGATCATGATATGATGATTTCTTATTTGTTTTTGATATTTGATGATGATTACATGATTATGATGATGTTATGATAATGATGGTATAATTAATTTGTTAGTTATTGGATTAAAAAGGTAATTGATTTGACACGACATATGTTAGAATGGTTTTATTATGATATTAGTGTTCTTATTGTTTTATGGATTAAAATGATGATTGGTGATATGATTATGTGGTGGTTATGATCTTTGGATGAAATATGATAGTTGTTGATTTGGGACTGAAACGATGGGTGAATTTGTAACTGTTGTGGGTCGAGTTTGGTAAAGGTTAAATTCATGATTTTTGTTTGTAAACTCAGTTTGATGTCTTAGTAAAGTTTTCCAATTGGTTTGGAGTGATTTCAAGTTGATTTAGTCGTATTTTTGCTTTTTGTGGGATTAAGTGCTGAAGCTGAATTCGGGAGTCTGAAAATCAGTCCACTTTGTCGATTTTTCATTTTCAAACTATAAAGAATTGGGCCATAAAACTTTGCAGTGTTGAACTTCTATATGTTAGGTAATACCATGAATTTTTGTGAATTTTTCCTGGATGTTTTGGTAGGTCTCTCAAGTGAATACTTTTTGAGTACTGCTGCAGGTCGGTTTTCTGAGTAGTCTGAGTTTGGGTATTTTTAATGTGGGGTTACACTAACTAATAAATTCTGGAAAAATTTGTGTGAGTTCTAAAGACATTGAAGCATCTCTGTGAATATTTGTGAATTTTATTTCTGAGTTCTAATATGGAATAAAAATTCGTATTTTGGTGACCTGATTGTGTTTAAAAGCTGAAATTCTGAAACATAAGAGATAATTGATAATTAGAAGGTTTATATTGTAAATATGATAACTAGAGGGACTAATAATGTAAATATGATGAAGGTATGCATGTTTTGGCTGGGATAAGATGTAGGGGCTGTTTATGTCAATTATGCAAGATGTGTGACTTATGTGTTAATTATATTAGTTAATGGTTTAAATATGGAAATTGGATAAATTAAAGGATTAATATGAAACTTTTGAAACTAAATGGTGTAAAGTGTAAATTTGGCATTTTTGGCTTATGTGACTTATATTTATGTGTTATAATAAGTATATTATCATTTGTGACCCTTAACTTGATTTATTGACATTTTGAACCCTAAATTATATTAAGTGACACTTCGAAACCCTAATTTCGCAAAACTTATATAATATGAAATCCTTGACATATAAGAACGTGGAAATTTGTTAAAATGAGAAAACTAACCTATATGAATATGTTAAAATGTGGAAACTTGTTAATTTTGGAAATCTGCTAATTATGGGAAGTTACTAAAAATGGAAAGATAACTAAAAGAGGTAACTTAAGTAATTTGAACTCTTCTTAATTCGAATCCACTCTCTTCTAGGTTGGTGAAGCGGGAATGACCGTTCTCCTTTCGTTTGGCCTCGATTTGTTTTGACTCGGCTAAGGTACAGATATTCTGCTTCTTTGATAAGAGGCCTTCATTCTCTGATTATGATTCGTATTAGGGTTCCCTATACCATTGCTATGTTCCCTTCATTCATGAACTCCGATCTTTTGAACCATCATGATATTGAACCTTTTATGATTATGAACCTTTCATTCATGAACCTTTAATTATGAACCCTTGACCATGAACCTTTGCTTATGAACCTTTGCTTATGAACCTTTGCTTATGAACCTTGCTTATGAACCATGATTATGAACCTATGATTATGAACTTATGAAACAAGACATTGACTTATGCAAGTAAACTAAATACATGATTCACGATACTTGACCTTGACCCTCAGTTTGATACTACGAGCCACTCACTAGGCATGAGGGTTTCATGTCCATGTCAGTCGATGCACCGATGGCATGACTCTAGGGCAGGAGAGTGATGACCTGTCCCGTCCCTGCATGTTATGTTTATGATTCATGTTTATGTAGAGGCAGATTATGGCCACCTGGGGCGTATGGATGCATCCTAGATTTGTTCATGTTCATGTTATGTTATGTTATTCATGGTGACTGATGGTGTGTGCGATACACGTCTTTCACACTCCGGGAGCTAGCTACTCCAACCCATGATTGAGGACACCCCTCATATTTACAGGATACCCATGATTGAGGACACCCCTCATATTCACAGGATACTAAGAGGTCTCCCCTCTGCATGTTTACGATTATGATTATGATTATGATTCATGTTATGTTATGGGCTCGTAGTGGATTTCTGACTTCCTTTACCATGTACCCTTTTACCTTTCCTTATGATACCATGTACTCTTACCTTTCATCTTGATACCATGTATTCGTGCTTCCACACTCTTTTACTCATGTTATTTATTCATTATGCTACTGCTTGTTACGTTATATCTGTTCACTGAGCTCTAGTAGCTCAGCCGCGTTTCTTTTCCCGCGGCAGGTTTTAGTTGGAAGCTGGGTAAGAGTGAAGAGACTTTGGACCTAGAAGACTTTGAGTAGAAGCCATTAGAAGAGATGTACTTATGGATTTGATAGGCAGCTTTTATTTCCCTTTGTAACCCTTTGTATTGCAAGATTTCATTTGTAACCTTTGAGAACCATTGTATTACTTTTGATTGTATGCTTTGTTTGATCGATAAGATCAAGTCTTGGGAAACAAGATCATTCTATTTGTTGAAAATCTCCTAAAGTCTGAATTTGTGCAAGTTAAACTACTCCTTTCTGTGTTCGTAGTTGGTGTACCTTCGTGCTGTGTTCGCCACCTTACCGTTTGCATTTTCGAGGACGAAAATTCTTTTGAGGGGGAGATAGTTGTAAAACCCACATTTTCATAACATGTTTAAGTTACCAAAATACCCTCTAATTTGAAATTTTGAAGAAATGTGTACGGTTACCAAACAAGCCCTAAATCAAAAACGATTATCGTACGATCACAACCATGAACATGTAACTTCAAGTAAGCTTCATTTGAGCTACTACAATGTTATAAGAACTCAAGAATGTAAAATTTGGACTAAGAAACAAATATTGCACGTTACATGACCTAATGGGTCCGAAAACCTTTAAAACTTGTACACAACTTATAAAATAAATTATGTAACATATCCTAAGTACTTTCTTGCATCATTTGGTCAATTTTGACCCTTCTATTCATGCTTGGCCGCCCCCCTTTTATGGTGATTAAAACCTTCCCAAATTATGTCAAATCAAAATCAATTTCATTAAAATCACATTAACTCTCCATAATTGCTTTAAACATAAAATTTATGCCATTTCTTCCTTCCTCCTTTCATTTTCACGACCCATACACCACCACTACACCAAAATATTGCTCTTGGATCATTGGTGATTATTCATACGCGTTCGTGGGAGAATTTGGTGCACATAGGAATTTATTTGGAAGCATTTGGAGGCTTGGTTCTTGGTGTTCTTTTCCATTCGACACATACATTGATCATAAGAGGTTTTGTTATCTTTTATTTTGATTATTGTTCATGTCCTTAAATTCCTTTCGTTACGATTATCATAATACGTGAGAATTAAAAAGATGCGAATTGATATATGGATACACATACAAATCGGCCTAAAATAAATATGTGAAGAAGATGGATAAACTTAGATAATCTTGATGATATAATGATTAAAACATGTTTATGGTAAAATTGGTAATTCAAGAATGTAATTTGATTGAATCAAAATGGTTTCTTTCTTCATGTTTAATATAAAGTCGATCCATGTATATGTTCTAAATAAATTTTGATGTCGAATTTGATAAATGTTATGTGTTATGGATGATTATATTAGCACTTGAATTGTTTTGGTATATCATGTAACTAATTCGGTTAATTAAAATTGATACAAGTTGAAGATGGATATGCATATGTTTCGAATTGATCATGATATGATGATTTCTTATTTGTTTTTGATATTTGATGATGATTACATGATTATGATGATGTTATGATAATGATGGTATAATTAATTTGTTAGTTATTGGATTAAAAAGGTAATTGATTTGACACGACATATGTTCGAATGGTTTTATTATGATATTAGTGTTCTTATTGTTTTATGGATTAAAATGATGATTGGTGATATGATTATGTGGTGGTTATGATCTTTGGATGAAATATGATAGTTGTTGATTTGGGACTGAAACGATGGGTGAATTTGTAACTGTTGTGGGTCGAGTTTGGTAAAGGTTAAATTCATGATTTTTGTTTGTAAACTCATTTTGATGTCTTAGTAAAGTTTTCCAATTGGTTTGGAGTGATTTCAAGTTGATTTAGTCGTATTTTTGCTTTTTGTGGGATTAAGTGCTGAAGCTGAATTCGGGAGTCTGAAAATCAGTCCACTTTGTCGATTTTTCATTTTCAAACTATAAAGAATTGGGCCATAAAACTTTTCAGTATTGAACTTCTATATGTTAGGTAATACCATGAATTTTTGTGAATTTTTCATGGATGTGTTGGTAGGTCTCTCAAGTGAATACTTTTTGAGTACTGCTGCAGGTCGGTTTTCTGAGAAGTCTGAGTTTGGGTATTTTTAATGTGGGGTTACACTAACTAATAAATTCTGGAAAAATTTGTGTGAGTTCTAAAGACATTGAAGCATCTCTGTGAATATTTGTGAATTTTATTTCTGAGTTCTAATATGGAATAAAAATTCGTATTTTGGTGACCTGATTGTGTTTAAAAGCTGAAATTCTGAAACATAAGAGATAATTGATAATTAGAAGGTTTATATTATAAATATGATAACTAGAGGGACTAATAATGTAAATATGATGAAGGTATGCATGTTTTGGCTGGGATAAGATGTAGGGGCTGTTTATGTCAATTATGCAAGATGTGTGACTTATGTGTTAATTATATTAGTTAATGGTTTAAATATGGAAATTGGATAAATTAAAGAATTAATATGAAACTTTTGAAACTAAATGGTGTAAAGTGTAAATTTGGCATTTTTGGCTTATGTGACTTATATTTATGTGTTATGATAAGTATATTATCATTTGTGACCCTTAACTTGATTTATTGACATTTTGAACCCTAAATTATATTAAGTGACACTTCGAAACCCTAATTTCGCAAAACTTATATAATATGAAATCCTTGACATATAAGAACGTGGAAATTTGTTAAAATGAGAAAACTAACCTATATGAATATGTTAAAATGTGGAAACTTGTTAATTTTGGAAATCTGCTAATTATGGGAAGTTACTAAAAATGGAAAGATAACTAAAAGAGGTAACTTAAGTAATTTGAACTCTTCTTAATTCGAATCCACTCTCTTCTAGGTTGGTGAAGCGGGAATGACCGTTCTCCTTTCGTTTGGCCTCGATTTGTTTTGACTCGGCTAAGGTACAGATATTCTGCTTCTTTGATAAGAGGCCTTCATTCTCTGATTATGATTCGTATTAGGGTTCCCTATACCATTGCTATGTTCCCTTCATTCATGAACTCCGATCTTTTGAACCATCATGATATTGAACCTTTTATGATTATGAACCTTTCATTCATGAACCTTTAATTATGAACCCTTGACCATGAACCTTTGCTTATGAACCTTTGCTTATGAACCTTTGCTTATGAACCTTGCTTATGAACCATGATTATGAACCTATGATTATGAACTTATGAAACAAGACATTGACTTATGCAAGTAAACTAAATACATGATTCACGATACTTGACCTTGACCCTCAGTTTGATACTACGAGCCACTCACTAGGCATGAGGGTTTCATGTCCATGTCAGTCGATGCACCGATGGCATGACTCTAGGGCAGGAGAGTGATGACCTGTCCCGTCCCTGCATGTTATGTTTATGATTCATGTTTATGTAGAGGCAGATTATGGCCACCTGGGGCGTATGGATGCATCCTAGATTTGTTCATGTTCATGTTATGTTATGTTATTCATGGTGACTGATGGTGTGTGCGATACACGTCTTTCACACTCCGGGAGCTAGCTACTCCAACCCATGATTGAGGACACCCCTCATATTTACAGGATACCCATGATTGAGGACACCCCTCATATTCACAGGATACTAAGAGGTCTCCCCTCTGCATGTTTACGATTATGATTATGATTATGATTCATGTTATGTTATGGGCTCGTAGTGGATTTCTGACTTCCTTTACCATGTACCCTTTTACCTTTCCTTATGATACCATGTACTCTTACCTTTCATCTTGATACCATGTATTCGTGCTTCCACACTCTTTTACTCATGTTATTTATTCATTATGCTACTGCTTGTTACGTTATATCTGTTCACTGAGCTCTAGTAGCTCAGCCGCGTTTCTTTTCCCGCGGCAGGTTTTAGTTGGAAGCTGGGTAAGAGTGAAGAGACTTTGGACCTAGAAGACTTTGAGTAGAAGCCATTAGAAGAGATGTACTTATGGATTTGATAGGCAGCTTTTATTTCCCTTTGTAACCCTTTGTATTGCAAGATTTCATTTGTAACCTTTGAGAACCATTGTATTACTTTTGATTGTATGCTTTGTTTGATCTGATATGGAGCCATTTGTGTGATACTTCTACCCTTGCCGGGTTGGGGTGTTACAAAAGGGATCACATATTATCATAGTCCAAATATATGTGGATGATATTATATTCGGTTCAACTTGTCAAGAGTTATGCGATGAATTTTCAAAAATCATGCATGATGAGTTTGAAATGAGTATGATGGGGGAACTAAACTTTTTCTTAGGTCTCCAAATTAAACAATTAGAAGATGGGATATTCTTCAACCAATATAAGTATATCAAGGATATGCTTAAGAAATTTGGTCTTAAAGATTCCAAACCCATGAAAACACCAATGTCTTCTGAAACCAAACTCACCAAGGATGACGAAAGTGAATCCGTAGATAGCACTAAATATAGAGGGATGATTGGTAGTTTACTTTACCTAACGGCTAGTAGACCGGACATTATGTTTAGTGTTTGTCTATGTGCACGCTTTCAAGAAGATCCCAAAATATCACATCTTGAAGCCGTTAAACGAATCTTTAGGTACATAAAAGGCACTACACATTTAGGATTATGGTATCCCAAAGGAACGGGAATGGAAACCATAGTGTATGCCGACTCAGACCATGCCGGTGATTATGTTGATAGGAAAAGTACAAGCGGTATTTGTACTTTTGTAGGACATTGTCTCACCTCATGGTTTGCCAAGAAACAAACAGCCCTTGCAATATCAACAACTGAAGCAGAGTACGCGTCAGCAGGAAAAGCTTGTCAACAAGCACTGTGGATGAAACAAGCTCTCATCGAATATGGAATTGAACTCAACGACATTCCCATTCTTTGCGAAAACAAAGGAGCTATCGACCTCAGCAAAAATCCAGTTCAACACGCTAGAACCAAACACATAGAAATACGACACCACTTTCTACGCGACAATGTTCAAAAGGGAAACATCTCAATCGAGAAAGTATCCTCAGAGGACAACATTGCCGACATCCTCACAAAACCTCTTAAGAGAGAACCTTTCAACTATCTTAGACTAGGTTTAGGATTAATGGAACCTAGTGAGTAGATAAAACGTTAGCTCAAACCTTAGATTAACCAAATACGGCAATAACCTAATTTTGTGTTCTGATCCTGCGGATCCAAACGACAACAAGGGCGGATCCCTTGTTTTGGATCCGCCGGATCCGTGGCTTGCTGAGCTTCTTTTCTATATATTAAATATACTTCCTGTACTACTCATCACACTTCCCAAAACATAAACACCTACTGGAACTCGACCATTATCACACCAAATTCACAATTTAGGCCATCTTTCACAACCAATTTGTGCTCTAATCATCACTGTAAGTGTAACACCCCAACCCGATAAGGGTAGAAGTATTACTTTATGGTGTCAAATCAAAGCAAACACAAGCATATGACGTAAGTAATACAAATGAATTTCAAAGGTTACAAGGGGAAAATCTGAATTACAAGGTTACAAAGGAGAAAAACAATAACTATTAAGTCTAAAAATATAAACACTTCAAGTCATCTCTAAACCAGGATAGCTATCAAAGTATAGTCTTCTAAGTCCAAAGTGCTCTCCACTCATAACCCAGCTTCCTACTAAAACCTGCCGCAGGAAAGAAATGCGGCTGAGCTTAAAAAGCCCAGTGAACAGATATATATATATAAACGAAACCAAAAGATAAGGTACGAGCATATAAAGTATGGTACATTGGGAAAAGCATAAGGTATAATAGTTTGGTATCAAGTAAGGAAAGGAATGGAAAGGTCAGAAATCTACCACGAGCCCAAACAAATCAAATCAAATATCATAGTAACCATGGAGTAGCTAGCTCCCAAATATGTAAAGGACGTGTATTGCACACAGCATCAATCACCAAATCAAATCATATTATATCATGTTAAATTCACTAAACAAAACAAATCTAGGATGCATCCATACGCCCCTGCAAACAAATCATAGTGACCAAACATATATATTTTTGAGCTCATAATCATATAACAAAAAGGGACGGTGTGGCACATCACTCGACCACACTAGAGTCATGTCATTGGTGCATCAAAGACACGGCCATGTTACCTTCATGGCTAGGAAACAAATTTTGGCTCGGGTATCAACTGAAGGGTTCTAATGGCCTATCCTATCATGGTCAAATGTCTAAGTCATCAAGAATCATAATCAAAGTCCAAATGTCAAGGTTCATAAATCTAAGATTCGCAATCAAATGATTCATAGCAAGGTTCAATTCCAAGGTTTCTATCAAATGTTCCTTTAAAGAAATCTGTTAATAATGGTTTTCATAAAGGTAGTCTTTAAAAGTAGTTTTCATAAAAGGTTGTAAAATTTCATATAAAAGTGGTATCGCATCGTGCTCATAACATCGTTTTAAAAATAGTTTTTCTCAAAACATTTCTGTGATATAGTTAAGAAAGGTTTTCACATCTAGTTACAATATCATATGAACCTTCAAAGTATCAAGTGATTCGAATACTCATGTCACAGGGTAACGAACGAATTATGTCAAGTATCATATCACAAGGGTCATAATGAACGAAGGTCAAATGGATCATCATACCAACGAAGCATATCAAGCGAATGAATCAAAGTACAAGGGATCATAGAAATGGCTTAAGGGAGTCATATCAGAATAACGAATTAATAATCAAGATCAAGTCATGAGAGTGAAAGCACCCTTACTGAAAAAGGGTAGAATATCTGTACCTTAGACCGCGAGTGCAAACATAACAGAAACATAAAGATCGGAATCAAATTCCTTCTTCAGCGAATCTAAACGAATACATGATCGTCTTATTATTAATATCTTATTTAAATCAGATTACTTATTTTAGTCGGCTTTCCATTTTTAGTAACTTTCCTTTTATAGCAGCTTTCCAAAAATAGTAACTTTTCAAAAATAGTAAGTTTCCTCTTTAAGTAGTTTAACTATTTTAAGTAATTTTCCATTTTTAGTAACTTTCTAATTATAGTAACCTTCCATTTTTAGTAAGTTTCCATTTTAAGTATGTTAACCCTTTTTAGATTAAGTTATATGCTTATTTTAGCTTTTTGTCACATTTTCAGCCTTTTATTCATAAACCGGTCACCTCTCTACGAATTTATGAGCCACATCAGAACTCAAAAATAAAATCCCCAAACATTTACAAAGTTACTTCAATGTCTTTAGAACCCACACGAATTTTCCCAGAATTTATTAGTTAGTTGAACCCCACACGAAAAATACTCCAACTCAGACTACTCAGAAAACGTATCTGCTGTGGTACCCAGAAAGTATCCACTTCGTTGACCCACCAATACATCCAGGAAAAATCCCCAAAAATTCATGACATTACTAGGCATATAGAAGTTAAATACTAGAAAGTTTCATGACCCAAATCCTCAAGTTTTTTAAAGAAAAATCGGCAAAATGGACTGATTTCCAGACCCTCGAATTCAGATTCAACTCTTAATCACACAAAAATAAAAAACACGACCAAATCAACTCGAAATCACTCCAAACCAATTGGAGAACTTAACTAAGACATAAAAATAAGTTTTCATGAAAAGAACCAAATCAAACCATTTTATATCATGACCAAAACTCACTCACAAAATCGGATATACCTGCTGTCCCAGTTTTAGAATTCCATCTAGACCACTATAACACATGTTTACGCACCCAAACGCACACACGACCCTCATAACTCATACAACCTGTATTTTAATACCATTTTAACATGTTCTCAAAATCCCACATCAAATTACCCACGAATTCTATCAAAACCCTAGTTCCAAATTCGTTATTTCATGTGATAATCTATGATTTTATGTGAACTTTTCTATTCGTGTACATGGTTAATAATTAGCCGATTCATATAGCCTTTCATGTGACAATTTTACACTTTAATTTAAAGATCAAAAAGGAAGAAAACAAAATAAGATGATACACGTTACCCTTGAAGATCAAATCGAAGAATCAAGGATCAACTCAACCACAAAAGCCGCGCCTTCCACCCCTCGGCTCGACCCTCTCTCGAACCAAAATGAAACCATGATCACCACTCACGTTTGACCACCAACGAAATCTCCTGTTTTGAGTTTGAATCGAATAGGAAGAAGAACAAATGGGTAGCGGCCGGTTGTTTGTAGTTTTAGGGTTTCTTTTATTTTTATTTTTTTGTCGTGAATGTATTGGAGAGGAAAAAGAATCACCAGTCTTCTATTTTACTCTTGTGGGTTTTTGATTGGGCCAAAAAGGGTTGTATTTGGTGTGTGGGCTAAGTTCATTGGGTCCTGGGTTGGTTTGTTGTAGCATAACAAAAGATACACGGTCCGAAACAATAATTCATGTAACGCAATTGGTGCCTCGTATTCATTTTATGTTTTAGAATTATTTTGGATTTCAAATATGTTCAAAGGTTCCATGATGATGTTTTGTTCTAATTATTTGGGTTCACGGTTAATTCGTTTCGTTTCTTTCGGTTCTATAATTAATCGTATTCGTAACTTAGGAAAATTTCAAATTAGACGTAAAATTAGGCATTTAGAATTTTGGGTTTTACAACTCTTCCCCTCTAAAAGAAAATTTTCGTCCTCAAAAATTGAAGTGAAGCGAAACGGAAAGCACAACGGACCGCGAATGAAAATGTGAATGACTTGTTCCTCATGACTCTATCTTGTTGATCAAAATAGCTTCGGCTTCCTCAGAGAAGACATACCATAATGAATCCAGACAAAAGAATAATACACCAAACGTAACAGATGATAATCGTATTCTCTCGGAAGAGATACAGTTAATACGTAGGATTTGACGGATACATCGTCTGTGGAATCTGATTAGACAAACCCGATGAGAACGTACCGAATCGCAGAAATATAAGGGTGATAAATATGCTTATGGAAGATAATTCAATCGATAACATCGGACGGTAGAAAGCTCTACAACGAACCCTAAGATCGTTATCAAAAAAATATCTCGAGGATCCAAACATACCAAATCGTACGACGATAGGGCAGATCAAACGTATAGGTCGAAAGATCCTAAAGTCTTACTATTCGCAGATAATCTCAAACAGCTATCAGAAATTCTAAGGTTTCTAAGGCACTCCTCGAAATATCCTATGATCACAATAAGTGCACGTTATATGATGTAAGTATTATCACGTTGGCCAGACGTCATAATACTAGCATCATATAAATATGCCCTCATGATGATCATACTTTATCTCAAGTCGTGAAATAAGCAACTTATTTTAATCACCTAACAGTCCTTCTACCTCCTAGGGTTGGTCCGAATCAAATCATCACTACGGGTTCGAAATCAAAGCAACAGATCGCATAGATGACGTAATGGAATTTGGTAAGCAATATCAAATGAAGCAGGTCGTCAAAAGTGTCAGGTCTTCCACAATTCATCGAAATTCTCATATTAAAACCGTCATCCAACATACGCAGAGTGAACACAGAACGTAATTACTAACAGAGAACCTAAATCATTCAAAGGATCTTATCATCAGTTAACGGAAACTTAAGTAGGTTGAGAGGAAGGGAATTACGTCATCAATAGCTTCATCCTTCACAGAATCAACTCTTCCAAACACAAATGTTTGTTCCAAAATCGTCCACTAAAATACATGATTTCAAAATTTCTTCCAAGTCCGAGTAGTCTGTCTACGCTTGTCCATCTGATCATAAGGTGAAAAGGAATTATAAACTTGAGTCTGGTCCCTCAAGCCTTCGGCACTTCTTCTTGAAACTATGGTGTAGTAACGTGAATCTCTGACATGATCACTGTGCATCTCTCCATCTGCAAATCTGCTTCTGCTATCAATTCATCTTAGTACAACTAAAATGAATAGAGAAGTAAGTCTGCGTGTCTTCGACAGGTCTCCTAGCACAGTTCAAAATTCGCCAACTCGATTTCATTCTCCTTCTATGTCTGCCACCATGTTTGTCTTTCAAGCACTGTCTTCCAGGCTTTAAGGTAAACATCGTTGCTGTCGATTCCAGGTTATGTGTTGAATAGTTCGTCCCCTATGATCTGATTATCCTGATGCCTAACAGAAATCACTATGTGTTGCATGAAATATAATTGAGTCCTTTCTCAGTTTCTCTCTTCTTCTTATATGCTTCTTCCATGGTAACGCCTGTCGCGAACATCTCCTACTACTCTTCTACAAGGTTTCTAGCTCCGATAACTGTCTTCAATCTTGGTCCTTTTGTGGGAAAACTCTGTCTTTGCAGGACACATGACAGTGCTGTCTGCTACAATCTCTGAATGCTAATAAAATCTACTCTTCCAGAACAAAGGGTCATTCTACTTAATACAAAATGATCTACATGTTCCTCTTTCGTCTCTGAGCACAAACACACCGTCATTCTATGACAATTTGTCCAAATACTCGCGAAAGACATGATTTCATCAGATGCGTAAAATAGTTGATATAATAGCCAATACCATTGGCGTTATTAAAGCTCATAATGATCATAACGAGTACAAAAGCAGCTTCAGGAGTCATCTTAGGGAAACTTTACTCCACTTCACGTCACCTACCTCCTTTTTCATGACTAACACTAAAATACTTCACGAAGGTTACTCTCGGTTAGATAACCCCCTTCTTAGAAGTTCTTATGGTTGCTTCCTCAGTCCTTCAAATCTAAATGAGGCCATCTGGTACGGAGTTTCAAAGATAGAACAAATCAATCATTGATACGCGGAAAATGGATAACGATTACGGATAGTGATACGGTTAAGTTCACGATGGTCGATATGCCGCCGCATACTTTTATCTTCCTCCTTCATACCAACAGGAGCATCCAAAGAGAAACACAGAGGTGGACAAAAATCATATTCCATCAGCTCCTTCAATCTCTCAACTTCTATGGCACCATGGTTTCGTCAACTGAGATCAGTTCAATGCCAACTCTACTTCCCAAGCAGGAGGGAATCCCAAGAGGTTCATCAGAAGGCACCAAAAAATTTCGTACAACAAATACTTCCATTGCCAGAGCTTTCTAAGGGTGGATGCTAATAGGTGTCAGGAGAAATTTGACAATCAAATGAGATCGGAGTCAGTGTTTCCATAGCAGCATATGTAACACCCCAACCCGACAAGGGTAAAGATGTCACACTAATGGTTTCATATCAGATCAAAACAAAGCATACATCTCAAGTAATACAAAAAAAAAATCCCAAAGGTTACAAATGAAATACTGAAATTTACAAGGTTCCAAATACGAATACTAATCTAATATAAAATGGCTTCTAATCAACTCTAATCCAGCATAACTATCAAGTCTTCTAAGTCCAAAAATCTCTTCACTCATACCCAGCTTCCAACTAAAACCTGCCGCAGGAAAAGAAATGCGGCTGAGCTTAAAAAGCCCAGTGAACAGATATATAATAAACGGAAACGAAAGCAAAAGAAAACGATCAAATATAGTATGGTGCAATGGAATAATATAAGGTATAGACAAAGGTACGAAGTAAGAAAGGTAAAGGGTCAGTAATCCACTACGAGCCCGAACACAAATAAATATAGTAACCAAATCTTCATAACCATATAGAGAGGAGACCTCTCAGATAATCAGATAATATGAGGGGTGTCCTCATTCTTCAAATGGAGTAGCTAGCTCCCATATTTTGTGAAAGACGTGGATTGCACCCATCATCAGTCACCATATCATATCATAGCATATCATAAACAGAACATATCTAGGATGCATCCATACGCCCCCCAAACAAATCATATTGGCCATAACAAATCATAAAGTGCGCATATCATATCATAATGGGGACGGTGTGGCTAATCACTCGAACCACACACGAGTCATGCCAGTGGTGCATCACAGACACGGCCATGTTACCTTCATGGCTAGGGAACATATTTTGGCTCGGGTATCAAACTGGGGTCAAAGGTCAAAGGTTCATAGCAAAGCAAAGGTTCATATGGTCATAGTCATAGTTCAAATATCAAGGTTAATATCAAAGGGTTCATATCAAAGGGTTCATATCAAAGGGATCATATCAAAGGGTTTATATGCCAAAGGTTCAAAGGTTCAGATCAGAAATCAAGAGGCCGAAGGCACCTTATTAAAAAGGGCAGAATATCTGTACCTTATTACGAAATGCAAAGACGAATAAGAAAAATAGAAAGCAGTGACAGGCTCAAGACCTCTCCTTCTTCACACCTAAAGGAGTAGAAGAATATTACAAAAGGTTCTAATCACTTATTTTAGCTTGCCTTTCCATTATAAGTAACTTTCTATTCTTAGCAGGTTTCCATATTTAGCAAGTTTCCATTTTTAGAAAGATTTAAACATTATAAAATAGGTTAAGTCATAATTAAGCTTATTTATGGAAATAGGGTATATTTTAGCAAGTTATAATATTTTAGGGTTAAATATGACAACTTTACATAATTTAGGGTTTTAAATGTAATTAAACCAAAGTTAAGGGTCTAAAATGTAATTATCACAAATTATACATTCATTCCATATTTTAACTATATATACGAATTAAGTATCTCAATTTATACCATTTTACATTTTATACCCCCTAGTTTATAAGTTTCCAAATTAAACCCCATAGTTTCCTTAAATCTCATTTTAACCCTTTACATATCCATATTAACACAAAAAGCCCTCAATTTAATAAAGTTATAGAATATACCCTTTATTTTAATAATGGTACGAAATAACCCTCATCTTTGCATAAATTACAAAACTAGTCCTTTTAATTAATAAAAGTACACTTCGATATATATATTAACTATATTTACACATTAAACCCTCAAGTGTCCAATTTTACATATTACACCCTCATTATCTTCATTTATACGAAACACCCCAAAGTTTCCAGAATTTACAATTTAGTCCCTCTAATTTATTTAATTACAAACCGATTTACACATTAATCACAATTTACAAATTAAATCCCTAAGTTGCATAATTTACGAAAAGTACCCCCATTTTATATTTTATTCGAATACCCCCTGGTCTAAAGCATGTTATAAGATAGCCCACAAGTTTCATAATTTACAAAACACACCCTATAGTTTTAAAATTCACATCGGTACACTTTTAAAATACCAAACCCTAACCCTAGCTTCACCAATCATTCCACCATCATTGATTCATCATTAAAAGCATTAATTACACCAGATTTAAGTCCCAAAAACCCTAACCCTAATCGAATGCTAGGGTTTCTATTTTATTCCATGTTTTTCATTAGGCCCGATTGCACAAAATAAATCGACACAGGTTATATGGCCTTCAAAAATTCGAACCATCATTTTTCCTGAGTTATATAGGTCGTATAGTGTCCAAATAAAATAGGTCTCACACCCAGAAAATTCGTATTACGTGTTTTAGATATTATACGCGTTTTAGGCCTTTAATTTCCAAGCGATCAAATAAGTGTGCATGATTCGATTAGACCAATTTTTATAGATCATATATGATGTAACAAAGGTAGTAAAAATACCAGATGAAGGCTAGAACGAGTGGAAGAGGCGTATCAAATAAATACCTATCAAACCAAATATCGACACCAAAATAATAACCACGAACGAACGAGCAACCCACGACCTCCAAACTATTTTTCCAAGCTTCTTTAGATCAAGAAAAGCTCCAGAAAAATGCCCAAGGGATTTTAAAAAGGCTGTACGGTTTAGAGAGAATTGTGTGCTTTGTTTTAGGGTTTTTCGGCAAAGGAAAATGGAAACAATATAATGGCCGAGTGAAATGGGAAGGCTTACAAAGTTTTCGGTCCAAGATAGGTATCAAGAGGATCACAAATTATTTGGGAAGATTTTCTTGATTGATTTGATATTATCTTAGAGTTATTTGTTATTAAAATGATTTGCAAAATATTAAATAAACATTTTTTTATATAATCGGCATATACAAGGTATTTTGTGTGTGTTTATAATTTTTGTACACTCCAAATTATTAAAATGTAGAAGTATAAATTACTTGGCTTCATATCTCGTTCATTTCCAAAGGTTCGGGACAAAATTTGGTGCTTTATAATCTCTTTAATCAAATTTTAAAGTTGTAGGGGCATTTTGGTCTTTTTATATGTTTTAGATTTTTGGGTTTTACAACTTCTTCCCCTCTAAGAAAAAAATTTCGACCTCGAAATTTGAAGTCGCAAAGTTAAACGAAGTCGTAGCAAGTCGCAAGAGAAACATTCTCGCGCCCAGGGAGTTTTCTTTCAAAAAGATCTTCAGACCAAAAGTTTCTCATGACTCAGATCGAAACGAGGTGGGTTCAAATTTCTCAGGAGAAGACAAACTAGGTTGATTCAGAACAAAAGGTCCATGCAACATAAACTGGACGGTAGGTGAATCTTCAGGAAGCTCATATGGAATACGAATAAGATTTCAAATCGAATTAATTGCACCAACAGTAGGAAGTTCTAAAAGGAGTTCAAGATTTATAACTGAGGTCAACGGAATGCAAAACGAGAATCCAAAGTCATCCCGATATCTAACGAACGAAAACAGAGTATACGCATAGGTAGAATGAACCTAAAGTCTTACTAATCACGGTTAATCCAACGGAGTTCAAATTCTAAACTTCTTAGGTACTCCCCAAGATATCCTATGGCCACAATGAGTGCACGTTGTATGGTGTAAGTATTATCACGTTGATCAGGCGTCATAATACTAGCACCACATAAGTATGCCTTCATGATGATCATACTTTATCTCGAGTCGTAATCAGAATCACCTATCTTAATCCACCTAGTACTTCTACCGTCTCAGAGGTCAACAAAATCAAATATCATAGTCATAAGGGAAAACAAAACTATTCGCAAGAGTATCAAAATCCCAGATTGCCTAGCAGAAGTGAGGTATGCCGTCACAAGCATCATATCTTCCACAATTCGCCAAAATCACTCAAAACAAAGCCATCACCGAACGTACGAAAAATGAACACGAACTGAAATGCTTCTAGGGAACTTAAATCATAAGAGGATCTCATTACTATATAACGAAACTTAAGAGGGTCAACGGAAACGAAAGTTAGTCGTCAAGAACTTCGGCCTTCATAGAATCAATTCTTCCAAGCATAAAGGGTCTGTTTCAAATTTTCGTTCGTTCAGCACATCCAATCTCCTCAAGTCCGGTTAATCTGTCTTCGTCTGTCCATCAATCGGGAAGTGAAACCAAGATCGGGAACTTGTGTCTGGTTCGTCGAGCCTCCTGCAGTTCTTCTTAGAATGTGATGGAGTAATGTGGATTTCTGGCACGATCTTTAAATCTCTTCATCATCCAGTCTGCTTCCGCTCTCAATTCATCTTAGTACAACCAAGATGAATAGGGAAGTGAGACTGCATGTCTTCATCAGCTCCAGTTTCGCCATCTTGACTAGAATTTCTTCTTCTGCATCGCCAACACTTCTGCCTTGTAAGGAATGTCTTCACTCTTCAGGGTAGCCGCCGTTGTTGTCAACTCCAGGTCAGGCAGTGAAATAATTCTTCTGATATGTTTCTAGTTGTCTTGATGCATACGAAAAACTTTCTGTGCAGCAAGGGAGTATCACCGAGTCTCTTTCTGAAATATCCCAAAATTGTTCCGCCCGAGGGTAAGGAAGCTAACTTCTATTTCAGCTTTTCCAAAACTCCATTCTCAATCAAACTAAGCTGTTTCTCTCGGTTCACGAAATTTCTCGATGGTATCGCAACTTGTAAACATCATCCAGAATTCTTCTGCAAAGTTCAAAAAGTTTCAGTTCTCCGTCCTGCTATCGGTCTTGACCAATTGGTGATAGTTTTCAAAACTTGCGGGATTTAAAGAGGTATCCTCAAATAAGAACATCGTTGTCTTTACAAATATCAATCTCTCAGAATGCACAAACGATCGACGAATTTCCTAGCAAAGTGCAAAGATGATTTTCATGCTCTTCCTCGTTTCCGAACATACTATCAAGTCATATAATGACCATTTGTCCAAGTACTCACAAGAAAAACACTATTTATCAAATTCACGAAACAGTCACAGCTTTAGCTAATACTATTAGCGTCACTAACCGTCATAGCAGTCGTTACGAATACGGAAGGCGATTCCAAGAATAAAATCAATTCATTAGGAGAAAACTTCGTGCTCTGAAATTAAACAAACACATAGTCGTTCCAGGGTGGATGAATATTGTCTCCAAACAGTAATACGGTTCAGCTATTTCCAGTCACCATCCTTCTCTATCGCGATCGAAACTAAAACACGCCCAGAAGATACACTTAAACAAACTTACTTCTTGGTCTTCGGTTGCTGCTCTTCTCGGTCGCTCAAATCAACAGGTATGATTCCGGACACATCTGGAAGACACCTTCGCTTGGTGACTACACAATCTCTCGGTATCATTCCAATCCTACTTCACGCTTCGGTGGACAGTTTGGTGGTTCGACTAGGAATCATATTCAGAAAACGCAGGATGTCAAGTAACTCGCAAGGTAAGGTTCATTCATTGGTGTACGACATGGGTTCTAGGAAGACTTCAATACTCGGAACTTTTAAGAAAATATCTTTAATGGATGCCAGAAAACCAAGACAATCATGGAAAAATCAAAGTTCTGGCTTTCTTAGCCGAGATGAGCTTGACAGACTTAAAAGGTTGAGAACCATGATAAACACATATCACACATAAATTATTCCAGAATTGCTCAAGCCTTATTATTAAATACTCGGGAAAACCCCATAATCCAACGGAATACGTACAATATTAATGCCAAAAGAAACCTAAGACAAAATTCTAAACAATAATAACACACATGACTCGAGCTCTATCCCTATGCCTAGATCGTGTTACTCGCGGTGGATTCCAAGTCCGAATCCACTTCATCTTCCTCACTAATCCATCCGTTTCGGTTCCCCTCCGGCTGTGGAAGCGGTCGTCTAGCAAAACCATCCTCAGGGTTCCTTCCTTCATTCCCTATGTGGTCCACAAACCCATACAAATTGCGAGGCTCAATCCGCACTACTCCTCCTTCTTCTATGAACTTGGGACACCTTCCCGGGTACCTAGTCACGACGTCGTCTCCATTTGTTACCTCCGTCTCATGCATATGCACCTCCGTTCCACTTCTTTTCACCACGGTCATCCTTTCTTCAATCCGGCATGGCCACATACTAGCAGGGATCGAAATCCTCCTGTTAGTCCTCCTCAACTTACCAATCCTTTTTCAGCCAGTAGCGAAAACAGTTGCCCAACGATACTTGCTGCGTGCTGGAGGTGCCATGCTGAAAATGACATAAATGATACTAAGTACTAGAACGCGATAGGTGTCTAAAACTACTCATTACTCAAGAAAACTAAACACGTAAAATATCATCGTCCGAACGATTTCGAAAATGATTAACGAAATATGGAGAATAAGTACGAACGGAAAGTCAAAACAGAATCCTAATGTCTACCCAAATCCTCACCGGTCAAAACTTACGTTCCTATAGAGAAATCTTTAAAGCAAATTTTCAAAGGTTGACTTACGAGCGCCTACAGGGAAAACTTAGTGGTCCTAACTTATACAGGTCAAGGGTAAATGTATTACGAATCGCAGCCTGTCTCTCTGATACCATAAATTGTAAAACCCCAACCCGACAAGCGTAAAGATGTCACACTAATCGTTTCATATCAGATCAAAACAAAGCATACATCTCAAGTAATACAAAAAAAAATCCCAAAGGTTACAAATGAAATACTGAAATTTACAAGGTTCCAAATGCGAATACTAATCTAATATAAAATGGCTTCTAATCAACTCTAATCCAGCATAACTATCAAGTCTTCTAAGTCCAAAAATCTCTTCACTCATACCCCGCTTCCAACTAAAACCTACCGCAGGAAAAGAAATGCGGCTGAGCTTAAAAAGCCCAGTGAACAGATATATAATAAACGGAAACGAAAGCAAAAGAAAACGATCAAATATAGTATGGTGCAATGGAATAATATAAGGTATATACAAAGGTACGAAGTAAGAAAGGTAAAGGGTCAGTAATCCACCACGAGCCCGAACACAAATCAAATATAGTAACCAAATCTTCATAACCATATAGAGAGGAGACCTCTCAGATAATCAGATAATATGAGGGGTGTCCTCATTCTTCAAATGGAGTAGCTAGCTCCCATATTTTGTGAAAGACGTGGATTGCACCCATCATCAGTCACCATATCATATCATAATATATCATAAACAGAACATATCTAGGATGCATCCATACGCCCCCCAAACAAATCATATTGGCCATAACAAATCATAAAGTGCGCATATCATATCATAATGGGGACGGTGTGGCTAATCACTCGAACCACACACGAGTCATGCCAGTGGTGCATCACAGACACGGCCATGTTACCTTCATGGCTAGGGAACATATTTTGGCTCGGGTATCAAACTGGGGTCAAAGGTCAAAGGTTCATAGCAAAGCAAAGGTTCATATGGTCATAGTCATAGTTCAAATATCAAGGTTAATATCAAAGGGTTCATATCAAAGGGCTCATATCAAAGGGTTCATATGCCAAAGGTTCAAAGGTTCAGATCAGAAATCAAGAGGCCGAAGGCACCTTATTAAAAAGGGCAGAATATCTGTACCTTATTACGAAATGCAAAGACGAATAAGAAAAATAGAAAGCAGTGACAGGCTCAAGACCTCTCCTTCTTCACACCTAAAGGAGTAGAAGAATATTACAAAAGGTTCTAATCACTTATTTTAGCTTGCCTTTCCATTATAAGTAACTTTCTATTCTTAGCAGGTTTCCATATTTAGCAAGTTTCCATTTTTAGAAAGATTTAAACATTATAAAATAGGTTAAGTCATAATTAAGCTTATTTATGGAAATAGGGTATATTTTAGCAAGTTATAATATTTTAGGGTTAAATATGACAACTTTACATAATTTAGGGTTTTAAATGTAATTAAACCAAAGTTAAGGGTCTAAAATGTAATTATCACAATTTATACATTCATTCCATATTTTAACTATATATACGAATTAAGTATCTCAATTTATACCATTTTACATTTTATACCCCCTAGTTTATAAGTTTCCAAATTAAACCCCATAGTTTCCTTAAATCTCATTTTAACCCTTTACGTATCCATATTAACACAAAAAGCCCTCAATTAAACAAAGTTACAGAATATACCCTTTATTTTAATAATGGTACGAAATAACCCTCATCTTTGCACAAATTACAAAACTAGTCCTTTTAATTAATAAAAGTACACTTCGATATATATATTAACTATATTTACACATTAAACCCTCAAGTGTCCAATTTTACATATTACACCCTCATTATCTTCATTTATACGACACACCCCAAAGTTTCCAGAATTTACAATTTAGTCCCTCTAATTTATTTAATTACAAACCGATTTACACATTAATCACAATTTACAAATTAAATCCCTAAGTTGCATAATTTACGAAAAGTACCCCCATTTTATATTTTATTCGAATACCCCTGGTCTAAAGCATGTTATAAAAATAGCCCACAAGTTTCATAATTTACAAAACACACCCTATAGTTTTAAAATTCACATCGGTACACTTTTAAAATACCAAACCCTAACCCTAGCTTCACCAATCATTCCACCATCATTGATTCATCATTAAAAGCATTAATTACACCAGATTTAAGTCCCAAAAACCCTAACCCTAATCGAATGCTAGGGTTTCTATTTTATTCCATGTTTTTCGTTAGGCCCGATTGCACAAAATAAATCGACACAGGTTATATGGCCTTCAAAAATTCGAACCATCATTTTTCCTGAGTTATATAGGTCATATAGTGTCCAAATAAAATAGGTCTCACACCCAGAAAATTCGTATTACATGTTTTAGATATTATACGCGTTTTAGGCCTTTAATTTCCAAGCGATCAAATAAGTGTGCATGATTCGATTAGACCAATTTTTATAGATTATATATGATGTAAAAAAGGTGGTAAAAATACCAGATGAAGGCTAGAACGAGTGGAAGAGGCGTATCAAATAAATACCTATCGAACCAAATATCGACACCAAAATAATAACCACGAACGAACGAGCAACCCCACGACCTCCAAACTATTTTTCCAAGCTTCTTTAGATCAAGAACAACACCAAAAAAATGCCCAAGGAATTTTAAAAAGGCTGTACGGTTTAGAGAGAATTGTGTGCTTTGTTTTAGGGTTTTTCGGCAAAGGAAAATGGAAACAATATAATGGCCGAGTGAAATAGGAAGGCTTACAAAGTATTCGGTCCAAGATATGTATCAAGAGGATCACAAATTATTTGGGAAGATTTTCTTGATTGATTTGATATTATCTTAGAGTTATTTGTTATTAAAATGATTTACAAAATATTAGATAGACATTTTTTTATATAATCGGCATATACAAGGTATTTTGTGTATGTTTATAATTTTTGTACACTCCAAATTATTAAAATGTAGAAGTATAAATTACTTGGCTTCATATCTCGTTCATTTCCAAAGGTTCGGGAAAAAATTTGGTGCTTTATAATCTCTTTAATCAAATTTTAAAGTTGTAGGGGCATTTTGGTCTTTTTATATGTTTTAGATTTTTGGGTTTTACAGCATTAATCTTAACAGATTTAAGTGGTTGAGAGTCATCAAAGCAAAAGTAGAATGAAGTAGATTGTTAAAGGTTACATATCGGATATGGTAGTCTATGGTAGCTTTATGAGGGGCCACTCAATCCATAACCGAAAGACCTCCAGATCAAATACATCAAAAGTAATTGGATTCGTAGAGCGAATACGGTCGTCAAGCTAGACGGATAGTTCATATATCAAGGTCAAGTACATGGTTCGTCATAGTGTTGAGATAGATAAGCGAACAGTTCAAGGTGTTGGAATTCTGTTTAGCTTCTTAGCATAAGTGGCAGGTAGGGTGTGCATCATTGGTAATAGGAACATCGTATAACTGTCAAAAGTGATGTATGGAATATCAGTTATCAGCATCATCATGCTCAGTTAACAAATCCATACTGAGGTAGTATTTACATCATATCCTTCTAAAGGGACTGGTTGGCAGACAAGGTTCATCATTCAAAGGGAGGGAACAAATCTTCCTATATATGTGGTTAACAATTACCAGAGTTCTCATAGGAGTAGTAATGGATTATGCAGATTCAAGTAGTATCAGAGGATACATTTCATATCCGGCATGAGTAATGAATTCATAGAATGTGTCAAACACATTATGGTTGAATGACCTTCGGGATGGTCGGAAAGGTATCAAACTGTTTATCAAATAGATCGGAATTGGAGATCAAAAATCAGAAGGTGAATCTTAAGTGGTGTAAGTTATCCATGTAGTTTCCCTGGTATTCCAAACTTACTTAGTTACTAGCTTAGGTTGCAAAACTTTCTAATCTCCGAATCAAAGTTCTTATAAGACATAGCTTAAGGCAGAGGCACGAATTAGAGTGATGCCGAAACAATGCTACTTACATAGATGTCCTAGTCTACCCATTCCTCACCGGTCATAACTTATGTTCCTATGGGGAGATCCTAAAGCAATTTCTCAAAGGTTGTCTTATGAGCGCCTACAGTGGAAACTTAATGGTCCAAAGTTCACAGGTCAAGGTTTAATGTATTACAAGTCGCAGCCTGTTCTCAGATACCATAATTGTAACACCCCAACCCGATAAGGGTAGAAGTATAACTTTATGGTGACATATCAAAGCAAACACAAGCATATGATGTAAGTAATACAAATGAATTTCAAAGGTTACAAGGGGAAAATCTGAATTACAAGGTTACAAAGGAGAAAAACGATAACTATTAAGTCTAAAAATATAAACACTGCTAGTCATCTCTAATCCAGGATAGCTATCAAAGTATAGTCTTCTAAGTCCAAAGTGCTCTCCACTCATAACCCAGCTTCCTACTAAAACCTGCCGCAGGAAAGAAATGCGGCTGAGCTTAAAAAGCCCAGTGAACAGATATATATATAAACGAAACCAAAAGATAAGGTACAAGCATATAAAGTATGGTGCATTGGGAAAAGCATAAGGTATAACAGTTTGATATCAAGTAAGCAAAGGAATGGAAAGGTCAGAAATCTACCACGAGCCCAAACAAATCAAATCAAATATCATAGTAACCATGGAGTAGCTAGCTCCCAAATATGTGAAGGACGTGTATTGCACACAGCATCAATCACCAAATCAAATCATATTATATCATGTTAAATTCACTAAACAAAACAAATCTAGGATGCATCCATACGCCCCTGCAAACAAATCATAGTGGCCAAACATATATATTTTTGAGCTCATAATCATATAACAAAAAGGGACGGTGTGGCACATCACTCGACCACACTAGAGTCATGTCATTGGTGCATCAATGACACGGCCATGTTACCTTCATGCCTAGGAAACAAATTTTGGCTCGGGTATCAACTGAAGGGTTCTAATGGCCTATCCTATCAAGGTCAAATGTCTAAGTCATCAAGAATCATAATCAAAGTCCAAATGTCAAGGTTCATAAATCTAAGATTCGCAATCAAATGATTCATAGCAAGGTTCAATTCCAAGGTTTCTATCAAATGTTCCTTTAAAGAAATCTGTTAATAATGGTTTTCATAAAGGTAGTCTTTAAAAGTAGTTTTCATAAAAGGTTGTAAAATTTCATATAAAAGTGGTTTCGCATCGTGCTTATAACATCGTTTTAAAAATAGTTTTTCTCAAAACATTTCCGTGATATAGTTAAGAAAGGTTTTCACATCCAGTTACAATATCATATGAACCTTCAAAGTATCAAGTGATTCGAATACTCATGTCACAGGGTAACGAACGAATTATGTCAAGTATCATATCACAAGGGTCATAATGAACGAAGGTCAAATGGATCATCATACCAACGAAGCATATCAAGCGAATGAATCAAAGTACAAGGGATCATAGAAATGGCTTAAGGGAGTCATATCAGAATAACGAATTAATAATCAAGATCAAGTCATGAGAGTGAAAGCACCCTTACTGAAAAAGGGTAGAATATCTGTACCTTAGACCGCGAGTGCAAACATAACAGAAACATAAAGATCGGAATCAAATTCCTTCTTCAGCGAATCTAAACGAATACATGATCGTCTTATTATTAATATCTTATTTAAATCAGATTACTTATTTTAGTCGGCTTTCCATTTTTAGTAACTTTCCTTTTATAGCAGCTTTCTAAAAATAGTAACTTTTCAAAAATAGTAAGTTTCCTCTTTAAGTAGTTTAACTATTTTAAGTAATTTTCCATTTTTAGTAACTTTCTAATTATAGTAACCTTCCATTTTTAGTAAGTTTCCATTTTAAGTATGTTAACCCTTTTTAGATTAAGTTATAAGCTTATTTTAGCTTTTTGTCACATTTTCAGCCTTTTATTCATAAACCGGTCACCTCTCTACGAATTTATGAGCCACATCAGAACTCAAAAATAAAATCCCCAAACATTTACAAAGTTACTTCAATGTCTTTAGAACCCACACGAATTTTCCCAGAATTTATTAGTTAGTTGAACCCCACACGAAAAATACTCCAACTCAGACTACTCAGAAAACGTATCTGCTGTGGTACCCAGAAAGTATCCACTTCGTTGACCCACCAATACATCCAGGAAAAATCCCCAAAAATTCATGACATTACTAGGCATATAGAAGTTAAATACCAGAAAGTTTCATGACCCAACTCCTCATGGTTTGTAAATGAAAAATCGGCAAAATGGACTGATTTCCAGACCCTCGAATTCAGATTCAACTCTTAATCACACAAAAATCAAAAACACGACCAAATCAACTCGAAATCACTCCAAACCAATTGGAGAACTTAACTAAGACATAAAACTAAGTTTTCATGAAAAGAACCAAATCAAACCATTTTATATCATGACCAAAACTCACTCACAAAATCGGATATACCTGCTGTCCCAGTTTTAGAATTCCATCTAGACCACTATAACACATGTTTACGCACCCAAACGCACACACGACCCTCATAACTCATACAAACTGTATTTTAATACCATTTTAACATGTTCTCAAAATCCCACATCAAATTACCCACGAATTCTATCAAAACCCTAGTTCCAAATTCGTTATTTCATGTGATAATTTATGATTTTATGTGAACTTTTCTATTCGTGTACATGGTTAATAATTAGCCGATTCATATAGCCTTTCATGTGACAATTTTACACTTTAATTTAAAGATCAAAAAGGAGGAAAACAAAATAAGATGATACGCGTTACCCTTGAAGATCAAATCGAAGAATCAAGGATCAACTCAAGCACAAAAGCCGCGCATTCCACCCCTCGGCTCGACCCTCTCTCGAACCAAAATGAAACCACGATCACCACTCACGTTTGACCACCAACGAAATCTCTGTTTTAATTTTGAATCGAATAGGAAGAAGAACAAATGGGTAGCGGCCGGTTGTTTGTAGTTTTAGGGTTTCTTTTATTTATTTTTTTTTGTCGTGAATGTATTGGAGAGGAAAAAGAATCACCGGTCTTCTATTTTACTCTTGTGGGTTTCGGATTGGGCCAAAAAGGGCTGTATTTGGTGTGTGGACTAAGTTCATTGGGTCCTGGGTTGGGTTGTTGTAGCATAACAAAAGATACACGGTCCGAAACAATAATTCATGTAACGCAATTGGTGCCTCGTGTTTTAGAATTATTTTGGATTTCAAATATGTTCAAAGGTTCCATGATGATGTTTTGTTCTAATTATTTGGGTTCACGGTTAATTCGTTTCGTTTCTTTCGGTTCTATAATTAATCGTATCCGTAACTTAGGAAAATTTCAAATTAGACGTAAAATTAGGCATTTAGAATTTAGGGTTTTACAGTAAGTATCCTTATCATGTCTTTACACAAAATCAAAACTTGGGGTTTATGCATAATTCTTGTAAAATCATGAAGCATATTTACTTAATTGCATAACAAATCATGTTTTTGGTAGTTAGGAATTGCATCTTGTAGCACATTGTCATAATTCATCAAAAACCCAATGAGAAATTTTTGCTAAAATCTTCTTACGACTAGGAAAAACGGTTTTTGGACATTGTTCATACAAATACAAAAACGTTATGTTTTAAACATCACTTGCATAATGTCTCTTGAATGCTAAAGGAAATACATAACTAATATGTATTTTCAGTTACATTCAATCGAAGCTATATTGAAGTAGGAGCGTTTGGGTTATCTCTTGTTTTATCATAAAACTTGCATACACAAAATTTCCATGCATCAAAAGGAGTCGAGATAACCGTACCTCCACATTGTCCCCATGTAGGCACACACTAGACAAATATATGTATTTTCGATAAATTCAACTAAACTATATATCTTTCGTTATCTTTCGTGTCTGGGATAATTATGCCTCCCGCGACTAATTATGATCACAAAGAAACCATCAAATACCTACCTAAACATCACAAAACCAAAGGACTTAGTGAGCAACAAGTTGAAATATTCAAAGCCTTAGAAAAACGATACGTACACGAGGGTAGAACCGTAGAACCCTCATTCTATGAAGGTACCATTCTTCGCGAACAATTAGCCGCGATTCATTTCGATAGCCTTCTAGACATCGATGAGCACATCATCCCTAGGTTCATTCTCGAGTTCTATGCTAGTGTAGGACTTAGCTCAAATGATTATGGATACATGAATATCCATTTCAGAGTAAACGGGTTTTAATTCAATATTCCTTTAGATCAATTTGGAGATGTCTTAGGAGTTCCAAATCAAGGAACGTGTTTCTATTCTAACAAGTGGTCGTTAACCATTCTAGAGTCTAACCTTGATTGTTTGGCACCAAATGCCACACCATTAACCGCAAAAGAAACCATTCGTGAGCATCTCTTTTTGCCGAGGAACAACCAAACTAGGCTACACCGAGGTCGTCAAGTTGATAGAGATCCATTTGCCATGGAACTTAATGAACTTAAGCCTCAGTTTAAGAAGCTTGAAGAAGTTTTGAGAGAAAATGTCATAAGCACAATAGGAAATAGAGACCATGTCAATGCAAGTCTTTGCTACATGATGTATTGCGTGTCAAACCATCAACCCTTCAACCTTGCTTACTATATTGCCAAAAGAATGGCCGACATTCCAGTTCAAGGCACCACCGCCATGCCCTACGGGATGCTTTTGACCCGTCTCTATAGAGCTTTTGAGCCCATTCCTAGAAACGCTTTAGGATTCGTTCCCGACTACCTCGAGATTCGACACACCTTTATTCCTCTAAGTGATCATAGGGTAGCAGTGGCAAAAGGAAAACGTCCTCATCCTCCTACATCATCTATGAGTGAAGAGGATGGCTTGCCAAACTCAAGGATCTCACCACCCGAGTACTTGAGTCAACTTTCTCCAATTCCGAACGAATCAGCAGAATTTAAACAAACCAAAGGAATGGTGAAGAATTTGGGCCGTTGGATCACGAAGCTTCACAAGAAAATGAGCAAGAAGTGAAGTATTGGGAGTGTTTGGTATTAGATATTTTCAAACAATGATGTGTTGAACTTGTGTGTTTCTTAAGATATTATGTTAGTACTTAACTTGTACGTGAACTAACTCTACATTGCAGGTCGATAACACTTGTTGTTATCAATTTTCCGAGATTAAGCCACTGTTTGGCTTAACCAATTTTATGGTAAGATATTATGATCGGATTAATCTATGTATAAACGTGTGTTAGAACCTATATATTTAGTATTTTTCTATCACATATTAGTTATTACATACGTTTTAAGAGAATTTTTGGGATTTGAACATGAAACGCGAAATTCGACATATGTTCTGTTTGTTTTAGCACCTATGTATGGCGGATTTGGCGGATCCCATATTTTGGATCCGCCTGTTGTATCCTTTGGCTCCGCCAGTTATGAACCTGCGGATTCAGCGGAACCCAAATAAGGGATCCGCCTTTGTTGTCGCTTGGATCCGCATGCTTTAACAGTAACTTTTCAAAAAATTCCCGACTAATCCCGATCCTTAGATTATTGATTATAGTCTTTTTAGAATCTCTTTACTGATCATTAGACACATTAGATTGAATTAGGAACCCTTAGAACCTTAAGAAATTAACTTCCCACCAAAATTTGAATATTCAAATTTTCCATGTAAGTTACCTTTCTAATACAAGCAAGGAACCCTCTAATGGGATCCTTGAAATCTGTGGGAACATCACATCAACTAAATTTCCACTCACTCCTTGCATTTACTACAAATCTTCTAAAATTCACTCAACTTAAGCTCTATGGTTTGGCTTAAATGATGTGACTAGCACAAATTTTTTCTTCTAAATCATTAGGAACCAACATTCCTCATTGGATTCACATCAAATCCAAACACACTAATCAACAAACCCTAGATCTATAAATTAGAACCTCAGGATCATCACAAATCACACATCAACCATCACTACTTACTATCATTCCTGTACCTTAGAGCAACTATTCTCACATTTCAACAATGCCAAAATCAAATAACTCATCTACAAGCAGACCCGCACGAAGGACAGCTCGTATGAGTGTCCGTCCTTGTTGCTTCGTGAACTTAGCTAATTCATCATCAGAGGAGTCATCTCCACTTAACATATCCTCACCAATAGCCAATGAGAATTTTCTCAATCTTGCTACTCCAACACCATCATCAACACACCACCTCCAACAATCACTCCTGTAGCAACCACACCACCACCCGCTTCATCACAACCTATTAGATCACCTTCACCACAACATTCACCACAACTTCAGCCCCTAGAGTTGTTTAGAACTCAACCTTCATCACCTCATCCATACTTGGATGATTTGGAAGACCTTCCACCAAGGTCAACCAATCCTCCTCCCATGACCTTTGAAGGTCAAACACCTATGCTCTTCTATCCCATTTATCGGGATATCCATGGTCTACTTTACCATGATCCACCACCACCACAACCACAAACACAACCTCTTTCATCTACATCTACACTCATTGCCATTGATGAGGCAATGTGGATCAATCAACCACAAACCCATGAAGAGATCAATGAGGAGCTCACCCGCCTCTATGCTCTCTCCAATATGGTGGATTCCCGCCTTGGTGAAGCCATGGATCTTCAATCCATCTTGCTTAACTCCCTCACAACTCCAACATCAAACAACCAAACAACCAACCACAACCACCACCACCAAACAACCAACCACCACCACCACCACAAGCCATTGAGCCCACTCTTCCTCCTAACTTTCCAAGGCATGATTGCTCACAATGCGAGAGGACCGCTCACTTGGCCCAAAGGACCAACATCTTGGTCCATGAGCTTCAAAATGAGATGAGGTTCATTTTGAACCATATTCTCGAACGCCTAAATGCAATCTCTCATCCTCCGCAATAGGCAAATTTTAGTTTCTTCCTAGTTTCCTTTTATAGGATTTCATAGGATTGTTTTAGGAATTTTCTATTTTTAGGAACTTTTTATTTTTATTGTAACATCATGTTTTGTGACTTATGTCACAAGCAAATTTTCAAGTAATGGATGTTATATTTATGCTTATGGGTGATCACTATTTGGCATAATATCTTGGATTGATTAATTTACTAACTTGATTGTATGGTTGGACCACTTCTACTTAGGTGCATTTTTTATCAGACACTTATTTTGACTTTTTAAGTCAAATGGGTTAAACTCTTATGTTTGTTTGACTTATACATATGCATTATGCTACTTGGTTGGATTGATTCACAACTAACCTTTGTTTTCTAGCTTTTCTCAACTTTGAATCATATATGTTGGTACCTTAGCAACGGGGAGTATAGATCAAGGGGGAGTATATCATATAATAACTCATCATTTTATAGCATTTCTCATCCTTGAAAAGTATACGTTGGTACCCTAGCAATGGGGAGTATACATCGAGGGGGAGCATATCATATTCTAACCATTTGTTTTGTAGGATCATGCATCTTAACCTTGGAACTCCAATTAGGGGGAGTATTATCCAAGGGGGAGCTTTTAAAGTTCTCAAAATCATTGAAACAATCTTGGTACTCAAATTTAGGGGGAGTAATAACCAAGATTTGTTCACCACATTCCGCTACGCATATCTTCTTTTTGTTTCGACAAAAAGGGGGAGATAGGATTAAGTTTCATACATAGTTTCATACATACTGTTAACATGACAGTACATGTTTTTATACTTAAAATTGTTTTCAAAACTTGCATAAAACAAACTTAATCTATATTTTTAAAAGACTCATACTTTATTTATCTCATTGCTTAAAAATACACTTTATGTTTTGTCATCAACAAAAAGGGGGAGATTGTTAATACAAATATCGTCATAAAAACGTTATTTATATTCTACGATCTTTGCTTAATTTTGTTAATGACAATTACAAAGTTTATCTTTAAGCAAAGCATAAATATAAGATTAAGTCTTTTACATTTATAGTAATAAGTCTTTTAAAACACATTTACACATTACAAGATTACTAGGAATAACATTATATACATTTACATTTTTATTTCTTAAATTAGAAATATTTAGGATGACATCATGGCATGCATCATGAACATAATCTTAGAAAGATTTTGAGATATCTTGTATAGATCTTCAAGCTAAAGAGTTGACATTTGAAGATATGGAAAGATTGTGCAAGATATGGAAAGATTTGAGAATCTATTAGCTGTCCTACACTGGCGGATCCAAACCTATACAAGGGCGGATCCAAATTTAGGGATCCGCCAAATCCGCCAACTGTTTTATCAGTTTGCCTATAAATAGCAAGCTGATCATTCTGGCACAATCATCACTCATATAGCTTAAAATATATAATCATTCATTTTCATATCACTAACCCATATCATTCATTTCATTCTTGTTGATCTCACTTTTGTAGCAAAGAAGATCAAGCATACAAGCTTCAACATACTTACTGTTGCAAGTTTCATTAGTTAGGTTCTGTGTAATTTTGTATTAGTTCACACATCATTGTTATACCTTTCATTCAGTAGTGTTTGGTTAGTGTTTTAGTCCTTAAAACACAAAGAGTGTCGGGAGTGGTTGTACCCTTGTTAAAGAACCAACGGGAGTGGTTGTACCCTTGTAAAGAACCCGGTGTTTAGCTTAGTACTGGATAAAGTGTAAGCGACGTGTATAAAGGTTTTCTCCGCCGAGAAGGGAGTTTGTTTCTTAGTGAAGAAAAACTCTCGAGTTAGAGGCTCGAGGAGTGGAGTAGGGCAAGGAATAGAGTCCTTGTAGCCGAACCACTATAAATCTCCGTGTTGTGGTTTGATTGTTCCTATCCTTACTTACTTTACTTATATTGCTTGTTTGTGAGTATTTAATTTGAAATCACGTTAAATCACAAAGCGAATGAATTTGAAAACGGTGAAAACTATTCAACCCCCCTTCTAGTTTTCCACAGAAACTACGATACGGTAATGAAAATGAAACTACAAATTAATGAAAGGAATCATTTGAGTTTCAATTGTCTTCACTCGAAGAGAACCTAAACTCGCCAGCATAAAACTTTCCTTCCATGATGTCAAACCAGTTGTTCCTAAGATGTTCAGCATCCCTGGCTTCCTGCTCCAAACGAGCAGCTTCCTCTCGTAGTTCTCTTTCTTCTGTTTCTCTCCTGACTTCCTCATCCTGCTCAAGAAGTCGGATTTCAGCCTCAGTGAGTCCAAATGGATTGGGTTGTTGTTCGACAACCGGTGGAGTATTTACCGGTTCATTTGCCGGTCGAAAAACCGGAAAGATGTCTTCTGGTGGAGTGTTCACTGGTTCATTTGGAATCAGGTTCGAGCTAGGGAATTGCTGTGAGAAGTCATGTTCATTTGGGAATTGTTGTGAGAAGTCGTGGTGACTGGGGAATTGTTGTGAGAAATCTTTGCGGCGACTGGGGAATTGTTGAGAGAAATCTTTGCGTGACATTGAATTTTGAATGTTGAGTTTTGATTTTGAATTTTGATTTTGAATGTGTTTGTGTGTGAGAAGTCTGTGAATATGATTGGGTATTTATAGGCTAGTTTTGAAAACTGAATTTGAAATTTAAATATATCCCGCACGTTGAAATTTGAATTTGAATTTTAAATATATCCCGCTCGTTTTTTAATTTGACTATTAATTTGAATTTTGATTTTGAATTTTAAATATATCCCGCCCGTTGAAATTTGAATTTTAAATATATTCCGCTCGTTTTTTAATTTGAATTTTGATTTTGAATTTGAATAAATCCCGTTCTTATTGTTTCAAACGGCTATAAATAACATACCATAATACACTATTGTTTCAAATGGCTATAAATGACAGTGATATTCTCAAGAATGCAAAGACCATTTTTTAACAACGATTTGGGGGGAGAAGCTTCCAATATGTTCACGTGTGGGAGGTTTTGAGAAACCACCCCAAATGGGATGAATGAAATGATTAACGGTGTTGTATGATTTGTTTTCCGTATCGTGTTTATCTTTTTCCGTATCGTGTTTATCTTTTTCCGTATCGTTTTTAATATGTTGTATTGTTATATTAAGTTTGAATTTGAATTTTAGTTCGTACTGTTACTTTTAGTTTGAATTTGAATTTTAAAATATCCTCCAACGGCTAGTTTCCCTTATAAATGCCACTTTAACAACACTTCGTTTTCTCACACAACTTATTCTCAAACTCTCTCGCAAGTATCACTAATTTTAACACAAATACTATGGCTAACGAACCAGCTGAGGTGCAAAAGGCTATCCTTACCTGATTACGCAATGAACAAGAAAAAGAACTCAAAGTGATTAACAATTTCCTAGGTGAGATAACTCGTATTATGCTACAGATGCATAATCGTGCTCCAGAGGTCGAAAGGTTGCGTGAGCTGCCTCAAGACCATCCAGCTATCAGGGTCGGTCTACAAACTCTATTAAAAAATGATGAAATAGATCTGCAACTTCATGTCACCTTGAAGATGGTTAGGGAACAAGTGTTGCAAGTGTGGGAGGAGAAGTCAGATCTCATCGACAATTACAAATCTATATAAAAGCTTCATGAGAATCGTTGGATGATTTGTGTTTTCGTATCGTATTGTTATTAGTGTTTTAAATTTCGTATCGTGTTTTTTTTCGTGTATTTATTTTATGTTTCGTATGTTTTAATATGTTGTAATGTATTTTTATTTTTAATGAAATGAATTTAGTTTATTTGAAATTTTGAATAAAAAAATAAAATAGGAAGTGGTGGGAACCAAATGAGTAAGTTGTGTTTTGTTATGATAAGGGGAGGTTGTAAAGGGAGGTATGTCATAGTGACGTGGCACACTGTGGGACCCAAATGAGTAGTTTTGCTTGCCCATGACATCTAGTGCTCTTATTGGATGGCGGAAAAATACTAACAAAACAAACAATGTTGTTTACAAAGAAGTGTTTAATTATTCTCTTCCAAAAATAATGTAACATATTTACATTCTTTGTTGTTTGTTAATAACGAGGTTGGTAGCCCGCGCTTCGCGGCGGGTCGTTTTGCGTTGGGTTGTTTTGCGCATATAAAGTAATAGAAACATTGTATGAAAAAAATTATATTTAACTCATATCTGTAATACATGTGAGTCTACTATTTACATAATGGAATCATAAGTAAAGATTTTATGATACATTGGTGAACAAACAAAGTGACAACCTATCTACGACTACAGTCTTCTGAGATTTGAAAATGGGCGCGTCTGACTTCGTAGTGGGATTTCTGCATTTATCTTGGCATTTTAATCTTTTGTCCCCTGACCATGGATTTGTTTCATACCTTATGAATGCAGCAAGATTTGTCCCAAAAACCTAGACAACAAATACCAAATGATTACTAATAAGTAGAAGAAAAAATGATGCAATATAAAAATATGCAAAGGGATTAGGTAAGTGCTGTAAGAGTACCTGGTATGCTCTTTCACATGGCTGAAACGCTAAGTGATATGTCATTGCCTGGCCAAGATATAGTTCAGAATCATCGTAGCCATTTTAGAAACTGGATAGAAACTGGGAAAACATATTGACAGTAGCCTTGCAAAAAATAAAATCACAGAACTACAAACAGAGTTCATATAACTCTGCATCGTCAACACAAACGGGACTTAGATCTGCCATGGCTGCAACGCTAAGTGATATGTCGTTGCCTCGCCAAGATATAGTGCAGAATCATCATAGCCATTTTAGAAACTGGATAGAAACTGGGAAAACATATTGACAGCAGCCTTACCAAAAATAAAATCAGACAACTGCAAACAGAGTTCACATAACTGTGCATCGTCAACACAAACGGGGCTCAGATCTGCCATAAGTGATATGTCATTGCCTCACCAAGATATAGTGCAGAATCATCATAGCCATTTTAGAAACTAGATAGAATTTGGATAAACATATTGATAGCAGCCTCAGACAAAATAAAATCACACAACTCTTATCTGAGCAAACAGAGTTCACAAACCGTGCATCGTCAACGCAAACGGGGCTCAGATCTGCAATGGCTACAACACTAAGTGATATGGCGCTACCATGCCAAGATATAGTTCATAACAGAATCATCATAGCCATTTTAGAAACTGGAAACACATAAGCCACGTAAGTGAAACTCAGCCTTTCCAACTAACAATAAAATCATACCATTCTGCAAGAATTCTCTTGCTATCATGCGTGCTCATATAGAAATATGTCATTGTAAAACCCTAAATTTTAAATACCAAATTTTACGTCTAATTTGAAATTTTCCTAAGTTATGGATACGATTACTTTAAAACTGAAAGAAATTAAACGAATCAACCGTGAATCCAAATAATTCGAACAAAACGTCATCATGGAGTTTTTGAACATATTAGAAGTCCAAAATATTTCTGAAACATAAATAATTTCGAGGCACCTATGTCACTACATAAACTATTGTTTCGGGCCATCTATCTTTTGTTATGCTACAACAACTAAACCCAGGGCCCACTGAACTTAGCCACACACAAATCTCGGCCCTCTTGGCCCAATCCAAAAGCCAAAAACCGGATTTGGTCTCCCCTCCCTCCATATGTCGACAAAAAAAAAAAAAAAAAAAAAAAAAAAAAGAGAAGAAACAAAACCCTAACTTTCTAGTCGATCCAAGGAAGAAGAAAAAGGAAGGAGGAATGTTGGTGATTCGATCGTGTGTTGTACTTGATCTTCGTTTGATCTTCAAGGGTAATTTTGTATCATCTTTTCTTGCTTGATTTTTGTCATCTTCAATCCATTTGATGTTCTTGTCACATATGATAACAAAAACATGTCACATAAAATCATAAAAATTAAGAAAACCCTAAAGCCTATAATATGGATCGATCTTACTGTTTTGGGTGATGATTAATTCGACTTGGATGTGAAATAAACTGATATGAGATGACCTAAATGTGTTTTGGACTCACCTAAAATCGTTTGGTGTCAAGAATTAATGAACGGGATGAAGAAACCCTAAGTATATATATGATTCTGTGATATCTGCTACTGGCCAGGAATTTTATTCGACTTTAACCGGCTATAACTCAATGATGTGAACGGGTATTGGGATGGTTTTTGAGTCTAAAACTAATTTCAATGAAGTGGCTACCTGGAGAAATTTATCTTGTAATTTTTAGAGGCATGTAAGGTTACTTTTTGATTTTTAGAAAATCATGTGTCTGGTCGTATTGGTAAAGTCTGGAAAAACAGTCCGGGTTTTTCATTTATCATTTTCAAACCATAACGAATTAGGATGTGTCCTTTTAGCTGAGTAATATATCACATGTTTGCTAATTACTGGAATTTTTGTAGAATTTTATAAATTTTCTAGACTGGGAAAGAAGATGAAAAATGGTCGGGTGTTTTTAATTAATCCGGTTCTGGGACAGGTTGGGAAAAAGGATTTTTAGTTCGTATCTATACAACTTAATAAAATCTGGAAAAATTTCATAAAATACTCAAGACCCTGGGGAACGTCTGTGAATTTTTATAGATTTTATTTCGAAGATTTAATATGGTTTGCAAATTATTTAAAACGAGTCCAGTAATACCTGAAAACTGTCAAGACATGTAAAAAGGATGTAAATTGTTATTTTTCCTAAGCTAAGGGTTATATTGGTGAATCGTGAAACTTGAGGGTATAATTCGTATAATAAGTTAATTTGAAGGTACACTCTGTAATCTTGGAAAATAAAATGCGTGTTGTGTTAATAAATTAATGAGAGAAGTTAAAATGTAAGCTATGTAAATCTAGGGTTTCATTTTGTAACTTGATAAGTAAAGGGATAGAAAGTGTAAATTATGAAACCTAAAGGACTAAAAGAGTAACTTGATGAATCTAAAAGCTAAAATGGAAAATTACTTAAAATGGAAGGGTTTGTAATTCTTGTCTACCCCCTCTAGGTGTGAAGGAAGAGAAGTCCTGCTTCACTTTGTGTCATCCATTTCTGATTTGTGTTTGCTTCCGGAATAAGGTACAGATATTCTGACCTTCTCTGTAAGGTTTCCTATGATTCTTTTCTGATCTGTTAAATTCTCTGAATTGATACTCTGTTACGATCCCTTGCTATGACACCTTTGCTTCGACCTTTGATCTCTGATTTTGAACCTGTGATATGAAGACCTTTTTGATATGAGATGGAAATGTTTTAAGTAAAGTATTTTGAAAGGGTTTTTTTTTCAAGCATGATATATTGACCTTAAGAAAACTATTTTGAAGTTCGTTTTATGAAAACTAATTGAAAGACCATTTATGAAAACTATTTTTGAATGATTGTTTTTAAATGAACCTTAAGAGAAAACCTTTTGAAAAGTACTTTTGATATTGAACCTTTTGAAGATTTGACCATCGGATACAGTGACCCTTTTTGGATATTGACCTGGGATATTTGACCTTCTGATATTTGAACTTCTGATACTTGACCCTCTGATACTTTGACTGGTCTGATTATGAACTTCTGATATTGAACCTTCTGATATGACACCCTGATTATGATATGAACCTTTGACCTTTGACCTTTGACTCTTAGTTGATACCCGAGCCACCTTTCTGTTACCTAGCCAGGAAGGTAACCTGGCCGTGTCTGTGATGCACCACTGGCATGACTCATGTGTGGGTGAGTGATTCCTCACACCGTCCCCATTCTGATTATGATATGCGCATTACTTTGATTATGATTATATATATGTTTCTGGGGGGCGTATGGATTGCAATCCTAGATCTGTTCTGTTTAGTGGATTTAACTGTATATGCTATGATATGATTTGTCTGGTGACTGGTGCTGTGTGCAATACACGCCTTTCACATTTCTGGGAGCTAGCTACTCCACCCTGTTGAAGAATGAGGACACCCCTCATGTTATCTGATTATCTGAGAGGTCTCCCCTCTATATGATTATGAAGATTTATGGTTACTATATGATATGATCTGTTTCTGGGCTCGTGGTGGATGACTATCCTAAACCTTACTCTTGTATCTCATTTATATCTCATTCATTATGCTACATCTGGTTATTTCCGTTTACTTTCGTTTCCGTTTATTATATATCTGTTCACTGGGCTTTGTAAGCTCAGCCGCACGTTTTCTTTTCGTGTGCGGCAGGTTTTAGTTGGAAGATGAGTACGAGTGAAGAGACTTTTGGACTTAGAAGACTTGATAGTTTTGGGCCTAGAGATGATTAGAAGTTTTCTTATTGTTAGAAATTGTATTCGCCTTGTAACCTTGTTATTTCAGTATTTCCTTTGTAACCCTTGAGAATCTTTGTATTACTTTTGAATGTATGCTTTGTTATATCTGATATGAAACCATTTGCGTGACATCTTTACCCTTGTCGGGTTGGGGTGTTACAATTATGGTATCAGAGCGACAGGCTGCGATTCGTAATACATTTACCCTTGGCCTGTGTAAGTTAGGACCACTAAGTTTCCCTGTAAGCACTCATAAGATAACCTGTAAGATTTGCTTTAGGATCTCCCTATAGGAACCTAAAATTGACCAGTGAGGAATGGGTAGATTAAGGCATATATGTGAGTATCATTTGCTTCCGCATCACTCTGATTCGTGCCTCTGCCTTTAGAAGTTTTGTAACTTAAAGCTTAGAAACCAAGTAAGTGGAATGCCTCGAAAAACCCACCTGGATACTTACACCATTTAAGTTTCATTTCCAGATTTTGACCTCCACCTCCGACTTGTTTGACAAGCTGTTTGACACCTTTCCGACCATATCATAGGTCGTTCAACCATAATGTGTTCGACACATTTTGTGAATTCATTGCTTATGCTGAATGTAAATGTATCATCCGATACTACTTAACTTTGCATAGATCCATTACTACTCCTATGAGAATTCCGGTAATTATTAACCATGGATATAGGAAGTTATGTTCCTTTCCTTTGAATGACGAACCTTGTACTGCCAACCATTTCCTTTGGAAGCATATGATGTTATGTTATCTCTGTATGGGTTGTTAACTGAGCATGATGATGCTAATAACGGATATTCTGTACATCTCACTTTTGACAATTATACGATGTTCGTATTACTGATAATACACGCCCTACTAACTGCTTATGCTAAGAAGCCGAACAAATTCCTACACTTTGAACTGTTCGTTTATCCATCTCAAAGCTTTCATTGAAAAATGTGCTGAACTTCGATATATGAACTCCCCGTCTGATTCGATGACTGTATTCGTGCTATGAATCTTTTGATCTTGACATGTCTCATTGTATGGTCTTTTAGTTATGGACTGGATGACTAATGGTAAAGTTGCCATGGACTATCTAATCTGAAATGTGATCTTAAAAAAATCTATCTCACCCTATTCCGTTATGATGAATCTCTACACCTGAATCTGTTAAGGTTTCGCCGCTATGGAAGCAACAACCCTGAACTCTTATGATTATCAAGTTTTCCTGTCAACCATTACTATCTACCCTTGGAAAGTTCCGCCATTAGAAATATTCCGTTGTACGAAGATTTTCCGGTATTTTCGATGTAATATGATTTTGTTCACCTCAGCGATTCTCTTGTATGCTCTTGTTGGTTTATGAAGAAGAAAGGAAGAAGGATGTGTCGACGTATCGACTATTGTAAACCTAATCGTACCACTATCAGTAATCATTATCCGTTTCCGAGTATCAATAATTGATTCGGTCTTTCTTTTGAAACTTCGTATCTGATTTCATCGTTTTAGATTTGAAGGGCTGAAGCAGCAACCACAAGAACTTCTAAGAAGGGGGTTAACTAACCGAGAGTAACCTCTGTGAAGTAGTCCAGTGTTATTTTTGAAGAAGGAGGAAGGCGGCATGAAGTGTATGTGAAAGTTTTCCCTAAATGATTTCCGAGACTGTCCTTTCACTCATTATAGCCTTATGAGTTTGAATGATGCCAATGGTATTGGCTAAAATGATCATGTCTCCGTGTGTTTTGGACAAATTGTCATAGTATGACATTGTGATATGTTCAGAAAATGAAAGAAGAACATAGAGATTAATGATGAGACGACCACTTGATCTGGAAGAGAAATTCGATTGACATTCAGAAATTATTGTAGACGACACTACCCTGTATATTGTGAAGACAGAGTTTTCCACAGGAGGAACCGAGATCGAAGACAGTTATCGAAGTGAGAGACTTGGTGGAAGAGTAGTAGAAGACGGTGGCGACCAGCATTACCATGGATGAAGCACCTAGGAAGAAGAGAGGAACTGGGATAATACTCAACCATATATTATGCAAACCGTGAAGATTACAGTTCGGGCATCAAGACAACCAGACCGTAGGAGACGAAGCGTTCAACACATAACCTGGAGTCGACGACGGCGGTGTTACCTTAAAACCTGGAGTGGTGTTAGAAGACCTGTCGAAGAAACGCAATCCTGTTTCTCTATTCATATTAGTTGTACTAAGATGAATTGATAGCTGAAGCAGGCTTGCGGATGGAGGGATGCACAGTGATCGTGTCAGAGACTACCGTTACGACATCACCATATCAAGAAGAGTTGCCGAAGGCTTGAGGAACCAGACTCAAGTTTGTAAATTCCTTTTCGCCATGAGATAAGATGGACAAGCGTCAAACTACTCCAATTTGGAAGGAAATTTAAAATTTTGTATGTGAATGGACGAATTTTGAAGCGGACAATTGTGTTTAGACGAGATGATTCTGTGAAGGATGAAGCTATCGACGACGCATTCGTTTCCTCTCAACCTACTTAAATCCCGTTACCTGATGATGAGTTCTTTTGAATGATTTGGTCCTCTGTTAGTAATTCCGTTCTATGTTCATTCTGCGTTTGTTGAATAACGATTTGTATGAGAATTTTGAGGAGATATGGAAGGAAATTTGATATTTATGAATAGACGGATGTCGGAGTAACCACTTGTGTTGGCTAAATTGATTTCAGTAAGTTATGAAGTATTGGCGCTATTAACGACGCATATGAATTCTGATGGACAATTACGGATTTCCGTTACTTTCCGAGTAATTTCGTATTCTTAGTTATGACGTTTGGTTTTGGTGACCTCTGAGACTGTAGGTGGACTAGGTGGATTTAGATAAGTTGTGTTGTTCACGACTTGAGATAAAGTATGACCATCATGAGGGCATATTAATATGATGCCAGTATTATGACGTCTGGCCAACGTGATAATACTTACATCATATAACGTGCACTTGTTGTGGTCATAGGATATCTTGGGGAGTACCTAAGAAGTTTAGAATTTGATCTCCGTTGATTGTCTGTGATAGTGAGACTTTAGATTCATCCCATCTATGTGTATACTCTGCTTTCGTTCATTAGATATCTGAATGAGTTTGAACTCTCGTTTTGCATTCTGTTGACCTCGGTTATAAATCTTAAATTCTTGTAAAGCTCTTTTCTGGTAACACAATCAATTCGATTTGAACTCTTGTTCGTACTCCATATGAGATCCTGAAGATTCACCTATCCTCCATTTATGTTGCATGGACCTTTTGATCAGAATCGACCCAATTCGTCTCCTTCTGAGAATTTGAACCCACCTTGTTTCGACTGAGCCATGAGAAACTATTTGATTTGAAGATCTTTTCTGAATGAACCTCCCTGGGCGTGGGAATGTTTGTGACGACCTTTTGCGATTTGCTACGACTTCGTCTAACCTTGCGGCTTCCAATTTTCGAGGACGAAAATTTTCTTTTAGAGGGGAAGAGTTGTAAAACCCTAAATTTTAAATACCAAATTTTACGTCTAATTTGAAATTTTCCTAAGTTATGGATACGATTACTTTAAAACTGAAAGAAATTAAACGAATCAACCGTGAATCCAAATAATTCGAACAAAACGTCATCATGGAGTTTTTGAACATATTAGAAGTCCAAAATATTTCTGAAACATAAATAATTTCGAGGCACCTATGTCACTACATAAACTATTGTTTCGGGCCATCTATCTTTTGTTATGCTACAACAACTAAACCCAGGGCCCACTGAACTTAGCCACACACAAATCTCGGCCCTCTTGGCCCAATCCAAAAGCCAAAAACCGGATTTGGTCTCCCCTCCCTCCATATGTCGACAAAAAAAAAAAAAAAAAAAAAAAAAAAAAGAGAAGAAACAAAACCCTAACTTTCTAGTCGATCCAAGGAAGAAGAAAAAGGAAGGAGGAATGTTGGTGATTCGATCGTGTGTTGTACTTGATCTTCGTTTGATCTTCAAGGGTAATTTTGTATCATCTTTTCTTGCTTGATTTTTGTCATCTTCAATCCATTTGATGTTCTTGTCACATATGATAACAAAAACATGTCACATAAAATCATAAAAATTAAGAAAACCCTAAAGCCTATAATATGGATCGATCTTACTGTTTTGGGTGATGATTAATTCGACTTGGATGTGAAATAAACTGATATGAGATGACCTAAATGTGTTTTGGACTCACCTAAAATCGTTTGGTGTCAAGAATTAATGAACGGGATGAAGAAACCCTAAGTATATATATGATTCTGTGATATCTGCTACTGGCCAGGAATTTTATTCGACTTTAACCGGCTATAACTCAATGATGTGAACGGGTATTGGGATGGTTTTTGAGTCTAAAACTAATTTCAATGAAGTGGCTACCTGGAGAAATTTATCTTGTAATTTTTAGAGGCATGTAAGGTTACTTTTTGATTTTTAGAAAATCATGTGTCTGGTCGTATTGGTAAAGTCTGGAAAAACAGTCCGGGTTTTTCATTTATCATTTTCAAACCATAACGAATTAGGATGTGTCCTTTTAGCTGAGTAATATATCACATGTTTGCTAATTACTGGAATTTTTGTAGAATTTTATAAATTTTCTAGACTGGGAAAGAAGATGAAAAATGGTCGGGTGTTTTTAATTAATCCGGTTCTGGGACAGGTTGGGAAAAAGGATTTTTAGTTCGTATCTATACAACTTAATAAAATCTGGAAAAATTTCATAAAATACTCAAGACCCTGGGGAACGTCTGTGAATTTTTATAGATTTTATTTCGAAGATTTAATATGGTTTGCAAATTATTTAAAACGAGTCCAGTAATACCTGAAAACTGTCAAGACATGTAAAAAGGATGTAAATTGTTATTTTTCCTAAGCTAAGGGTTATATTGGTGAATCGTGAAACTTGAGGGTATAATTCGTATAATAAGTTAATTTGAAGGTACACTCTGTAATCTTGGAAAATAAAATGCGTGTTGTGTTAATAAATTAATGAGAGAAGTTAAAATGTAAGCTATGTAAATCTAGGGTTTCATTTTGTAACTTGATAAGTAAAGGGATAGAAAGTGTAAATTATGAAACCTAAAGGACTAAAAGAGTAACTTGATGAATCTAAAAGCTAAAATGGAAAATTACTTAAAATGGAAGGGTTTGTAATTCTTGTCTACCCCCTCTAGGTGTGAAGGAAGAGAAGTCCTGCTTCACTTTGTGTCATCCATTTCTGATTTGTGTTTGCTTCCGGAATAAGGTACAGATATTCTGACCTTCTCTGTAAGGTTTCCTATGATTCTTTTCTGATCTGTTAAATTCTCTGAATTGATACTCTGTTACGATCCCTTGCTATGACACCTTTGCTTCGACCTTTGATCTCTGATTTTGAACCTGTGATATGAAGACCTTTTTGATATGAGATGGAAATGTTTTAAGTAAAGTATTTTGAAAGGGTTTTTTTTCAAGCATGATATATTGACCTTAAGAAAACTATTTTGAAGTTCGTTTTATGAAAACTAATTGAAAGACCATTTATGAAAACTATTTTTGAATGATTGTTTTTAAATGAACCTTAAGAGAAAACCTTTTGAAAAGTACTTTTGATATTGAACCTTTTGAAGATTTGACCATCGGATACAGTGACCCTTTTTGGATATTGACCTGGGATATTTGACCTTCTGATATTTGAACTTCTGATACTTGACCCTCTGATACTTTGACTGGTCTGATTATGAACTTCTGATATTGAACCTTCTGATATGACACCCTGATTATGATATGAACCTTTGACCTTTGACCTTTGACTCTTAGTTGATACCCGAGCCACCTTTCTGTTACCTAGCCAGGAAGGTAACCTGGCCGTGTCTGTGATGCACCACTGGCATGACTCATGTGTGGGTGAGTGATTCCTCACACCGTCCCCATTCTGATTATGATATGCGCATTACTTTGATTATGATTATATATATGTTTCTGGGGGGCGTATGGATTGCAATCCTAGATCTGTTCTGTTTAGTGGATTTAACTGTATATGCTATGATATGATTTGTCTGGTGACTGGTGCTGTGTGCAATACACGCCTTTCACATTTCTGGGAGCTAGCTACTCCACCCTGTTGAAGAATGAGGACACCCCTCATGTTATCTGATTATCTGAGAGGTCTCCCCTCTATATGATTATGAAGATTTATGGTTACTATATGATATGATCTGTTTCTGGGCTCGTGGTGGATGACTATCCTAAACCTTACTCTTGTATCTCATTTATATCTCATTCATTATGCTACATCTGGTTATTTCCGTTTACTTTCGTTTCCGTTTATTATATATCTGTTCACTGGGCTTTGTAAGCTCAGCCGCACGTTTTCTTTTCGTGTGCGGCAGGTTTTAGTTGGAAGATGAGTATGAGTGAAGAGACTTTTGGACTTAGAAGACTTGATAGTTTTGGGCCTAGAGATGATTAGAAGTTTTCTTATTGTTAGAAATTGTATTCGCCTTGTAACCTTGTTATTTCAGTATTTCCTTTGTAACCCTTGAGAATCTTTGTATTACTTTTGAATGTATGCTTTGTTATATCTGATATGAAACCATTTGCGTGACATCTTTACCCTTGTCGGGTTGGGGTGTTACAGAAATATGTCATTCTACTTACCAAGCACCTCTCGCATATAAGCTCATGGAAACCAATCTTTTTTTGCGAGAATTCTGAAAATGTGAAGCATCAACACAAATAGAGATCAGATTTGCCATGGCTGAGCCTCACAAAAAAATAAAATCACACAACTCTTATCTGAGCATACAGAAACTATACCACCTTCATTTTAATAACAGTTGGATAAGGGACGGCAACAAATTAGTAGCAGTCAAACACCGACACCTTGCAAAGGTTTTTTGGACAAAAGGTGTTTCATATCAACCCAACATGTTTTCAACTTTTCCAAAAATATACCCGTATTGACCTATTACCCAATTGGTCCCCATAACATCACGTAAATCTATAAGAACAACCAAAGCTTCTTACCGATGTGAAAATAACCATTCAGGTTCAAACATCACCAAAAATACCAAATCAAGACGTAATAACCTTACCGATTAGTGGGCAAGGAGAGAAATATCCAACAGTTGAAGGTTTTCTTGTGGAGTGAGTCCATAAATGATGCTAATATGATAGGCACTTTCAACTCGTTGTCTCTCCTGCAACAACATCGAAAAATAAGATTGTTATTGAACACCACCCCGTACATGAGAACTAAGCACAAAAGCTCCATACCTGATGTATTACCTAATGCTAACTTTTTTTTATGCCAGTGCACTCTACCTCATGTCAAACCTTAATCCTTAAACCTGCAAAACTACAAAAAAAAGCTTATAATCAACATCTTAACCATATCAAAATCTATTAGCAATATGAAAGCGTAGCAAGTACCTGAGATGATTGGTATCGTTTGCTCTCTAAAATGTGAATACTAATCAGACGGCTAAAAAAATTTGCATATATTGAGGCTCAGACAAGCTGAGAATCGAAGAAAGCGGATACATCCGTCCTGGCTGAAATATAATAATTTGCCCCGCCCAGACACGCACAATCGAAGCTTGCATCGATCGTATCCAGATTCATCACAGCCTCTTATAACATAAATTCACGATAGTTAATAGGACTCATTAGCCACAATGTGAGGAGAGCCTATTGTTGGTGGGCCTTCTGATTCACCGACCCACTATACAAAAGCATCCACCATGGACGCAAGACTAATAAGTTGCCCAGCCAAGACACGGAGGATCATAACTTTAGTCGATCTCAGCCAGATTCATCACAGCCCCTTATAATCAACATTACCATCATTCTCAAGTCACAAAAACTGACCTAAAGTGCAATAAGCACATGTAAACGATCATGGTTCATTTTCTATCCAAACTTAAGAACACGTGGCCAGGAAAACATCAACCAACTATCATATTGAAAGTGCAATACATCAACTAATACAGCCATAAATACTGCATAACCATCTGACACAGTATGCTTTTTTATATTTAAATAGTGAAATCATTTGGCTCAGATGTGAGAGCGTAGAACTGGACAAATAATAAGTAGGATAATCATATCAGTTAATGCGGCAACAAAAACTATTTGCTGCAATATGATTATGAACTCATAGTTTTAACAGAACATAAAGCAGAAGACATCTTTGGTTTTTTTATAATTGTATCAGGATACAATAACCTGATAAAGTAGTTTTCACCTTTCACAGCACCAATTTTCTTGTGATGAGCTTTAAAAATTGTAGTTCGGAATTTATGATTAAAATGTCAGCCAAGGTTTTACGACGACTTTTCTAATATCTTTGATAGATGACATCACAGAAATTAAAATACATAAAAACATCTAGAATGCTATACCTCAGGATGATATTGCAGCCCATAAACAACTAAGTCGCCGTATAAACCAAAAACGAAATAGGTGACTTAGTTCTTTGGCTTCCTTCTCTCGCTCCTTTCAACTTTCATATTCATGATAATCAGTTCACAATTGTTGTCTACAAACTGGGAAAGAATTATGCTCATCCTGCCACACAAATACCACTATTCTAAGACCCTGAATTTAATTAAATGTCGTCTAAAAAAAGAAATATTAAGAAGTATGTAAAATAGAACATACCTTGTTCCTCATGGAATAGAACATACCTTGTTCCTCACGGCATACAAACATTATAAGTATATCAATCAAAGCATCTATTGAAGCCCATAACTTTTACCCGATAAGATCTTAAATAAGCAATTCCACTGTTTAAACAACCACTGATTATAAACAACTATTACCGTAACAGATAAGCAAACAACAATTAAACAAAAAGAAAATGGGCATTAACTAAATGAAGGTCAAAAATGGAACAAAATGAGGCTCAGAGTTGCGAATGTTGAATCAATGGCCAATAGTCGCAATGGCTGCAATAACCATCTGAGTGTGGATGCCTTGCCAAGGTACATGCCTCAGTACAATACCCGACTCAAGATATCGGCCATGGCTGTAACCACAATTTAAGTCAAGTTGCCCTGCCAAGCTGCCGGTCTTGGTAAATTATGGTAAAAGAAAATGAAGCTAATTATCATCATTGGCTCGATAAATAAACAACTAAGTCGCCTATTTCGTTTTTGGTTTATACGGCCTTACACCACCAGTACAAAACTCCCGCCATGGCTGCAACCACATCTCTAGTGTGGTTGCCACGCCAAGATATGGAGATGCCCGACATGGTTGCAACCATTATAAGTCGCCCCGCCAAGGTTTGTGTGGTAGCATCAGGAAAGCAAAGGTATACAACCAAAATGGCATCTAACCGGTCATAGCTGCAAACCCGACATCGTCATGCCCTGCCAAGATACAGGTCACTTTAGTATAAGTACGGATATCACTGCCATGGTTGCAAGCTCAGCAAGCCTACTCTACCATGGCGGCACATGAAAACATGCCAAACCCACAAACATTTGTAAGAATTAAGTTTTTGCTCCAGAAAGAAAAGGAAAATGAACCTTGTCCCGTCATGACGCAAACAGTCTCATCCTTGCCCAATCCGACCCAAACACATGACAAACACCCATCAAAAAATGTATTATAACCAACCCCTAATTCCAGCAAAACCATCCCCTAATTCCAATAAAACACTGAAATTATAACCAACCCCTAATTAAAAAGTGCACTATAATCAACAAAACTAATAAGCCAACCCTATAACCCCTAAAATTTATAAAAGAAATACCAAATTAACAAAAACCAAAAAGTATAACAACACCCTCCCCAAAAATTATTAAGGTATAATCGAACACCATTTCTATACTTAAAAACTTAATAATCACAATTAAATCAAGTAAAACCCTAAATATAAGATCAGAAACCTAGCAATAGCAAAAAAAAAAACACGGAAAAACACAATAACAAATTCAGACCTACAATGGATTCTTTCACAGAGTTTCTTCAAACAATAACGTTGGTACCCTTTTTTTATCACAAAATGAGAAAGCCACCTAACCTTAGATGATATAAAGCAACTAACCCAAAAGATGTGGATGTAAAAAATGGAGACACTGTATTCGTAACATATGGCTCAACCACAACCACAAATGCATTAAAAAATTCAATTCACTATTGTTTTTCCTGTAGCTCTCCTCACAGGCCAACTGTAGTTGCCACAAAACTCATTCGGTCGGATCAAATCGGCGGTGGTTTACTTCTCGGAGTTATACCCATCGGATCTCAAACAAAGGGAAGAGATGTGAGTTAACATGAATAGGGAGGGTCGGGTAAGGAAACACCAAATTGCTATCTGGGCTTCCATGGATCGGGTGCCAAAGACAACCGGGGTAAAAAGCCCACTGAATGTTAGTTTAAGATAATTTCTTTGTTGTTTGGTAATATCTCTAATATTACTACAAATGTCGTCTGCAAAAAAAGTACTTTAAGCTCCATGAACAAGGTTCAAGAGGTCTGTACAATATACATATCACATATTTTTTTTACCATATTTTAAATTATAATAGCTTATGAATCAAAACCTACTTTTACTTACATTTTATATGGACTATTAGGTGTGCACACAATGGACATTTTCTATTAAATTGATTAGCGCTCACATACGTCATTTGCTATTCAAGACTGTCAAATTTAGAGACGATGACGCATGGACGTTTATTATTTTAATTGTTACAAACCCAATTGATTATCGAATAATTCACGTATTATCTCATTGTTTCTTTCATATATTAATGGAACATGTTTAAGTTCATTGTTTTCTTATTATCTCATTTCACATTCTTTAAAAACCCCGTAAATTTACGGGTCTTTAAGCTAGTGTATAATAAAATTTATTTTTCATTTTAGAGGTGTTTCAATAATAACATTTATTAGAAGAGTTAAAAAGTTAATAGGTAGTAATTATTATAGACCTTTTTTTTCCTTATATTAAATTACATTGTATTTTTTTAACTAATTATTTTTAAAACATGCCTACAAAATGTGGTTTAAAATGTTATAACTAATTTTATTATAGCTATACTTATTAAAATTTGCATGTATTTATTATGAGTATGGTGCAAGTTATTGATGTCATAGCAAAATCAATACAATTCCATAATAAATAAGTGTATTGGCTTAATATTTTAAAATTTTCATTTTGGAAAGGTATCAAACGTTTTATAATGTGGTAGAGGTGCGTTCATGATGCATAAAGTAATATCGATAATTTGAATATAGTTAAATTTTAAATGAAATGTATTGAAAAATAGAAGATAGAAATTCAATTACAATAATCAGAAAATCTTTTAGAGATTAGTCTCTGCATGACAATCTAGGCATAACCTGCTAGAGTTAAGGTTAGTTTATGGTGACATGCAAATGCTCAAGTTTGATATGATATAACCTTTAATTACTCAATAAAGCCAAACAATTGAAGAATCTGCAAATGCTAAAATGATTTTTCTGTATTCGGCAATATGGTACCGAGGCAAAAAATATAACTAACATCATATTTTTCATAAGGTTATACCCTATTTCGACGACGTGATTAAGTGTCGTTGTTGTTGTTATATACCCATCATCAAAACAGTCCCGATGCATGACATCAGACACATCAAGTAAAATAGTCAATAATAATGATATAAGGACAATAAAAATTGCATAATGTATAAATGCAAACAAATAGTTATAAATTACAATAAAAGAATATTCACTTATATATTTATGTAACAAATACTTTTTGTGTTTTTTTCAGTCCATATAGTCTACGAAGTCTTTTGCCTACCTTCAGTTGTTTGTCGTAAATAGGCAGCAAATTCTTATACAATCAATCACCGAGCTGGAGTTGTGTGCCACGCAATGACTTGAAACCGTGTCATAATCCAACCTTTGCATCCTAGAAAATGAGAAGATCAATGTTTACCTTCAGTATTTATTGTATGAATTAAACATCAAGGGAACTTCATATAGGTTTCTATTGTATGAGTTAAAATATGCAGTTCAATTAATGGTTACATATTCAGTTTTTTCGAGTTTGAGGCAGTTGTACTTAACTAATTACAATACTTGGTAATCAAAAATAAATATAACATATAGCATTATTAGTATTTAACTACTACGAAAAGAAAATACCACTATGATGGTATACCTGTAGGGCCAAGAGTGGCGACGAATATATCTTTGTTTGAGACAGGTCCTGTCACAAAAGTCCCATGACCCTGACTCAACCCGACTGACCCGCTTATTTTGCTACTGCTCATAGCCTTTTAAAAAAATGCAGCTTGGTTGACCTTGTAAGTAAAATATTAGTTACAATATTTCTTATCATACATGGAAGTGAAAGTGACAAAACTAAAGTATACACCAAAGCAATACATGGGTAAGTGTATGAGGCAATCAAGGAACTGGATGTAAGAGATTTAGTTCAGAATGCCGTATTCAAGTTTGTGTTTTTGCATTTTTTATAAATTGAAAGTGTCATAGACATTTATAAGTACCTGCTCGTTGTTGAGCTATGAGATTGCAATCGACCAACCGCCTTCCAGCTACCAACCTCCCATATGCAATCGACCAACCACCATCCAACTACCAAACTCTATAGAAAAACTCGACAGCTCTGTGTACAACTTTCCTGGTAACAACTGATTCGCTAGAAACGTTCTGCAACAAAATATCAATAACAAACATCTTTTAGTTCGTAAATTTGTAATGACATTATTGCACCAAATAAATACACAAACTATATACTGGTAAGAAACATATACAACCTAACTCAGAACTTTTAGTTTGGAAATTTGTAATGAGACCGATCCTGACTGCATTTTTCACCATTTTTCAAAGATGATTGCATTAAAGGAGCAACAGAACATACTTGCTTGAGTTCATCTCTCCATCAATCAAGTGTGTCAACAAAAGGTATTTCTTCAACAAATTTTAGCGACTTGGACTTGCACCACGATACTCTATTCCTTATGCTCCTTTTCCTCTTCACAGCCTTAAAATATCAACAACTATTCGAGTCAAATAATATTTTTGGGCAAGATGTATTGCGACGTCATTTAATTGAGCGCTACCAACTTTTCTCAGTTCCATCCAGTATATATAAACAAACCTGGATAATTTAGACACACAAAATTTTCCGAACTACACTGCAAGCATGCATCTCTTTAAATACAGCATTGGGAGTTAGTGGGTGTATCCGAGTTCCTAAACAAACCTGCGTAGCCGAAAAAGCTGATGTAAATATGATACTGGCATACAACTATGAACCAAAAAACAATTGGGGCTAACTCAAACGGGCTCAGATGAGGAGTGAATCGAGGAAAAGAGGATACACCCGCCATGGCTGCAAATCTAATAGGTTGCCCTGCCAAAGTGCAGATAATCGCAACATTAACCGAACTCCTATAATCTCATCACAGCCTCTTGTAATCCATGTCAGCATGAGTCTTGTCTAATTAAAATTTATTAAAAGCGTAATCATCATGGCCATAGAAGCTTGCTCTGTTAGTTACTTATTTGGCTCTGATATTCGACTGCGGAGCAGGTAGAAGGTCATTTGACTCGCCATGGCTGCAAACACCATTTTCAAGGTCATGCCCTGCCAAGATACGGGTCCGTTTCACCTGGCACGAATGCACGACATCATAAGTATCTTCATCGCCTATAATAAATCTCAAGTAACCCATATCGAAACCTCATATTCCCAAATCCAAATCTGTAACAGCAACATCAAAAAACCATAAATATCCAAACTTTGTAGCAACTTGTCACTTAATAACATAAACGCATATGTAATTCATGATAACAAACCAAAACTAAAAATTATACCGATTCCAGCGTTCCTATTTTTTTTGATAAGATTCAGTTTTTTACACCAAAAACCCATATCACAAAAGCTTAAAAATAAAAAACCAATAACCAAATTCATTGCTTTTACATCAAACAGAAGTTTTATAATGGTTGACGGCTAAATTAAATTATATAGAATTTAAGATTAAACATAAGAAATACCTGCATCACCCGACGATGTCCTGCGCCATTCCAGAAACTGTAAGGGATTTCAATAGCCTCATCTGCACTGCGATTAGAACATCACTCGGATGATATTATCCGGTGCAGTAGGAGTATGGTGACAAAAATGAAATAGAACTATAGCTTAAAATAGCAGCAATACCGAGGACGATTTTACTAAACAGTAAAACGCGTGCCTAGTCAATGGCAGACAACTAAGTGTCTACCTATTTCATATACATGACCAACCACCATTCTGTTAATGTAACATACAGTTTGACCATTTGCTACAATGTAAAACCGTTTGGCTCAGATTAGAGAGTTTAAGAGGAATTGACCTTCTGGGAACTTTTAGACATCAAAAACCAATGTAACGTATAAATGAAATGCGTTTACCTTTTATTGATGCATTATCAGATTGATACCCCTTCACAGTATTATAGATTAAACCGAGAACAGAAGGAGAATGACAGGACTTATTGGCAGTCTTTTCCAGAAAATGGGGATATTTTTGTGGCAATAAACATTTGGAAAAAAGTTCAACAGTATCCTAGATAGACAGCTAATATAGCAGCCAAAGGCAAATTAGCATACGTTCATGATCCAACCACTAAAATGTTGCAACAAATAACTGGCTCAGATCTGTATGCAGGGTTCAAGTCACAAAATTATCCTTATTCCGTAATGGCTGCTAACAAACACGGTTGCATAGTAAGTATTTAAACTATGCCATCCGGTTGTTGCCCCGCCAGCTTATGGCCAAATCATTCAAGACACAGTTTATTTGTGTCAGATTACAGATATCATCATAGCCTTATAGCAAACATTATAAAGGAGACAGGGGTGTAACCGGATAAAAGGGTTTGTGAACCTGCCATGGCTGCAAACACGAACATGATCGTGATGCCCCGCCAAGATACAGACCGCTTTCACCCATCATGTTCCACCTGCACATAAGACATACAATCCTGATGAACGACCCAAATATCAGAACAGCAACCGAATTCCCAAAACGCCTAACAGATACCGAATTGAAGAAAATTGTTACACTTGCAAGTATGCCATCTAATGTTTCCGCACGCTAATTTATATACTTTTGTGATTATTATTATTAACCTATATTATAGAGATATAATCTTGCATGCTGAAAACGTAATTATCTCATTGTTCAAGACATACAAAAGTGGGTGAATGCGTAATAACAGTATTAATTTTTGTAAGTGGCATTCAGTTAGTACCTATTGCACAAATTTATCGACTTTAAGTAACTTGAATATGAACAACCCACCAATTCGCTTTACCTCCATGGCTCAGAATCCTAATCTCAATACTTATCACCGTAAATAATCATGCGCCATTGCATCATTGTTAATCAGTTAATCATTATAGACCTAAGACTAACACATCACTAAATCAATAACAACCTAAACAAACAAACAAATAAATAAATAAATAAAAAGCATACCAAAACTTTAACTCGGGCAAACGGCGAACAAACGGGCGAAACTCATCCAACCTTCGAGACGGCAAAGTAGGGCCATCATTCAAATCCTGAAACTCAGGATCAAAACTATCATTAAAAGATGGCAAAGCAAGGCAGCCTACAAATTAAATTATCAAAACCCCCAAATTAACGAAACCCTAATTTGGAAGAAAAATAAAAATAAAATAACTATCTCAATTAAATCATGAATTATTACATATGATTATTACATATGAGCAGATCCTAACCGATCAAAGAAAAGAAAGAAAAGATGCCATAAAATATCCATTATACATGAATGTGTGGTTGTGCTGATGATTTTTCGGTGTAAAGAGGGTAGTGAGATGGTTCTAGAGAGAGTGAGAGAGATATATTAAAGCAACTGTTCTGCACAACTTGTAGAAGCAGAAGTCACTGTTTGAACAACTGTTAGGGACAACTCTTCAAAGCAGAAAAAACACTGTTGTGCACAATCTTTTTAAGCAACCTTCACTGTTGAAACGACTGTTCCGCACAACAATGTAATGCAGCCCAATCCCCCCCTTTTAGTATATATAGTAACTAGCTACAATTCTTCTATGTAGGACATGAGAGATAATGTAAAAATAGCAAAAAAACGGAATCCAAGTACAATTATATTTGATTTTGTTGTTTGTACTTATTTTACCGACTAAAAACTATCAATGTTTCGAACAAATATTGTACATAGTTATTGCACGTTTCCGCAGCTTTATACCAATGGGCTTGTGGTCCACTGGGCATTGCTTATTCAGTTAAGCGTGCTCAGGTGAGAGTAGTACCGGTATGGGTGACCTACCGGGAAGTCCTCACTTGTGGACCACAATGCTCTGTCGGTATTAGGCAATGAAGATGAGAGTCTGTGAGCAATTAATGTCACACACTCGAATCCGAGCCGGGCCCGGTTTTCATCCGGCTGTTACTCCAGCGAGTAATCTCGTGTGGAGGCAGTACGGTTTCCGGGCGGAAGCCGTTTCGTCCCCACTCCACCAGCGTGGGCCCGGTTCAGACAACATAGTCTGGTATGTGGTGGATGAGGGCCTGCCGTTGTGGCAGGTATGACTCTAACCCAAAAAATGAAAGTCATCTTCCAAAAAAAAAAAAAAAAAAAAATTGTACATAGTTATTGCACGTTTCCGCAGCTTTATATAAATTGCGGCTAAGTTTCTGACATACTCCCTCCGTCTCAAAATTATTGTCAAGAGATAAAAATCACATAGTTTAATAAAAGTAGGGTCATTTAATTTTCAATCACACAAATAGAATATTCCCTCATTATATTCTCTATATTTTATTTAAAAAAGAATGCGGACAATTATTTTGAGATATCACGAAAAAGAAATACAGACTATTATTTTGAGACGGAGGGAGTATATTTTTGCATGATTCGTTCTACCAAGAGAGGATATAGCCATCTTAAATGCCTTGAATATTTTAAAGAGAACCGCTAGCTCAGTTGGCCATCAAGATTTCTTAGGGGCTTGGGGAGGGGATGTTTGGCTAGGGGAGGTCTCAAGTTCTAGTCCTACCCGAGACTTTTACCCCTTCAAGCAGAATAGGAGAAAATACATGCGGAGTTTAAGGTCAGCATACTATCCAATTGGATGTCACTGCTACCTGAACCACTAACAACTAACAAGCCGTTCTAAAAAAAATATAAAATACAAATAGTTTTTACGTGAACCTGTTTGGAAATATTTTGACACGTACCAATATGTCATAGATAAGAGCTTTCGGTGTGGTCTTCGCCTCACATCGCCACTCCAACGTGGCTTTCTCGCTAAAGTTCGCCACCACACCGCCCCTCCTTGTTTTTTCTCGCCACTTCCACCCTCGTCGTCTGCACGACGAGGGTAAAAATCGTCCTTTTGTCAATACTTTTGGCAAGTATCCGTTGTGGAACGTTTGGAAATTTAAGTGGTGTGACCCAAATGAGTAAGTTGAAGTTAGTTGTTAGTGAGGGAGGTTAGTTGTGGAGGTTTGTTAAAGTGATGTGGCATTCCGTGGGCCCCAAATGAAGAGGCGAAGTTGCTCACTACACCTTGTGCTCTCAAAGTTGACTTCTTGACATAAATGAGAGTTCAATATTTAAAGAACAACAAAATAAATGTATCATACACGTAAAAACAGGCAAAATAACCGAAGTTTGCAATCGAATCACCTCAATCTAACTTCACAAACCACTCAGTTTTTACTCGTGTCACAAAATTCTTGTACGGAAGCTTCATGTACACTCACTTTTTAATGAGTAGCGTTATGCTTCGTTATGTATATATAATTTTCAAAAAGAGCTAATTCTACGAGTCCTTCAAAAGTACAACCCTACTTATTTTATATGCCCCAAAATTTTCTCCTTCTCAAAATGCCGCAAGGCGAAAGTTGCCTCAGGTAGGTGAGGGACAACTCATACAAAATTGTGACATGCGTCCCAACCATGTACTTGTTTTTTACACGTGTCGCAATTTTATAAGAGTCGCCCCCCACCTACCCGGTGCGACTTTCACCCTACGGCATTTTGAGAAATTTAAATTTGAGTAAATTGCAAAAATCGTCCCTAAAGTTTGGCCAAATTGCAAGTTTCGTCCCAAATGTTTGGAAAGTGTAAGGATCGTCCCTGTGGGAAAACTTTGGGCAAAAATCGTCCCTGACCAACATCAAATTACTAAAATACCCTTGTCTTCATCTTTTTCTATATTTCTTTTCAGTTTCTTACACAAATGGTCCTTGTGTTTCGCTAGGTTTTACAAATTTAGTCCTTTTTTTTTAATTATTTATTTAACTATCAATATTAGTATTATTTTTTTATATATTTTCGTCCGTATTTCTTATGTTTTTGTCCATTTTTCTTATGTTTTTTCCGATTTCATATGGTTTTGTCCGTTTTTCTTACGTTTGTCCGTTTTTCTTACGTTTTTGTCCGTTTTCTTACGTTTTTTCCGTTTTCTTACGTTTTCGTCCGTTATTCTTACGTTTTCGTCCGTTATTCTTACGTTTTTTTCGTTTTCATACGTTTTTGTCTGTTTTATACGTTTTCGCCCGTTTTCATACGTTTTTATACGTTTTCGTCCGTTTTTCTTAGTTTTTGTCCGTTTTTATCCGTTTTTGTCCGTTTTTATTTGTTTTCATACAATTTTATCCGTTTTTATACGTTTTCGCTTGTTTTCTTACGCCTTTATCAATTTTTATCATTTTCGACCGTTTTTCTAACGTTTTTGTCCGTTTTGTCCGTTTTTTTTACGTTTTTTTACGTTTTCTTACGTTTTTTTCCGTTTTCATAAGTATTTATCCGTTTATATATATTTTCGCCCATTTTCTTACGCTTTCATCTATTTTTATACGTTTTCGCATTTTTTCTTACATTTTTGTCTGTTTTTGTACGTTTTTATCCGTTTTTCTTAAGTTTTTGTCAGCTTATCTTACGTTTTTTCCGTTTTCATACGTTTTTGTTCATTTTTATACGTTTTCACCCCGTTTTCTTATGTTTTCATCCATCTTATTTTGTTTTTCTTACGTTTGTCCGTTTTATCCATTTTTGTTCGTTTTTCTTACGTTTTTGTCTATTTTTATTTGTTTTTATACGTTTTCTCCCATTTTTTGTCCGATTTTATACGTTTTCGTCCATTTTTCTTACGTTTTTATACGTACCAAAACGGATAAAATGGACAAGAAGTATAAAAACGGACAAAAACGTATAAAAACGGATGAATGCGTCAGAAAACGGGCAAAATCAATCCCAAAAGACCAAAAGTGTAACAACAATTTACATAAACTATCTCCTCAGATTACTAACCATTGCAAAAATCATCCTAAAGTTAGGCCTCTAAGTGAAAATGATAATTGACATAAATAGTCCTTTCATATTAGTTGTTGTTACGAAATACGTCCTAGAGGACTAATTGTGTAATAAAAACTTACATATATTGTCCTTATAGATTACCCAACAATTCAAAAATCATCGCTTAACTTTATAAGCTATCGGTTGTTTATTTGTTTGGTCCGTGGCTTTTCTCTCTCTAAACTCATATACCGGTTTTCATTATGGCCGTTTGATTTGTTAATATGAGGTATTTTGTTTCCTTGTTTTTAGTTTGTTTTGATTGATCTTTGTGATAAGTCTAATACGTGATGATGAGTGTTGATTTTATATGGTTTGCCATAAGTAGTGTTTTATCTGGCTATTATGATCTTTACTTATTTTTTGTTGTTTGTACTGTTTTTGCATATTTCTGTTGTTTGGGCTTTTTCTATAGGTGGTACTAAAAAATTGGAGCATGTTTACAGAAAGTGAAATTGAGTATGTGATTTGTAATTTTTGTTGTTTTTTGCTTTGTTTGTTGCAGGTTTTTAGTTTATAATTGCATTGGTTGCTTTTATGTTCATGCATATAGGGGTTACAGTAAGGGATATTGAGCAACATTAGTCGAAATGTTTCATGTTTTTTTTTTGTTTTCTGATTTGAATTTTAAATGCTTGGTTGTTTTAGGAATTGGGTATTTTATGTTTGGGATATTTTTGGATGTAATGTTAAATGCATGGTTGTTTCATGTTTTGTGAGTGTATGGTGTGAAATGTGATTCTATTTTTAGTAGGTTTGCTTTTGATGTTTAATGTTTTGGGTGTTTTCTGATTTGTATGTTAGTTTGGGTGTTTGGTGTTTGGATGTTTTCTGATGTGATTGTTGAATGCATGGTTATTTCAGGGTTCGGGATGGTTGAAGTGATGTTGCGAGTGGCGATTTTGGGGCGACGAAAATTATATGGTACAAAATGTGATTGTGTTTTGTTAGGTCCATTCAATACCCAAGCGTCCTTAAACAAGGATTTGAATACAAATTATCCTAAGTGTCATATACCCTTGAACGCTCTCAGGTCAATGAGTGAACAGTCACTCAGTGAGTTATCTTCAAGATGCCTAGGACGAGTCTAAGAAGAAGGATTCTCCATCTAGTGAGGCGGAACTCCCTGAATGGCACCTAAGCCAAAGAAGAAGATAATGGGTTCAGTGAGTGATGACAATAACTTACTGAACCCCAGTCTCCTCAACAAATATGAAGAATGAATACTGAAGACTGAAGACCAAAGACTGAAGAACTTGAAGACTGAAAGAAAGGCGGGACAAGGCGGGAAAGATTTGAAGAGATAAGGAGAAGTCCTTATTAGGCTGAATTCAACCTTTCCCTAAAAGGCTTCATAACAAGAACAGCGTCATCACTGTTACTCAGAAAGCACTATTGTCATATACCCAAAATAGGTTCTTGTAACAGTGACAAAATACATCAGTATTTTGTCCTGATTAGCTTAGGTCATCTTTTGTCTTTTAATTCACGGGTGCTCTTCTTACTTATCTATAAATAGGATCATAAGGGAGTAAAAATGGACAAGTTTGTGCAATTAATGCCTAGACATTCACAAACCACTTTTACTCCTCCAAAGTGAAACCTAGTCCCTGAGATAGCTCAGTGGTTCCTTATAGTTGCCACTTAAGCTTAGCTTAAGTTTAGAGAGGAGACAATACCATACTTGTCATTTCAATCCCAAGTGTTTTTTCGGCAAACACTTGGGTATAGATTCTTTTGATTAACTTCTAATAAGAATTTAAATGTTGAAAAACTCTTGTCTTTATCATTTACATTTTTACTTATTTGTTTAGTTAATCAATACATTACTAAGTCATGGAACCAGGTTAGCTTAACTTTGTAGTTAATTTTAATCACGTAAAGGGAACAACAAGTGGTATCAGATCCTCTGGTTTATAAAACTTTTCAAAAACTAAAGAGTGCTCAAAAGGTTTTTAAAACCAAGATCCTACCATGGCTGATAGTAATGTACCCCAGCTAGTTGACAAAAATGGAGGAAGCTATTCAGCTGTCGCCCCAAGACTAGAAGCTGGTAAATTTAGCAAGTGGAAAAAGTGTATGCTTTGCTACTTAACTGGTATGGAACGATACTACATCACATATATCAATGAAGGTCCCTTTGTCCCTAAGACAGCTGAAGGGCTACCTAAACCTGAAGCTCAGTGGACAATTGATGAGAGAAGGGTGGTTAACCAAGACCAAATCCTAAAAAGCATAATTATATCTTGTCTTCCTGACGATACAATGGAATCAGTCATTAACTGTACAACAGCCAAACAAACTTGGCTTGACTTGGTTCACAGCTTTGAAGGTCCCTCAGATACCAAGGAAAACAGGATTATGGACCTGAAACTTGAGTATAACACTTTCAGGGCCAAAAATTCTGAAAATCTCTCTCAGACCTATACAAGATACAAAACCTTAATCAATGAACTATCAAATGATGGTGTAGTCTTGTCTAAGCATGAAATCAATGTTGGCTTTGTCAGCTGTCTCCCTGAGAAGTGGTTAAACTTCTCTCAGGGTCTTAGGAATGCTAATCACATTCAAAATCTTGAGCTCCCTGAGATCTTGTAACACCCCTTAAATTTTGAGTTAACAGCGGAAGACTAATCAGGGTATTACGGGGAGGATCATTGTCATAATCATAGAAAACGGCTCAAAAAGAGGCATTTTGAAAGTTATTGTCATTCAAATAATAATTGAGATACAAAAGTGAAAATTCGTTATTGTGATATCCACAAAAGGGTGTAGTAGTTTGAAATGAATGACATAATTTATTTTACACCATAAAAACCATCAGTTTAATGCCCACTTCGTGCCTTGAGTGCTCCGTTAATTACCTGAGAAAAACATGCTAAAAGTCAACAAAATTGTTGAGTGAAATCATAGTGTTTGTAATAGTAATCAGTTTGAACACAAGTTTGTGATTGCCTGTGAATTACAATCATATTTGAAATGGTGATATTGCAGTTGAATATATTGCCCTAAGTCTAATGACACGCAAACGTTAACAGCGTATTTTAGCCGGTGTGAAATATGGACCTAGTGTAGGAGATTGCCATCTTCCTAGTTCCTTCAAGTATAACGCATTGCGACTAATCCGGCTAGCATCTAAGGTTATCCATCCGACATTAGTGGTGTAAAACCCAAATTTTCCATCCATTTAAAATTCCCATTTTACCACTCAAAATTTTCGAATCTACAAGAGCATGCAATTAATTATACGAGAACATTTTACATTTATCCTAAGTATGAAATTAATAATATGTCATTACTAAACTATACCTTATAATTAAATAACATAATAATATGCATTAAAATTAAAACCTAAACTAAATAAATTATAAGAGTTTTATCCTAACTGTATATGCTAGCCGTGATTTCCTTGCCTTTACTAATGCGAAGTAATATGTTATTACTTGACTTATTTATGCAGTATACATACTATAGATGCACAAAATCATTAGTCACCTCTACAATAGAACCCACCAATATTAATCCTTGATATATCAACGTCTAAAACTTGAAGTAATACATGTTATGTCAACGTCTAAAATTAATTGTGGGACAGAAAAATATACGTTAGAAATAATTTTGCAATAATCATTCTCATACATCAACACGAAAAATAATATGAAACTATAAGATGTCATAAGAGATAAGAATGCATATTATTCATTCCTAATATAAGAGATCTCATCCATCGTCATCCCTCCTTAAAACACGGTTTCACCAACTTATTCACATGCCTTGCCTTTTTTTCCCTTGGACCGAATATCTTGTCTGCTATGCCCTCCTTTACACCGATCAATATGCCAAAGAAAACCTACACAGCCTATTACATCACCATGCGTATCCCTATCCCACCTTTGTCGACCATTTTGGTTGCACTACAAACCTCTATAACATGTTCACTTAAAACCCTAAACAAGACTCCAGATCTTAAGTACTTTGCAAGAGAATGGGTGAATGGTTGTGAGAGTCGAGACCTTAGTTTCAGTACGAGATCGGTCTCCACTGTGGTTCAGGTTTGGACGTGTAGTGTATGGAGTGCGACTGGGTTTTTGTGCTCGATCTTACCTCATTGAGCCTGTGGTACGTGTGTTGTGGACTGTGATTCGTGCTTCGGATAAGTTATGGTTCGAGTGCAGATTCAAGATCTATTCGTGTTATGATTCATGGGTGCTCGTTTGGTTTCATCGCCTCGTTAGAATCTGCTCTTGAGGTATCATCAACATCCTTGTTTTGCAATTCACTCATTATACATCTGAGCCTATAAAATCATAAACTAAAATATAGAATACGTCACGTATCATGTAAAACTTGTGTTACGATTAAAACGGTAATGCGAATAAAATGTTTAAGTCCCATATTATCATGAAAGCTGATGAAGGTATGTCGATGTTGCTTCTATCGTCAGCCTTCGAACCAATTCGTTTTGCACGCCTTTAGTCTGATCGTTGGCACACTGGTAATTAGAAACCTAAAATATGGATATTACCCTAAAAAAATAAGTATGGGATACATGCATGTTGTACGTGGTTAAGGGTCGGTTTTGGCGTGATTTCATGTAACTCAGGGTTCGTAAAGTTTGTGTGTAAAGTGTGTGTCGTGCGCATGGCATAGGTGCTTAAATCTTGTGCGTGTGTGTGGAGTTTTAGATGGTCTGATGGGGGGTACATTCATGCTATATTAGTGTGGTATTAATGTGTGTATGAATAAGTTATAAAAATGCTGAAATGGGTGTATCATGGGACGTGTTTGCATGCATGTCCTACGTAGAATTTGGACATTGTTGGGTGATTCTTTTTTATGACTAGATATTTTGTGTGTGGTGTGTCGAGTGTATGGGGTATGTAGGCTGTAGTCATATGTTTTGGCGTGTCAAGCTATCTAGTGATTGAGTCGTATATAAAACAATTGGGTCAAATGAATAATAACTTGTTATAGATACATACACGTAAACCTTGGTTAAGTCACTAAACAAATGGAGTCGTGTTTCGATATACATTGGGTTAAGTTTAACAATTAGTATTTGAGTGTTCATTTTCGACCTATCACTTATTCGATAAATCATTATTCCGAGATTAAATTGAATACCTATGTTCTTACTAAATATAATCAAACCCTAAAACTTAATAATATAATATTAAAGGGTTTAACTAATAACAATAGCTACTAATGGCAATAATCAGTTACGTCATTAAAAGAATAAACGGACCTCTAAATAATAAATTATTATTAATTCAGGTAGATCTTTTGAAGAAGGAGTGACTCGTATTTTCCTTGTGTTCATTCATTCGTTAGTCTTCATTCGCGTTAAGGTACAAATATTCTTTCCCTTTTCAGTAGGGATATTTCTATCGATCCTATGCCTGATATGATTCCCTTATTTGACTCATGACTTTCATTGTATGATTGTCATTCTCATTGATTCATTCTGACATTTATTTAAATGTCTCTGCTATGTTATACTTATGCTTTGCCATGCTTATTGAGTTACTATCTTGTTTCTCTTGCCATGCTAGATTATTATTGTTGTATGATGTGATAGATCTGTGCCTGAGCTAACCTAGTTGTGGAGGTACCATGACCATGTCTTTGATGGTACCCTAGGCATGACACTCCCGTAGAGGTGTGATAGATCTACGGCGTTCCCCCTTATGTTTATGTATTATATTGTGATCACTATTGGCCATTAATGCGTGTGTGTGCTTAGTCTAGTACTGACATACATACTTATGTTAGGGAGCGTATGGATGCATCCTAGGTTTTATGTTTATATGATTATGGTGACCAGGTGGTGTGTGCCTTACACTCCTTCTCACAATTTTAGTACTTAGAGGTCTCCCCTCTTCGTGCACTTTTAAGATATTATATGATTTAACGGATTATGATATGTAGTTCTTATGACACATCCTTATATGAACTTTTCCTTTATTTCATTATTCTCTTGATTCATTTCTTATTCAGTTCTCATGCATTCTTGATTCTTAGTTCTCTTTAAAATTTGTATGACTTTCATGATTATACTTTTCGTTTTGTATTCTTATTCCTTCGTTGCTTATGCTTATTTTACCGTTATGTTATGTTATATATATATCTGTTCACTGGGCTTTTTAAGCTCAGCCGCATTTCTTTTCCTGCGGCAGGTTTTAGTTAGAAGCTGGGTTATGAGTGGAGAGTACTTTGGACTTAGAAGACTATACCTTGATAGCTATTCTGGATTAGAGAGGACTAGAAGTGATTATATTTTTAGACTTAGTATTTATTGTAATTCTCATTTGTAACCTTGTATTTCAAATTTTCCCTTTGTAACCTTTGAAATTCTTTTGTATTATTTAAGTCATATGCTTGTGTTTGCTTTGATATGTCACCATAACGTAATACTTCTACCCTTATCGGGTTGGGGTGTTACAATTATGGTATCAGAGCACAGGCTACGACTTATAGTACATCAAACCTTGACCTGTGAAGTTTGGACCATTAAGTTTCCACTGTAGGCGCTCATAAGACAACCTTTGAGAAATTGCTTTAGGATTTCCCCCTAGGAAATTAAGTTATTACCGGTGAGGAATGGGTAGACTAGGACATCTATGTAAGTAGCATTGCTTCCGCATCACTCTGATTCGTGCCTCTGTCTTTAGCTATGCCTTATAAGAACATTTGTTTCAGAAACTAGAAAGTTTTGCAACCTAAGTTTAGTAACCAAGTAAGTTTGGAATACCTCGGGAACTACATGGATACCTTACACCACTTAAGTTTCACTTCCTGATTCTGATCTCCATCTTTGATTCGTTGGATAAACAGTTTGATACCTTTCCGACCATCCCGAAGGTCATTCAACCGTAATGTGTTTGACACATTCTGTGAATTCATTGCATGTGTTGGATATAATGTATCATCTGATACTACTCAGTCCTGCAAAATCCATTACTACTCCTATGAGAACTCTGGTAATTATTAACCACGGATATAGGAAGTTTTGTTCCCTCTCTTTGAATGATGAACCTTTTCTGCCAACCAGTTCCTTTGGAAGGACATAATGTAAATACTATCTCAGTACGGAATTGTTAACTAAGCATGATGATGCTGATAACTAATATCCTATACGTCTCGCTTTTGACAACCTTACGATGTTCGTATTACCGACGATACTCACCCTACCTGCCACTTATGCTAAAAAGCTAAACAAAATTCCAGCACCTTAAAATGTTCGCTTATCTATCTCAACACTATATTGAACCATGCACTTGACCTTGATATATGAACTACCCGTCTGGCTTGACGACCGTATTCGTTCTACGAATCCATTTACTTTTTATATATTTGATTTTGAGGTCTTTTGGTTATGGATTGGCTGGCTCTTCATAAGCTACCAGAGACTACCATATCTGATATGTGGCCTTTAGAAATCTATTTTCATCCTACCTTTGTTATGATGACTCTCAACCACTTAAATCTCTTAAGATTAATGCTGCTATGGAAACTCACACCCCGATCTCATTTGATTGTCAAGTTTCTCCTGACACCTATTAGTATCCACCCTTGAAAGCTCTGGCATCGGAAGTATTTGTTGTACAAAATTTTTCTGTTGTTTTCTGATGAACCTCTTGGGATTCCCTCCTGCTTGGGAAGTAGAGTTGGCATTGAATTGATCTCAATTGACGAAACCATGGTGCCATAGAAGTTGAGAGATTGAAGGAGCTGATGGAATATGATTTTGTTCACCTCAGTGTTTCTCTTTGGATGCTCCTGTTGGTTTATGAAGAAGAAAGAGGGAAGTATGCGGTGGCGTATCGACTATCGTGAACTTAACCGTATCACTATCCTTAATCATTATCCATTTCCGCGTATCAATGATTGATTTGGTCTATCTTTGAAACTCCGTATTAGACGGCCTCATTTAAGTTTAAAGTACTGATGAAACAACCACAAGAACTTCTAAGAAGGGAGTTGACTAACTGAGAGTAACCTTCGGGAAGCATTTCAGTTTTATTCGTGAAGAGGAAGATAGGTGATGTGAAGTAGATATGAAGTTTCCCTAAGACGATTACTGAAGCTGCTTTCGTACGCGTTGTGATCATTATGAGTTTTAATGATGCCAATTGTATTGGCTAATAGAATCATGTTTTCGCGAGTAATTGGACAAATTGTCATAGTATGACGTTGTGTTGTGTCCAGAGACGAAAGAGGAACATGTAGATCAATTCCGTATTAAGTAGAATGACCCTTTGTTCTGGAAGAGTAGATTTGATGAGCGTTCAGAGATTGTAGCAGACAGCACTGTCATGTGTCCTGCAAAGACTGAGATTTCCATCGAAAGGGCCAAGATCGACGACAGTTATCGGAGCTAGAAACCTTGTGGATGAGTAGTAGGAGATATTCGCGACAGGCATTACCGTGGAAGAAGCATATAAGAAGAAGAGAGAAACTGAGAAAGGACTCAATTTTATTTCATGCAACACGTAGAGATTTCAGTTGGGCATCAGGATAATCAGACCGTGGGGGACGAACTATTCAACACATAACCTGGAATCGACAGCAATGGTATTTTACCTTAAAGCCTAGAAGACAGTGCTTGCAAGACAAACATGGTGGCAGACATTGAAGTAGAATGTAATCGAGTTGACGAATTTTGAACTGTGCTAGGAGACCTGTCGAAGATACGCAAACTTGCTTCTCTATTCATTTTAGTTGTACTAAGATGAATTGATAGCAGAAGCAGATTTGCAGATGGAAAGATGCACAGTGATCATGTCACAGATTCACGTTACTACACCACAGTTTCAAGAAGAAGTGCCGAAGACTTGAGGGACCAGACTCAAGTGTATCATCGCTTCTCACCGTATGATCAGATGGACAAGCATAGTCAGATTACTCGGACTTGGAAGAAATTTTGAAATCATGTATTTGAGTGGACGATTTTGGAATAAACATTTGTGGTTGGATGAGTTGATTTCGTGAAGGATGAAGTTATTGATGACGTATTCACTTCTGCTTAACCCACTTAAGCTCCCGTTACCTGATGATAAGATCCTTGAATGATTCGGGTTCTCCATTAGTATTTCCGTTTAGTGTTCTTTCTGCGTATGTTGGATGACGGTTTTGACATGAGAATTTTGATGTATTGTGGAAGACCTGACGCTTTGGACGACGTACTTCATGGATGCTTACTAATTCCGTTACGTTATTTGTACGTTCTGTTTCTCTGATTTTGAATTCGTAATGATGATCGATTCAGACCAACCCTAGGGAATAGGAGGACTGTTAGGTGGTTAAGATAAGTTGCTATTTCACGACTTGAGATAAAGTATGGTCATCATGAGGGCATATTTATATGATGCTAGTATTATGACGTCTGGCCAACGTGATAATACTTACATCATATAACGTGCACTTATGGTGATCATAGGATATTTCGAGGAGTGCCTTAGAAACCTTAGAAATTCTGATATCTGATTGAGATTATCTGCGCTTAGTAAGACTTTAGGTTCATTCTACCTATACGCTTAATCTGCCTTCATCGTTATACGATTTGATACGTTTGGATACTCGACATGCGTTGTTGACCTCTGTACTTCTGATAAGAATCTTAGGTTCTGTTATAGAGCTTTCTGCCGTTTGTTTTCTGTCTGTATGGATTCGATCTGTTACTATGAAGGAGTACACCTATGTTTTGCTATATATACGTCTCACATTCGATGAATCTGTTCATGATGATCTGTTATGAATTAAGATATGAGATTTTGGATTCTGAGAAAACAAGACCTGTCTGTTTATGAGAATAACTTTGAAAGGTTATATTGAAGACGAGGCTATTTGAAAATCTGAAGAGTTAAGCATATTTATCACCCTTATATTTCTGCGATTCGGTACGTTCTCATCTGATTTGTCTAATCAAATTCCACAGATGATATAATCGTCAAATCCTACGTATTCCCTGTATCTCTTCGGAGAGAATACGATTATCATTTGTTACGGTTGGCATATTATTCTTTTGATCTGAATTCAGTATGGTATGTCTTTTCTGAGGAAGCCGAAGCTATTTTGATCAACAAGATAGAGTCATGAGAAACAAGTCATTCACATTTCCGTTCACGGTCCGTTGGTATTCCGTTACGTTTCACTTCAATTTTCGAGGACGAAAATTTTTCTTTTAGAGGGGAAGAGTTGTAAAACCCAAATTTTCCATCCATTTAAAATTCCCATTTTGCCACTCAAAATTTTCGAATCTACAAGAGCATGCAATTAATTATACGATAACATTTTACATTTATCCTAAGTATGAAATTAATAATATGTCATTACTAAACTATACCTTATAATTAAATGACATAATATACGCATTAAAATTAAAACCTAAACTAAATAAATTATAAGAGTTTTATCCTAACTGCATATGCTAGCCGTGATTTCCTTGCTTTTACTAATGCGAAGTAATATGTTATTACTTGACTTATTTATGCAGTATACATACTATAGATGCACAAAATCATTAGTCACCTCTACAATAGAACCCACCAATATTAATCCTTGATATATCAACGTCTAAAACTTGAAGTAATACATGTTATGTCAACGTCTAAAATTAATTGTGGGACAGAAAAATATACGTTGAAAATAATTATGCAATAATCATTCTCATACATCAACACGAAAAATAATATGAAACTATAAGATGTCATAAGAGATAAGAATGCATATTATTCATTCCTAATATAAGAGATCTCATCCATCGTCATCCCTCCTTAAAACACGGTTTCACCAACTTATTCACATGCCTTGCCTTTTTTTCCCTTGGACCGAATATCTTGTCTGCTATGCCCTCCTTTACACCGATCAATATGCCAAAGAAAACCTACACAGCCTATTACATCACCATGCGTATCCTTATCCCACCTTTGTCGACCATTTTGGTTGCACTACAAACCTCTATAACATGTTCACTTAAAACCCTAAACAAGACTCCAGATCTTAAGTACTTTGCAAGAGAATGGGTGAATGGTTGTGAGAGTCGAGACCTTAGTTTCAGTACGAGATCGGTCTCCACTGTGGTTCAGGTTTGGACGTGTAGTGTATGGAGTGCGACTGGGTTTTTGTGCTCGATCTTACCTCATTGAGCCTGTGGTACGTGTGTTGTGGACTGTGATTCGTGCTTCGGATAAGTTATGGTTCGAGTGCAGATTCAAGATCTATTCGTGTTATGATTCATGGGTGCTCGTTTGGTTTCATCGCCTCGTTAGAATCTGCTCTTGAGGTATCATCAACATCCTTGTTTTGCAATTCACTCGTCATACATCTGAGCCTATAAAATCATAAACTAAAATATAGAATATGTCACGTATCATGTAAAACTTGTGTTACGATTAAAACGGTAATGCGAATAAAATGTTTAAGTCCCATATTATCATGAAAGCTGATGATGGTATGTCAATGTTGCTTCTATCGTCAGCCTTCGAACCAATTCGTTTTGCACGCCTTTAGTCTGATCATTGGCACACTGGTAATTAGAAACCTAAAATATGGATATTACCCTAAAAAAATAAGTATGGGATACATGCATGTTGTACGTGGTTAAGGGTCGGTTTTGTCGTGATTTCATGTGACTCAGGGTTCGTAAAGTTTGTGTGTAAAGTGTGTCGTGCGGATGGCATAGGTGCTTAAATCTTGTGCGTGTGTGTGGAGTTTTGGATGGTCTGATGGGGGTATATTCATGCTATATTAGTGTGGTATTAATGTGTGTATGAATAAGTTATAAAAAGGCTGAAATGGGTGTATCATGGGACGTGTTTGCATGCATGTCCTACGTAGAATTTGGACATTGTTGGGTGATTCTTTTTTATAACTAGATATTTTGTGTGTGGTGTGTCGAGTGTATGGGGTATGTAGGCTGTAGTCATATGTTTTGGCATGTCAAGCTATCTAGTGATTGAGTCGTATATAAAACAATTGGGTCAAATGAATAATAACTTGTTATAGATACATACACGTAAACCTTGGTTAAGTCACTAAACAAATGGAGTCGTGTTTCGATATACATTGGGTTAAGTTTAACAATTAGTATTTGAGTGTTCATTTTCGACCTATCACTTATTCGATAAATCATTATTCCGAGATTAAATTGAATACCTATGTTCTTACTAAATATAATCAAACCCTAAAACTTAATAATATAATATTAAAGGGTTTAACTAATAACAATAGCTACTAATGGCAATAATCAGTTACGTCATTAAAAGAATAAACGGACCTCTAAATAATAAATTATTATTAATTCAGGTAGATCTTTTGAAGAAGGAGTGACTCGTATTTTCCTTGTGTTCATTCATTCGTTAGTCTTCATTCGCGTTAAGGTACAAATATTCTTTCCCTTTTCAGTAGTGATATTTCTATCGATCCTATGCCTGATATGATTCCCTTATTTGACTCATGACTTTCATTGTATGATTGTCATTCTTATTGATTCATTCTGACATTTATTTAAATGTCTCTGCTATGCTATACTTATGCTTTGCCATGCTTATTGAGTTACTATCTTGTTTCTCTTGCCATGCTAGATTATTATTGTTGTATGATGTGATAGATCTGTGCCTGAGCTAACCTAGTTGTGGAGGTACCATGACCATGTCTTTGATGGCACCCTAGGCATGACACTCCCGTAGAGGTGTGATAGATCTACGGCGTTCCCCCTTATGTTTATGTATTATATTGTGATCACTATTGGCCATTAATGCGTGTGTGTGCTTAGTCTAGTACTGACATACATACTTATGTTAGGGAGCGTATGGATGCATCCTAGGTTTTATGTTTATATGATTATGGTGACCAGGTGGTGTGTGCCTTACACTCCTTCTCACAATTTTAGTACTTAGAGGTCTCCCCTCTTCGTGCACTTTTAAGATATTATATGATTTGACGGATTATTATATGTAATTCTTATGGCACATCCTTATATGAACTTTTCCTTTATTTCATTATTCTCTTGATTCATTTCTTATTCAGTTCTCATGCATTCTTGATTCTTAGTTCTCTTTAAAATTTGTATGACTTTCATGATTATACTTTTCGTTTTGTATTCTTATTCCTTCGTTGCTTATGCTTATTTTACCATTATGTTATGTTATATATATATATCTGTTCACTGGGCTTTTTAAGCTCAGCCGCATTTCTTTTCCTGCGGCAGGTTTTAGTTAGAAGCTGGGTTATGAGTGGAGAGTACTTTGGACTTAGAAGACTATACCTTGATAGCTATTCTGGATTAGAGAGGACTAGAAGTGATTATATTTTTAGACTTAGTATTTATTGTAATTCTCATTTGTAACCTTGTATTTCAGATTTTTCCTTTGTAACCTTTGAAATTATTTTGTATTACTTAAGTCATATGCTTGTGTTTGCTTTGATATGTCACCATAACGTAATACTTCTACCCTTATCGTGTTGGGGTGTTACAAGTGGAATAGGCAGTCAGCCTACAATAGATCTATTCACTATATTCGCGTTCACTCACAAGTGATTAATGGTTCATGATGTGAGGGGCTTTTGGCAATAGAGTAACTTAGGCAATATCAATCAGGTGTAGCATACAGAAAATACTTGTGTTCTATTTTGTAGCATGTATCTCCCCCAAAGAGTGTAAAGTAATTAAATGAATAAAAGTGGGGCTATGACTCACCTTGAGTGTAACTGGAAAAGGTGAAATGTGAAATCAAGTAAATTACGGGAATGTCTCCAACACACGACCTAAATAATAGTGAAGTCTGAGATTTTGATAGTTTTGACTTAATACGAATAGCGATTGTGAAATGTGTATCGGATAACGATTTGGTTCGTGATGTGAGTGAATGATATGCTTAAAATGATTAAAGTTCAAAAATAATATTATATATAATATTATCTTGTTTTTTTATATTATTTGAATCCATAAATATCGTTTCCTCGAAAGTGGTTGAACGATACGTTAAATTATTCGTTGAAATTCGTTATATAAACGTAACATGATTTAATATATTGTACGAATTGTAAAATGCTCGTGTTTGAATCGAAACAGTGTAAAAACATGAAATGGAATATGCATGAAATAAAGTTACTGTATGGTCCCTGTATTTATAAGAATTTTACACTTTCTACCCTAACGGAGTAACTTTTGCACCGTTAGTCCTTGGTTAGTTATATTTTCACTTTTAGTCCAAAAAGGGTCCAATATTACAATTTAAGCCTTCTGTTTACTGGATGATCATTTTCTACCCTCGGGTTACTAAAATGACAGTTTGGGACATATTTATGTGAAGTTTACACTTTTAACCCGATATGTAGAATATTTTGCAAATCAAGTCCAAAATTCGCAAAAATGGTGTAATAAGTTTTCCGAAAGTCGTATTATCTTCAAAAAGCTTATTTCAGTCTTATTGAACTGCTTATTAGCAAAAAGAGCTTATTAAGCGATTATTGGGCCTTAACGAATCTAAACAAGGCCCAATAAGAAATTGATCCGATGGGTTTAAAAGTATATTGGGCTTGGTTTTGGGCTTATTTCATGGTCTTAAAAATATAACAAAAAAGCTTATACCAACTGATTATCGAGAGTGCATATTTTAGGCTTGGTAGGCTTAATAGCCCACTCGATAAAAATGTGGCTTTTATAACAGTTTCGAGTAGCGATTACTTTAAGGTCAATAAAGGACTTTTAAGAGCTTATGATGTGAGCTTATGATGTGAGCTTATTTCAATATCTTATTAGGTAAGCTTATTGAGAATTAGTGTGAGCAATAAAAACGATATGTTGTAGGTATGAAATGGATTTTAATTAGGCTAATCTTATCGAATAAGTTACATGGTCCAAAAAAATGTAAATGATATATGATGTACGATACGAAATATATGATCAAAACATGTCTCGAAAAGCATTATAATGAAAATGTAAGTGTCGAATAAATGTATAACTTGATTTTTCTAGCCATCCATGAATAAGAGGTCAAATGCATTACGTAAAATAAATATGATAAAGCGTAAAAATGTATAGAATTTAAATATGGATCAAATGGAAATATTTAAGGTGCATGAAACAATAAAAATCATAGGAAAGAATGGAAATGAGTTTCAAAGGACTTACACCACCAAAGGGTGGTGTGAAATACATGAAAGAGGACTAGAACACGAATGGATTGCAAGTCACTTGTAAGAATGATCATAAAGAGTCGAGTTCGACTTGTATGCTTGGGAAAATGAGTTCGAATGGCTAGAGGATTTGTCTTCTGCTTCTTGAGGCTCGAAATAGGGAGTAATACTTAGAGAAAATGTGAGATAAATGTTTAAGTGCTAATGGGAGTTATGAGGGAGTGATCAAACGTATATATGCATGTATAGGTCGATTTTTATTGTTTTAAAATGGAGCAAGTTATGCTTGATTAGATTGTTGATGGATTTAGCTAAGATAATGGGAATAATACTCGAGTACTAGAGATATTAGGAGGAGGGTTGTGTGTATTTTCGGTTATAAATCAAGTTGCTAGTATATATGTCTCGTTCGACACATAAAGTGTCCAAACAACTATGTTAACGTGTCCAAATGTGTAAGAAGGTGAGAAACAATGTTGTGAACTCATATTCGACTAGGGAAAATTAAAAGACATAGGTGAAAATTAGTTTTGTCGAGTTTGGTGTATATTTGGACGAATTGTACTTGTGTCAAGAGAGATTTACTTTGTGTCTCGTTCACGTATCAAATGTTCGAATGAGAAAGTGAAACTTGTCATCCTGATTATTCGGTGTGTGAGGATTCGAGTGGTGTAAAATGTGGCATAAGTTGTGTGTCAAAATTAAAAGATATCAAGGCCAAGTGTTGGGGTGTTAGGCCGAGTGAAATATAAGAATTAATAAAAATTGGGTTAGGCTTGAATAGTACCAGGCTCAATATTGGGCCAAGTATAGTAATGTGGATCCGTTTGGTTTATTATTAGTGTGTTGGATTCGTCGTGGTCCGTGTGTGAGCTCGTTCCAAAGTGTTTGTGAATCACGTATCAATGTGTTTGAATTAATGTAATGTAATAAACAAAATTTTCAAATTTTGCTCATAAAAATGGTTAACTGAACAGTAATGGTAATTAGTACTTGATTAACATTTACAAATCACTAGGAAATTTTACAAGTTGCTACAATACCTACCCGTCAAACAGAAATCCGTCCTGGAATTTAAGTCTAAGATAGTTGTTAGGGTTGTCTATGGGAATAAATGTGGGTATTTGTCGCGAATTTGGTCCTCACGTTCCCATGTATACTCTGGTCCTCGCTTAGAGTTCCATCGAACTTTGACTATGGGAATACAGTTTTGCTTTTGCTGTTTAACCTCTCTGTCCATTATTTCTACTGGTTCTTTTGTGAATATGAGTTTATCATCGAGTCGGATTTCTTTCATTGGAATGACAAGAGTTTCATCTGACAAACATTTCTTCAAGTTCGACACGTGAAATGTGTTGTGTACTCTACTGAGTTCTTCTGGGAGCTCAAGTTTGTAAGCAACTGGACCAATCCTTTCAAGGATTTTGAATGGTCCAGTGTACCTTGGATTTAACTTTCCACGCTTTCCAAAGTGTACCATTCCCTTCCATGGGAAAACTTTTAACATAACCCTGTCTCCAACCTGGAATTCCATGGGTTTTCGCCTCACATCGGTGTAACTCTTTTGTCTGTCACGAGTGGCTTGTAGTCGTTGTCTGATCTTAAAAATCTTTTCTGTTGTTTCGTGTATCAGTTCAGGTCCTGTGAGTTATACGTTACCCACTTTTGCCCAACAAACAGGCGATCTGCACTTTCGACCATAAAGTGCTTCAAATGGTGCTGCCTTGATGCTGGCATGGTAACTGTTGTTGTAGGAAAATTCAAACAATGGAAAGTGTTTATCCCAACCCTTTTCGGAGTCTATTACACATGGACGGAGCATGTCTTCTAAGGTTTGGATCGCTCTTTCACTCTACCCATTAGTCTAAGGGTGGTAAGCGGTGCTCATGTCTAAACGTGTACCGAGAGCTTTTTGTAGAGTTTGCCAAAATCTAGAAGTAAATCAACTATCTCTATCTGAGATAATGGAGATTGGAACTCCATGTCGAGTCACTATTTCCTTTAGATACAACTGAGCGAGAGTGCTCATCTCGTCAGTTTCCTTGATTGGTAGAAAATGAGCAGACTTGGTGAGACGATCAATGATGACCCAGATGGTGTCCAATCCAGTTGAGGTCTTTGGTAATTTGGTGATTGACCAGATCTACACACACTCCTTGTGTTAGATAGATACTTTGAATAATGTTAGTCTAGCACGCGGAATTTACTAACAAACACTCAGAAGATTTATTTGATGTGTTTTGTATGAACGAATGAAACAATGTATATATGAACAAGAGACAAATAATTAACTTCAACGATTCAATATTATTGATTCAATAATACGAGTGATCTCCTATCACTAGGGTTTACAACCTTGAATCTTAGCAAAACAATATATCTAGATACGTTTATTCGTCCTCTATTCAATAACCTAGGCAATCCTTTTATAGACTAAGGATTCCTGTATAAGATAACTATCATCTATATAAGTAAGATATACACAAAATCCTTTCTATACTTATCTTCTATACGATTACAAAAATTATAAGCCGTACTAACTTTCTAATACCAACCGTACTAACTGACTTTGTACTGTTAGTATAATCTTCAATGTCTTCCAGCAGTACTAACTTATATGCAACAGTTTCAACTGTTTACCTTAATTCCCAACAGTGATGAAATCCATAGTAATTCTTTCCCATTTCCATACTGGTAGTTCAGCTTGTACAAGTAATCCTGACGACTTTTGACTTTCCGCCTTTACTCTTGAACAAGTCAAACATTTCCCAACATACTCAGCGATGTCGGCTTTCATGTTTGGCCACCAATAGATCTTTTTGAGATCCTGATACATTTTTTCAGAACCCGGATGAATGGAGTACTCGGATTTGTGGGATTCATGCATGATGAGGTCATGTATACCTCCGTAGAGAGGAACCCAACTTCTTTCTTTGAAACAAAGCATTCCGTCAGATCTTTTCACGAAACTATTTTCATTTTCTGGCATGCCGTAAATTTTCTCATGGGGTCTGTTCTCTTCCCTAAGAGCTTCTGATTGAGCTATGAGGATCTTTGATGGAAGTGGTGAACAAATGGTCATTCCCAGAGATCGGAATCTGAGAGGTTTGATCCATTCTTTTCTGCTCAAGGCATCAGCCACAACATTCGCTTTCCCGGGGTGATAGTGAATTTTACAATTGTAGTCGTTGAGCAATTCTAACCATCGGCGCTGTCTCATGTTCAGCTCCTTTTGATCCAGAATGTGTTGAAGACTTTTGTGATCGGTGAAAACCGTGCACTTGGTACCGTACAAGTAATGTCTCCATATCTTAAGAGCAAAAACTACTGCTCCTAATTCCAGATCATGAGTGGTGTAGTTTTATTTGTTCTTCTTGAGCTGTCGAGAAGCATAGGCTATTACTTTGCTTCTTTACATCAGTACTGCACCTAAACCGTGATGTGATGCATCACAATATACTACGAAGTCTTCACTTCCTTCGGGTAGTGCTAAGATGGGTGCTTCATAGAGTTTTCGTTTCAAGAGTTGGAAAGCTGACTCTTGTTTTTCTTCCCAGATATACTTCTTGTTTTTCTGGGTCAATTCGGTCAAAGGATTTGCTATCTTTGAAAAATCTTCTATGAACCTTCTATAGTAACCAGCGAGACCTAAAAATTGACGAATCACTGTTGGGGTTGTAGGAGATGCCCAATTTTTAACTGCCTCAATCTTGGCAGGGTCTACATGGATACCTTGACTGTTGATATTATGGCCAAGAAATTGTACCGTTGGAATCCAAAAATCACATTTGGAGAACTTTGCGTATAACTTTTCTTCTTTGAGCAACTCTAAAATAGTTCTCAAGTGTTCAGCATGTTCTTCCTTGCTGCGTGAGTAGATTAGGATGTCATCGATGAACACAATCACGAATTTTTCCAAGTATGGTTTGCATACTCGGTTCATCAAGTCCATGAACACTGCGGGTGCATTGGTGAGACCAAATGGCATTACTTGAAATTCATAATGCCCGTACCGTGTTCTGAAGGCTGTTTTCGGAATGTCTTCTTCCCTGACTCTTAGCTGATGATATCCCGATCTCAGATTAATTTTCGAGTAGACACTCGATCCTTGCAACTGGTCGAACAAATCATCAATCCTGGACAATGGATATCGATTCTTCACAGTGAGTTTGTTCAACTCCCTATAATCAATACACATTCGAAACGTTCCATCTTTCTTCTTGACAAATAAGACCGGAGCTCCCCAAGGTGATGAACTTGGTCGGATGAATCCTTTATCTGACAGCTCTTTCAACTGCTAAGACAATTCTTTCATTTCGGAAGGTGCCAAGCGATAAGGTACTTTTGCAACTGGTGCTGCTCCAGGCACTAAATCAATTTGAAATTCTACTTGCCGAACTGGTGGAATACCCGACAAATCTTTCGAAAATACTTCAGAAAAGTCCTTGACAACTAGCACTTCTTCAAGTTGTTTATCTTTCAATTCATTCTCCGTCACCTGAACCAAAAACACGTGACATCCCTTGTTCATGTACTTCGTCGTCTTGATATACGAGATGATGTTGAGTCGGGGTCTACTTTGTTCGCCACGAACAATAAGTGTTTCACCATTAAGTGGAATTTGGACGACCTTCTCGTCACAGATGATTCTAGCATGGTGCTTGGATAACCAATCCATGCCAATAATGACGTCAAAGCTACCGAGTTGTAACTTTCTCTTCATTCACATATTTACTTTGAGTCTCGTTCACGTATCAAATGTTCGAATGAGAAAGTGAAACTTGTCATCCTAATTATTTGGTGTGTGAGGATTCGAGTGGTGTAAAATGCGGCATAAGTTGTGTGTCGAAATTAAAAGATATCGAGGCCAAGTGTTGAGGTGTTAGGCCGAGTGAAATATAAGAATTAATAAAAATTGGGTTGGGCTTGAATAGTACCAGGCTCAATATTGGGCCAAGTATAGTAATGTGGATCCGTTTGGTTTATTATTAGTGTGTTGGATTCGTCGTGGTCCGTGTGTGAGCTCGTTCCAAAGTGTTTGTGAATCACGTATCAATGTGTTTGAATTAATGTAATGTAATAAACAAAATTTTCAAATTTTGCTCGTAAAAATGGTTAACTGAACAGTAATGGTAATTAGTACTTGATTAACATTTATAAATTACTGGGAAATTTTACAGGTTGCTACAGATCTTTGGAAAGTTTGTCTATGAGGAAAACTTAATCTCACGGAGATACCCAGACTCAAAGAAAGCTCTTGAGACCAAAAAGGCCCTGACAACCATACCCTTATCTACTGCCTTTTATTCTAATGGTTTTTTGCAGGATTTCCAAGAGAATTCTAATGATGAGGCTGATGAGAGAACCAGTGAGGAATACCTAAATGACTTGCACACTGAATTTCAAGAAATAGCACTCCTTGCTAACTCTAAACGTTTTATTAATAGAAATCAGTCAAACTTTTCTAAAGCAAAAACAAATGAAACCACTGAATGTTTCAAATGTTGTAAAAATGGTCATGTTGCAAAAGACTGTTTTTCTAAAACCACCTCAGAACCCTCATATAAATTCTCTTGTAATAGTTCTTCTTAAGGAACTAGAAAGTTTCAACCAAAATTGCTTCAGTCTACTCAACATTTTCAAAACAAAACTATTCAAAATGATCAAAAAGACTTTGAAGCTAAGTATAGAAAAGCTAAAGCTAAACTTGCTCTCCTTGAGGCCACTCCCTCAGTATCTCAGGCTGCTCAAACCAAGAACAAGGTACTTGTGGCAGAGGCCTATGACTGGGATGAAGAAAATGTTTCCTCAGATGATAAAGAAGTAAGAGTCAGTGCACTTATGGCACTTTCAGATAATGACCAGCTGGCTGTTGGAAAAAACCATGCAAGAAATGGAGAGTGGGTTAACATCACCATGAAGAAGGTAAATATTTTACTATCTATGGATGATGATTCTGACTGGCAATCTTGCTTGAATTACATAAATGTTGATCTTAAGTTTGTTGAAGAACAAAGACTTAATTTGTTTTCAAAATACAATAAACTTGTTCTAGAGTTAAATAAGTGTAGAGATGAACTACTTGTCTTAAAACAAGTCAAGCTAGAAGTTGTTACACATCAAATTCAAAACACTAAAATTTTGAAACAAAACCAAGCTCTTTAAACTGAACTCAACAAAGAAAAGGCTGTCATTGAAAGCTGGACAACAAAGAATCCTAAAGTCTATGAAACTGTTAGTCATATTCCTATTTCTAAAAAGAAAATCATAGGAGAAGACCAACTCACTGAATCCCTCAGTGAGAGTCATAGTGAAAAGGTCTTTATACCAGCTGGCATATCTTTTGAACAAGAAATGGAACCCAAGTCTGGTGACTGGGTTGAAAGAAACAACCCAGACAGTAAGTTACCTAACTTTGAGACTGGGAAAATCTTGCAACCTGAGAGTCAGGCTATCAAAGATATGCTTGGACTCACTGATAAACCCAGTAACACTGAGTCTGTCAATGAGTCTGAATCAGAATCACAAACACCTCTCCCACCACTGAAAGTCCTTCAAGGAGCAGCACTATGCTTAGACCTAACACCTTTAGTTTGCTCTCAACATTCTCCAAAAGAGAAGTCAGGATTAGGTAGAACAATCCTGAAGAGACCCACACCTGAAGTCTCAGTTCCCACTTATGACTCAACACCTTCAGTCTCAACTGAAGTAAACACCAAAAGCCCTAATTCAGAATATGATCAGTTGACTGAGCTTGTCAGGAAGCTGAGTGAAAAGATTGAATCATCTGAAAAACCTACTCAATCTAAGATTAAGGATCACAAACCAGCTTCCTCAAGTACCTCCAAACCAAAATCCTCACCAAAACCTCAACAAAGATATGAACTATGTAACTATATAAATCATTCCACTGATAACTGTTATAGAATCCACTTTTGCATGATATGCAAAAAGGAACATCACAGGACTTTTGATCACTTGTCATACACAGTCTCATCCAATGCTGCAACATACTTTAAAGCACAGGCTTTTCAGTATCCTTCTTATTCAAAACAGAAACAAAGGCAAAAGGCAAAGCCTTTTTCACCTTTTCCACATTGTGGTTTCAATGACCATCATCCTGATGATTGTCTAATGGACCCTTGCTGTGACATACGTGGTGATCTCTCTCATGACACCTCAGGACATGAAAAGGTCATTCAGGCTAGAAGAGGTACCACCAAGTCCTCTTCTTAGTCTACTGAGTCCACATCAACAACCAAATGTAAAGTCTTTGGAAGCACAGTCCATACCACCACTGACCATGCATCAATTGTATCTTTCAAAAAGGCCATCAAAGCCAAGCCCACCAAGAAGTGGGCTCACAGGAAAAACTGACACAGCTTACTATTTGTGCAGAGACATGCCAAGGAGCCTGTTTGGCATCTAGACAGTGGATGTTCAAAGAGCATGACTAGTGTGAAGGAATATCTGCACAAATATGTTGAGGAACCAGGACCTAAGGTGGTATTTTTTGACAATTCATCATGTCTCATTGAAGGTTATGGTTCAGTAAATTGTAGTGGAATAGTTTTTACTAGGATAGCTTATGTTAATGGCCTCAAGTACAATCTTATCAGTGTCAGTCAACTATGTGATGCTAAATACATAGTTCAAGTTGATGATAAGCAAGGTACCATCTGTAATGCAAATAAAGAAATAGTTTTTATTGCACCAAGAAGACAGGATGTCTATGTGTTAGATATGTCTACTCTAACTCAAAATGGAACTTGTGTTTTTGCTAAAGCCACTGAAACTCTAAACTGGCTTTGGCATAAGAGACTCTCCTACCTGAATTTCAAAAACATAAACAAGCTTGTCAAACAAAACAAGGTCCTTGGCTTACCATCACTTGTGTTTTCAAAGGATAAACCCTGCTCTGCCTGTGAAAAAGGTAAACATCATAGAGCATCCTTTAAAACCAAAAAAAACTTCTCCATCAAGAGCAGCCTTCGTCTTCTCCGTATGGATCTCTTTGGACCTATCAGTCCAATGTCCATTCATCATGAGAAGTATATTCTGGTCCTAGTGGATGAATACTCAAGATACACTTGGGTTTACTTCCTGGCCAAAAAGAGTCAGGCAGCTGAAACAATCATGTCCTTTTTCAGGAACATTGAAAACCAAAATGACATAAAAGTCAAACAAATTAGGACTGACAATGGGACTGAGTTCAAAAACCATGATCTTGAGTGTTTCTGTAATGAGAAAGGAATTTCTCAAAACTTCTCTTCTCCTTACACACTGAAAAAAATGGTGTTGTTGAAAGGAAGAATAGAACACTCATTGAGGCTGCTAGGACAATGCTAAATGGATCAGTACTATCCAAACACTTTTGGACTGAAGCAGTTAAGACTGCCTGTTATACTCAAAACAGATCCATCATTGTCAAGAGACATAGCAAAACTCCTTATGAGTTATTCAAAGGAAGAATCCCTGACATCAGCTATTTTCAAGTCTTTGGGTGCCCTGTGTTCGTTCATAATCACAAGGATCAATTAGGGAAATTTGATGCAAAAGCTGATGATGGATACTTTCTAGGATACTCTGTTGTCTCTAAAGCCTTTAGGGTGTTCAATACAAGGAGACAACAAACTGAGGAAACATTTCATGTCACCTTTGATGAGAGTACTGAAGCCATCAGATTCTCAAATACCTCAGTGGAAGAGATAGGAATTGATGATTCATCAAGATACCCTCCTGATGAATATCATCCTCATAGTAATCCTTCCACTCAATATCAAGCAGATGTTGATATATCCTATTACATTGTCCCTCATAACCTCCCTTATCCAACCATCACTGAGTTTGTTGAAGTACAAACATGTACTGGTGAAATCAATCAGTCTGAACAAATTGTTCAGGAACCAATCAATCTCAATGATCAACTAGGTCAATCAGATACTCCAGATCCTGAAGATCTTCAAGTTTCTTCACCTGAACCTACACCACCACCCATTCAGGCCTCTGCAAGTTCTAATCAATATCCAAGACCTTAGGACAGTTGGACTAGGTCTAAAGATATAGAACTTGTCAACATAATTGGAGAGCCCACTGAAGGAATGCTTAATAGAAGCATGGCTGCTAAACTTAAGGCAGCCTCAGCCAATGAATGTCTATTTGTGGACTTCATCTCTAATATTGAACCTAAGAGTGTCAAAGAAGCACTGAAACATCCTAGTTGGATTCAGGTTATGCATGATGAACTAGAACAATTTGACAGAAACAAGGTAATGACCTTGGTCAAATGTCCTCAGGATGTTTCCATCATTGGCATGAAATGGGTATTCAAAAACAAAACTGATGAAAATGGCATAGTCATTAAGAACAAGGCCAGACTTGTTGGCAAAGGTTATAATCAACAAGAAGGCATTGACTATGAAGAAACACTTGCACCAGTTGCAAGAATGGAAGCCATCAGAATCTTCCTTGCATATGCAACCTACATGAACTTCAAAGTATATCAAATGGATGTAAAATGTGTCTTCCTCAATGGATCACTGAAAAAAGAAGTTTATGTTCAACAACCTCCTGGATTTGAAAGCAGTGAGTTTCCTGACTATGTCTGCAAGCTTGATAAAGCCCTTTATGGACTGAAACAAGCTCCTAGGGCATGCTATGAAACTCTTTCAGCCTTTCTCATCCAAAACAAATTTGTCAGAGGCAAGATAGACAACACCTTGTTTATCTATAGGACAAAAGAAGATGGCATTCTTGTTCAAGTGTATGTGGATGACATCATATTTGGCTCAACAAATTACAAACTTTGCAAACAGTTTGAAAAACTGATGGCAAAGAAATTTGAAATGAGTATGATGGGAGAACTCACAAACTTCCTTGGACTACAAATCAAGCAGACTGATAAGGGAACCTTCATCAAACAAGAAAAGTACACTAGAAGCCTACTGAAAAAGTATGAGCTCAGTGACTATGCTTCAGTGAAAACTCCAATGGTTCCCCCAAACAACCTAGGTCCTGACCTTGCTGGTAAACCAGTAAATCAAACTCTATTTAGAGGAATGATTGGGTCACTGATGTACCTACTTGCATCGAGGCCTGACATCCAATTTTCAGTCTGTTTATGTGCCAGATATCACTCTGACACAAGAGAATCACATCTCACAGCTGTAAAAAGGATCATCAGGTACCTGAAAGGTATTCCAAATCTTGGATTGTACTACCCTAAATGTTCAGGTTTTGATCTCAAAGGGTACTCAGACTCTGACTATGCAGGCTGCAACATGGATAGGAAAAGTACTTCAGGCTCCTGCCAATTCCTTGGTGGTAAACTAGTCTGTTGGAGTGCTAAGAAACAACAATCAGTTGCCATGTCCTCAGCTGAGGCTGAATATGTTGCAGCAGCCAGTTGTTGTGCAAATGTGCTATGGATGAAAAGTCAACTCAGTGACTATGACATCCATTACAAGATGGTACCCATCTTTTGTGACAACACAAGTGCCATTGCCATCTCAAACAATCCTGTTCTTCATCAGAGAACAAGCATATTGATATCAGATATCATTTCATCAGGGACCATGTCATGAATGGTGACATTGAATTACACTTCATCCCCACTGAATATCAGCTAGCTGATATATTCACCAAACCATTGGATGAACCAACTTTCACAAGACTGAAAGCTGAATTGGGGATGTTGGATATTGAGAATCAGTCCACTGACTAAACCTATCCAACTTAGTGTAAATAATTATAACCATTGGTCCCAGACTCAACATATCTCTCAGTGAATAAGTATCTTATGTCTCACTGAATAACCTTTCCTAAACATCCTCACACTGAATGAAAAGTCATTCAGGGGCCTCAAGACATCAACAAATGACATTCAATGCTATACTAAATGCTCTAAGTATTTAGTTAGTAAATGTCCGAGGTTGGTAACTGAACACATATTTAATATAGGAATATATGTTCTTTTAACTTCTGGCATCCACATCTTGGGCCCCCACATCATCACCACATATCCCACTTGGCATTAAATGCCTCTCCTCACAAGTAATATCTTTTGATATTATATGTGGTGACATCATACTGCAAAATGCACTTTTGTAGAACAACGCAACTGTTCACCTTGAAAGTTGCGCAAAACCCGAAAAGTGGATTGGTGGCATTTAATGCGGATATCAAACGGTTATACAAAACAGTTTTCAAATTTTTAATGAAAATTCGCAATATTACAATAACCACCCCTCCTCTCCACTTCCCTATAAATGCCCACACAAAAATTAACACACACGCGCTTTGAAATATTAATCAAACTCTTCCTATTTTTTCTCAAAACCTGTGTGTGTTCTTAATCTCATAACCAGTTTTTCTTTCAAAATCAAGACCTTTTTTTATAATGGCTACTTCTAGGGCTATTACCTACGCTCCAAATGTGGAATTCCAATTAGAGAGCGTGGACATGACCAAAAATAATGTCGTAGGGAACTTTGCCTATCCGAAAAAATTTCCGGCCTATAAGGATATGGTAAAATACCTGCAAAATTGCTTTCTCTCTACGGCATTTACCAAGACACCCTCAATCATATACCATGACTACTTGTGGGAGTTCTGGTGTACAGCAGTGGTCACCAACCCTGATGTCACCAAGGACTCCATCATTACCTTCTCAGTGAAGAATGGGAGGAAAACCCTCTCCTTAGACTACCAAACCTTCATCAAAGCCACATGCCTTGATTTCACTGAGACTTTTAGCCCTCAACCCTCAGAAAGTAAAGTAAAGGCCGAATTGCTTTTACTTGGGCCACATGACGATAAACACCCTGATGTGGCCCTAGGGACTCTATTGGCTAAAGCCCCCATCATAAAAATGTGGTTTCCTGTCGTTTGGAGGATACTGATGACTTTTGTCATTTAGGTCCTTGGTGGGAACAAATCCTCCATGGAGCAATTGAACACTGCTCAACAAATGATAGTGTTCAGTCTCCTGGAGGGTAGAAAAATTGATATTGGAGAAATTATCTTCAAAGACCTCATAGTCAAGCTCTCAGGGAAATCCAGGCAAAGACACATGTCTTACCCTAGGTTCATTTCCTGTGTGCTTCAAGGCCTATTAGGCTTTGAGAATGTTAGGCCAAATATACAGGGATTTGACCCTGATGTCTTACATAAGGCCAATTACTCAAGAGGCCTTACTGAGGTTACACAAGTTGCCCTGACCACCTACATGTTGATGGTCATTCAGGGTGCTAATGCCATATCACCAGTGCCTTCTCCTTCCAAGAAGGAGAAGGAGAAGAAGAAAAAGAAGAAGGGGTCCAGGAAGGTGGTTCAACCCAAAACACTCGACACTGAGACCTCTGCATCACAGCCTGAGAAAAGAAGGCTAAAAAAGGCCCAGCCCACTAAGACACCCATTGAGGAGGCCAGTACCAAATTTGACCAAAGATCAAACGCCAACGGAGGGCACTGAGAAATCACACTCAGTGTCCTCGGGAAAACCCTCTCCTAAAGACTCTGCTGACATACATGAGTCAGTGGAGTCAGGAACCATTCAACAATCACTTCCTGATGAAGGCATTCGTACATCACCACTTTTGCTTGAAGGAGAAAAGGGTCTTGAATCCTCAGTAGAGCAGCACTACTCTACCGAGAAGGGGACCCACTGATGACGTATAGTCCGTATTCGGGTCACGAACCCGACCCATACTCAAGTCCATCACGAATGAACTCAAGCCCATCATGAATGGGCTATCACGACAGCGGTTTGGGCTCACGATGGCCCAAGCCCAATGTTATTTATGGTTTTGATAGTATATCTTCTATTTATGGGATATACATCAATAAACCGCCCTACGCGGGATAGACCGAAGGTTGGGGAACACGAAACCAACAAGGATTTCGTGTCCATATATAAAGGGCACCTCATCCCTCACAAAGGTACGATCTAAAAAACCCTAACTCTTCTACAAACCCTAAAACCGATTACTTACTCTCACGCCAGAGGATAATCGTGGGAGACAATCCCACGATAAGCCTAACGGTGTCTTTTTGTTTTCTTAGTGCGCAGGTCTCAAGCATTAAGATCTGATTGGTACGGAATCAATGAACGCCCAACTTTTGTATCAACAAGTGGCGCCATCCGTAGGACCCAACACTAAGAGCTTTGCTAAGAACTAGAATGACGAAGCACGGAAATCAGTGGACTCCGCATGCGAAGAAAACGCATGACGATCTACTAGGGAAGAAACAGCAAACTGATGCGGCCTCCAAGCAGGCCTCTGGAACAACCAGTGCGCCTAGAAGCTTAGGGTCGTACTCAGATCTGCTCTTTACTCCAGTAGAACCGCTCACTATGACTACCAATGCTACTACAACAAGTACTAGCGCGGTGGACATACAGCGCACTCCTCTCACCATGCCAGAAGTAAACTTCACTGAGCCACCAAATGCGCCAATCCGAAACAAGGATCTTGTTTTGGAAACAGACTCCCTCGCACTAGAAGGAGTCACGCCCGAACTAGCGCCAAGTGATTTCATATCTCAAAACTACGAAGCCTTAGCTGCGCTCATGCGAGAGGAGGCAAAAAAGAGGTCAAGCCAAAGTCTGCACGCCAGGCTCAACTTCGACCCTGAGTATGAAGCATCCCCACCGCGCTACCAAAAAGAAAGACGCGAGAGGGATAGCCGCAAACACCCAGTGTTTACCAGGATTGGAAGGAAGGTTGTGGATGATGAAGCAGCCGACTTTCAGCATCTGGAGGAGCATGAAGATGGGGAACGGCGCGCCAATGTCCACGCTAGGCTTGGCAGTCGCAGGGTTCAGGATAGGCTTGGGCGACGGTGCTCCCCAAGTGAAAGCCCTTCAAGCTCTGACTCCGAGGATAGTCGGCGCAAGCGCCGCAGAGGAACAAGCTCAGATTCCGATGATAGTCGACGCAAGCGTCGCAAAAAAGTAAGCTTATCCTCAAGTGATTCCTCGAAAAACGAGGACAAAGAAACGGGACACTGGAAATCAAGAGGAAAATACCGCGATCAGGAAGACGAAGACATGTCTCGTCCCTGGCGCCGCCAAAAAGTTGATGCGTTTACTAGGCGCATCAGCGATTTTTCGGAAAATAAGAAAAGGCGCATGCCTGCTAATGTCAAAACATACGATGGGACAGGTGATCCTGATGATCACCTAAAAATTTTCGAATCAGCAGCCACTATCGAAAATTGGCCACAACCTGTGTGGTGCCATATGTTTAACTCTACATTAGTAGGGAATACGCGCAATTGGTTCAGTAAGCTTCCACGCAGAAGCATTGGTGGGTTTAAAGAGTTGCGAAAGGCGTTTCGCTTAAACTTTACTCAAAGGAAGAAGTGCGCCAAAAACCCTGTCGAACTCGCTAGGGTTAAACAGCGACAAGGGGAATCCACAAGCGCTTTCATGGAGCGCTATAAGGACGAATGCATGCAGGTCAAGGCGTGCCCAGAAATACTAAAGATATCGGGGTTTATGAACGCAATCAATAACCCAGATCTGATAAAAAAGTTAAACGATAGGGTTCCCCAAACCTTTGACGAACTCATGAAGCGCACGAGGTCCTTCGTCCAAGGAGAAGCAGCCGCTGCGGACTCCAAGAAAGGCTACTCGAACCATAGGTCACAAGAAGAGTCAAGGAGACAATCCAATGACCAGAGTGGCAATCGTAACAAAAGTTATCGCACCCAAGGGGGCGGACGGGGAAACGACAAGTACACCCCATTAACAAAAACTCCAAAGGAGATATTTGCGACGGAAGGTAAGAACTTTCCAAGACCCCCACCTATGCGCACCCCTAAAGATCGGCGCGTAGGGAACGGATACTGCGAGTATCACGCACAGAAGGGCCATACCACTAATGAGTGTGTCCAATTACGCCAACTAATTGAGAAGCTAGTGAAAGAGGGCAGATTGGACCACCTCGTTAAAAATATTAAGGATGGGAAAGACAAGCAGAGAACCGGAGGCAAGAAAGAAGCGCCTAAGGAAAAAGCTGACACTATCTACATGATACAATCATGGCAGCGAAAGACTAGGCAAAAGGTTAGCCAGAAATTCTCCCAGGGAAACGAAATCTCTTTCCCCACCTTGGCTGCGGACAACGCAGTGGCAGAGCCACTCACCATTGAGATAAATGCGGGGGGTCACGATATCCACCGTATGTATGTTGATGGAACGGCGTCAGCAGATATAATGTACGAACATTGTTTCAAAAGACTGCGCCCTGAGATACAAAGACAGTTAAGTCCAGCTACGACTGCGCTTACTGGCTTTACAGGAGAAAAGATATGGCCCATGGGGCAACTGCGCCTACTAGTCGCTGTTGGTAATAAGGAACACTCCACGACGGATACACATCAATGCACACTGTGCGCGTTTAACAAATTAGGAGTTAAGACAATTAACCCCTTAGTATGGTATTAGTAGCACGTTGCAATCCATACACTTGTGCACCCCACGATGGACACACAACAACTTGTAAATTTCATACACAATTATGTTATATACAACCATGTCATACACGACTATGTCATAAATTTCATACAAGATAAGGATAAGGGATTATGAATCCTTGTAACCTTCTTTAAATGTGTTTATACAAGCGGTTTAATTCTTAGACATCTTTCACGCAAAGACAAAAAAACTAAGTACAAACGTTATAACCACACTCAAAATTTGATACAATATACAATTGTATTTTTCAAAAATCAACGCTTCATTATGGATAACAAGTTTATCAAAAGTACACATCCAACGTACAACAAAAAGTGGACATGCCACAAAAAATCACTGCACCAAAACTACCAAGACATGCTACGAGTACGCCTAAGCCCTGAGCTACCCGCTTGGCGCGCCACACTACCAGCATCTTTAAGCTTCTGCAACAGCTCAGCATCATTGGGTGCTACCGTTGGCACGCTAACAGGCACCCCATCAGATCTGGGAATGTGAGCCGCACCAAGACCACAAAGAATGGCCTTCCCTTTTTGGCCCTTCTTCTTGGCAAGTCTCATCTCATGGGCCTCTAAGGAAGCCTTCAGGGGAATTTCTTTCTCAAGAGCAAAAGGGTTGAGAATATCACGGGGACGAGCAAAAATGGGCACATGTAGCTGCGACACGTCTGGCTTCAAGAAGTAGTTAAACTGTTCCTCAGCATTTTCGGATAAGTGCCTAGCCAAAGTCAACCCCTCCATAATCACACTGATAGGAAAATCCTGGTCGCGCTCCAGGCGAGCAATATGAGGAAGCTCGAAAAGCTTCATCTTCTTCATGGCAGCGACAAGCTCATCATAGGAGTTGGCATTATAATCTGGCACCTGAGTAATAGGTACCGTCAACAAATTCTTCTCGGCAAGCTTTTCTACAGCCTGCGCTTGGCCACGTGCCAACGCGCACTCAACAACTTCCCCTAATACCCCCGTCACCTCTTGCGACTCCAAAGTACCCAAAGCGGCAAGGCGCAAACCATGGCTGATAAGCCACCTGCGCTCAGCTATGGTTGACACCAAATGAGGATACAATTCCTCATCATACTCAATGCTGACCTTGCGCAGTTTGCTCTCCTGATTCTCCAGCAAACTCTCCACAACCTTGCGGAACTCATCCAAGTCAGACATGAGCTTCCCCTTGTTCAGCTCCATATATCTCAAGGCCTAAAGGCAGGAGGCCTTGTACTCTCTCGCTTCAGTGCGCTCTTTATTCAGTTCAGCCATGAGCAACATCTTTTCATCAGCAACTTTCTGATCATACATTGCGGATGCCCTCAATTCAGCCTGCGCATCAGCCAACTGCGCCTTTAAAAGATCAATCTCTTTATCCTTCTGCATGACCAGGCTGCTCTCACTACCATACTCAGCCTGTAGCCGCGCAACCAATGAAGCCTGGTGCGCAGCAGCCAACGCCAATTCCTCAAAAAGGCTATTTCTTGGCGCATCTCCAGCAGATTTTTCTTCATCCAGTGGACTCTCAGGCCCAAAATCAGTCTTAGGAGGCGAATTCTCAACATGCGCATCATCCTCATCAACAGAAGCCTCAGCACTACACGCAAATAACAACATTATTCTATAGTACTAATAGCGGATTCAGGACTAAAGATCTAAAGGTACAAGTACTTTGTAACACCCCGACCCGAAAAGGGTAGAGATGTCACAACAATGGTGACATATCAAAAACATACACAAGCATACATCTTCAATAATACAAAGGAATACAAAGGTTACAAGAAATTACAAGGAAATACAAAATTTACAGAGGAATAAATACTAAGTCTGAAAATATAAATTCTTCAAGTCATCTCTATAACAAAATTTCTATCACAATGTAGTCTTCTAATTCCAATGGTACTCTCCACTCATACCCAGCTTCTACTAAAAACCTGCCGCAGGAAAAGAAATGCGGCTGAGCTACGAGAGCTCAGTGAACAGATATAACGGTAACAAAGCAGTAATAAAGAATAGTACAGAGTGTCAGAAATGTATGTCATGCAGATATAATCAGAATCAAAGGATGAATAAAGGAGTAAGGATAAAGGATAGGGAATAATAAGTAGGTAAAGGTAAAAGGAAATAGTGCAAGGTATAATAATGGTCAAAGGTAAATAATGTATATAGTAAAGGTAAACAGTAATCCACCACGAGCCCAGAAACAGAGATATAATATATATAACCATGCCATCATCATCAATCAGAGGGGTGTCCTCTCAGTAACCAGATAGTATGAGGGGTGTCCTCATGTATCAAATGGAGTAGCTAGCTCCCAGAGGTTGTGAAAGACGTGTATCGCACACACCATCTGTCACCAGAGATATAACAGATAATATAAACAGATAACAGAAACAGAACAAATCTAGGATGCATCCATACGCCCCAGGTGGCCAGAGTCTACCAATAAACACCAGATAAAATAAAGTCAGGGACGGGACAGGTCATCACTCTCCTGCTCTAGAGTCATGCCATCGGTGCATCAATGACATGGACATGAAACCCTCATGCCTAGTGAGGTGGCTCGGGTATCAAACCGTGGGTCAAAGGTCAAGTATCATGTCATAAACAGAGGGTCATGTCAAAAGGTTCAGATTATAAGGTCCATGTCAGATGTTACAGAAGTGTATATCAGAGGTTCAGAAATCAGATAGGTTTATACCAGAGTTTATAACAATGTTCAAGTCCAGGTTCAGAAATAGTATATCAGATTAATACTTATATCAAAGTTCAAATTAAGTTTCAAAACAAGAGTTTATAATCAGGTTTAGAATAAGGTTCAAATCAAGGTTCAATAGGTCATATCAAAGGCTCATAATCAAAGGTTTATAGGTTCATAGAAAAGATTTTAATTCAAAGGTTTCATATTAAACTTGTATTTAAAATAATCTTCCAGTGACTTTCATAAAATGATGTTTGGTAAAACCTTTTTATACAGATAGTCTTTAAAAGGAATTTTCATAAAACTTTTAGTGCAGTATCAATTCAAAATTGGTATAACATCGTACTCAAAATCTCTTCAAAAACATTTTCATATCATTAAGGAAGGTTTTCAATTTAGTTATATTATCAAATGAAACTTCAGGGTATACAAGGATTTGAATATGCAGGTCACAAGGTAATGAGTCAAGTATCAAGGGAAATTCAGAGTCAGATATCATGTCAGAATCAGAGTGTTATAACAAGTTCATATTTCAAAGGGTTTATAACAGATGGCTCAGAATCAAGTTTCATAACAAAGTTCATATCATGAATTATAACAAAGGGGATCATATGAAATGTTCAAAGTAAGGGAATCATAGCAATGGCATCAATACAGAAGCTGACAGATCAGAAAAATGAAAGAGATCATGAGAAACCTGTGAGAAGGTTCAGAATATCTGTACCTTAATCGGAACGCAAACAAAACGCAAAGATAGCAAAACTGACAAGATTCAAACCACTCCATCTTCACACCTAAAGGAGTAGAAGACAAGATTACCAAAGGGTTCTTAATTTCCAATTTAGTTCGTCTTTCCATTTTAGGTAACTTCCTCTTTTTAGTAACTTTCCTCATTTAGAAATATTTGTTATTAACATTCCCGTTCATTAACTTAATGTATTAGAGATGACCATATTCATAGTTAAATGTTCATAATGTCATTTACATCAGTTTAAGGTTCATAATGTAGTTTTCATAATTTTTAGGGTTCAATATGTAGTTATCACAAATTTAGGGTTTAAAGTGTCATTATGATAAGATTAGGGTCTAAAGTGTAAATATATTCAAGTTACAGGTTTTGACAAGTTAAGTCCTTTAGTTTTAGTAAAAATAACCATTTACACCATTTAGTTTATAAAATAAACACATAACACTCTTTTAATAACTTTTACACTTCTCACAGATTTTACACTTAATTTAGACCTGTTTTACACGATTTTTAATCCTTATAAGAACTCAGAATAAAAATTCCCAAAAATTCATAAAAGTGCCCAGATGTCTTAATAATTTACCCAAATTTTTCCAGAATTTATTATTAAGTAAAACTATAGTTTAAAAATCCTTTGTTTCAAGTTGTCCAGATTTCTGAAAAATTTTAACATACGAAAAGTAAGCAGTTCAAAGCCCCATCAATAAAATTCATAAAAATCTGGAAAAATTCCATAAATTCACCTATATCCCAAATATTAACCTGCTATAATTTTAGGTCTCAACTCTTTATAGATTTCAAATTAAAAATCATAAACTACAGGTGAATTTTCGTAACCCGAAATACAGTTTTGACATCCGATCTCATAAATTAGAAAAAAGTGTCTTCCAGACCTCTAAAAATTATGAGGTTAATTTCTACAGAAAGCTATTTCATTGAAATTCATTTTAGACCCCAGAAACGCCCAATTACAAGCTCACATCATATAGATACAGCCGATTAAAGTCGAACAATTTTCCAGGACAGTAGCAGTTTCAATATTATTTTATGTATTCAATTAGGGTTTTCATTCCAACGATACTTTCTTGATACCAAACGATTATGAGTGACTCTAAAACAGATATAGGTCGATTTATATCTGATCTTAACATGTTCATATCACTCAAAACATGATCAATTACCCAGGCCGATTATATTAGGGTTTTGTTCATAATTTTGAAGGGATTAAAATTATACACATATGATTACCTTGTAACAACACACGATTATACCACGTACGAACACCACGAATCTCTTCATTGCTTGCTTGATTGGAACCGAATGGGAGCAGAATGGAGGAGGGAGAGGGCGGCCAAAACTTTGAGTGCTAGGGTTTACTATCTTTTTTTTTTTTGTCGAGTTAATTTAGAAGGGAAAAGAAAAACAAAAACCGGTCTTGTGGTTTTTTTAGTTGGGCCATGAGGGCTGAATGTATGGTGGCTTAATTTCATTAGGTCCATAAGTTGTTTACTTATTTCAAAACGAAAAGACTACGGCCCAAAACAATTATTTGTGTAACGTAATTAATTCCTCGTATTTTATTATTTATTTTTTTTATTCCATAATGTATGGTTTATTTAATAGCTTAAGTCATTAAATAATTTAGGACATAATTATCTTAGGTTAAACGTCAAATGACGTTACTTATATAATATTCATAAGTTATTTAAAATTTCAAATTTAAGGGCATTTTTGTCATTTCAGATTGTTTTAATTTTGGGGTTTTACATACTTACTTGGGGGGAGGAGTTTTATGCGATGACGCACCCTCTTCAGTTAGTCGCTCGACAAAGATAGCAGGGCGCTTACTTGAGGTCCCTGCGCCATCATCGCCAGACGACCTCTTGCGCTTCAAACCTTGGTCTTCCTCCTCAGACTCATCCATAGCACTCCCCGACGAATCCACATGCAATAACTCCACAGGGATCTGCGACCCAGAAGGGGAAAAGCTACGCAGAGGAGTAGCCATAGTAACACCTGCGGGGATTTCCACAGTCTCATCTGTCCCCTCTGGCTCCCCCTGCGCAATCGCCATTGTGCGCCCTGCGGTAGCCTGCAGAATGGGCTCCTCACCATCTCTCAAAGGGCGCACACCCACAATAACCTGTTTCGGCTTCTCCAAATGCACAACGCGGAATAGATCCATCTCTGCGCAACAAACAACAAACAAACACAAAAAGTGTTAATAAGCTACAAAGGGAGAACGCTTACAGCTATTAAATGAAGAGGAAGGAAGAGACAAGCACCCACCCCGACTATTTTCATCCAGAAATGTTGGCACTTCTTCTGGACTACCGAAGTAGTTGCGGCTAATGCCCATGTGCACCAAAAACTCTTCGGGATACGCTTTGATCGGTATGCGATTATTGTTGATCGTCTCCGCATCAGCCACATTGTACAAACCGGGGTCGGGGCGCTCATCTCTCGGTAATAATTCCCGAGTATAGAACTCAAAAATCGAGGGGAAAAACGAACTATCAACCCAAAAGAATTTTTCTCTCCAATCCCTCAGTGCATCTAACTTCTCAGTATAGCACTGCAGTGTCCCTGCGCGCTTAGAGAAGGAAACCCACCCATTTGACCACGACGTGTGGTAAAACGCGCGGAAAAGATGAATTGTTGGTTCTATCGCTAATAAGCGACAGTTCACCTCAAAATTGGTTATCTTCGCTGCACCTATACAGTGCAGCTGGGAAATATGCAGGCGATAGTGATTTAAAATATCGCACAAAAAGAGGGATATGGGCGCACGCTGGTTAGCGAATTCGAAAAAAATGCGTATACACCCCTACTTTCCCTTGCGGGAAATCCGCTATCGACGCATTTGCGGCCGGAACTACCGGATGCAATGCGAGCGGGATATAATAATCTGAAGTGAACTGACGAAGGTCATCTTCAGATAATTCGGAAGTAAAATCAGACAATTGAAGAACCATGATAAGCGCACGCGCTATTACCTTAGTTTTTTGTTGATTTTTGATTGCTGGTTGGAGGATTAACAATGGCGGAAGATGATGATTTTTTACTGTGATAACCACAGTGAAATGACGGCTCACGTTTATATAGGGTACACATATTCGTGGATGAACGACATGTGTACCCCACTAGCTCCAATCGGATGGTTGGGAACCCAAAAGGTAAAGCACTTTTTCACCCACCCTCACGATTTTCGAAGAAGATACTTGGACTAGATTAACTTGCTAATTTTTGCGGGAAATACTTGAAACTTCCCTGCTACACATCAGGAAATATTTTAGTTCCAATGGTTAGTCTAGCATCCGCAATTTCGCATTGCGCACACTAGACTGGGGGGACATGTTGACGTATAGTCCGTATTCGGGTCACGAACCCGACCCATACTCAAGTCCATCACGAATGGACTCAAGCCCATCATGAATGGGCTATCACGACAGCGGTTTGGGCTCACGATGGCCCAAGCCCAATGTTATTTATGGTTTTGATAGTATATCTTCTATTTATGGGATATACATCAATAAACCGCCCTACGCGGGATAAACCGAAGGTTGGGGAACACGAAACCAACAAGGATTTCGTGTCCATATATAAAGGGCACCTCATCCCTCACAAATGTACGATCTAAAAAAACCCTAACTCTTCTACAAACCCTAAAACCGATTACTTACTCTCACGCCGGAGGATAATCATGGGAGACAATCCCACGATAAGCCTAACGGTGTCTTTTTGTTTTCTTAGTGCGCAGGTCTCAAGCATTAAGATCTGATTGGTACGGAATCAAGGAACGCCCAACTTTTGTATCAACACCCACACCCCCTCACATCCCGCTTACGGCTCTGATAAATCACATTCAGAGTCTCAGGGAGGACTGGTCCCTATATCTTCATCAGGGCAGCACAACCTTGGTGGAAAGGGGGACCTCAACATCTCACATCCTGCTTGTGGCTTTGATAAATCACAATCAGAGTCTCAGGGAGTACCGGTCCCTATATCTTCATCAGGGCAGCACAACCCTGATGGAAAGGGGGACCTAAACATCTCATTTCCTAGTGATGGTACTGGCTCAAACCCACCAGTCCCTGAAGGAACCTCAGGGGACAAAGACTCAGGGGGCATGCAACCACCCGCTGATATGGAACCTACACCCCCTCAAGGCGTTGCACATACCTCGAGAACTGACTCCGCGGACCAGGCAGAGATAACCCACTCTGTTCACCTGGAGGGGTCAGGACCTGGCCAAAACGAAGGCAAGCCCTCTTCTGAGGGGGAGCCGGATACAGCCTTGGTTCCTACTCTTGCTGAGTTACAAATGTTTATCAATGAAGACTCAGAAGAGGAAATGGTTGAATTTTAGGATGATGAGGTTCTAGCTGTTGGGGAAGACATGGATATTGATGACCAACATCTTACTTACAACTCCCCTCAGCACACTGAGCAACCAACTTCATCTCCTCCTCCTGAAGAATAAGAATCTCACCATCACCATCATACATCATCATCATCATCATCATCACACAACTTATCAGGCTCCTCTGACTCTGCTACTGCAGTCCCTGACTATCTACAGAAGTATGAAGATGTGCTCCCGCTCACTGAAAGGCAGCTGGTCAAGTTCCTCAGGAAGTCGAATACTGCCCTCTTCAATGAGCTCATCAATGAGCAATGGGATCAACACACTGAAGCAGCAGCCTCCTATGCTGACTTCAGGGCTGCTATTGAAGGCTCACAAGGTCAAATCCAACAGGTCACTACTTCTACTGAAAAACACGATAGTGACCTGAAGACCACCATTGAGAAACTGGGTCTTAATCAAGGGACGCAATTCAACAATTTGCTTCAGTCTCTTAGTGCCATTCAAGAAGAATTTAAAGATGACCTAGTTCTCATCACCAAGCTAACTGAGTTTATGGATTCTCAGAAGATCACCTCCTCCAACATTACTGAACTTCTCAGACTCCTCAAGGAGGTGGATCTTACTACTCTCAGGTCTCAGCAGGAAGCACTTCAAAAATCAGTCACCGATACCCAGGGATGCCTGACCCAGATCTCCACAGCCTTTGACCAGCTCTCTGCCAAACATAAGGAGCTGGTCAATCACTACACCACCAAGGTCACCCAACTTTCCGAGGCTCAGGTCACCATGGCCACTGACATCTCCTCACTGAAGACAGAAACCTCGAAAATCAAGAACATGGTCTCCACAATTCTGACAGTTCTTCAGTCCTCTCAAGTTCCCCCAGCTCCTAAATCAACAGATGCTTCCACTGAAGCTCCAGCATCTATTGAGGGGGAGAAACCTACCTCTGATGAACCAGTTCCTGAACAAATGACTGAAGTTATCACTGAATTCGTCCCCCTTCAAAGCTTCATGCCAACATCTCCAGCACTGGTTGTTGCCACAACTCATATTCCAACTGAAGCAACAATAACCACAGTGTTCCCTGAATCCTTCTTCAGTACCCCCACCCACTGACAAAGGGAAGGGAATCATGGAGACTGAAGATTTACCTCCCAAACTGGTTAAGGCACCAAGAGAGGTGCATCCTAACCCTGATGCACCAGTGCTTATGGAAATCATTTTGCATAATGGGAAAATCTTCAAGGAAACCAATGAAGAAGTGGCTGCTATCTTGGAAGAAGAGGATAGGATCAAGGCTGAATTGCTTAGTAAGCCTGTTATAGCTGAAGTAGCCAAGGAAGTCATCAGAGAAACTGAGCAGAATATCAGGGGGGAACAGTTCCTCAAACTTTAGGCTGACCTAATCAAAGAACACAATCTGAAGGTCAAACTGAACACTGAAAGAAAGAAGAGGAACTATGAGAGGTATGTCTGGACCATGACGAAGACCAAGGGTGAAGGTCCCATCACTGACATGACTATTCATGCAAACACTGATCCCTTAGCCATAACTGTTCATAGAGGACCACGGAAGTCTGAGAAGAATGCTCCCTTCAAGTTCTCAGCATATGGGATCAAGGAATGGGACATGATGGGGCCCATCCTAAAGAAGAAAAAGAACAGGTGTGGCCCTGACCTTCTGGCTACCCTAACAAACAAGTATGAGGAACTGGAAAGGGTAGCCAAAAGTTTAGGAATTGACCATCAAAAGGCGCTTGCTTCTCAGGGACTAACAATCCCTGAACCAACTCAGAGCACAGGGAGGAAGAGGAAAGCAATAGGTCAAGAACCTGAACAATCCATTGCTGCTCTTCACTGCAACAGAATTCCTCCTGAAGATGTCAAGTTCATTCCCAACAAAGTGATCAAGCACCCTGAGTTCGGTATCTTCTTCATTGATGATTTTGGTCAACAAGCCTTCCAAAGAGTCAGTGACATACACTTGGTGGAGACAACAACCCTTCTGGCCTACAAGCTGATGGCACTCCATGTGAAGAGTCCTGAAAATGATGAGTTTATCAAACTGATGGAGAAGATGATGAGTGAGAGACCCGACAAGCAGGTGTTGGTGTATAAGAAAGCAAAACTGGAACTTATGGGAATTAAGGAAGTCTGAGTACTTAACCCTGAGTATTATGTTTAGATGATAGGACTGATGTAATGTTTATGAATAAGATGATGGCCTATGTTTATTATATCAGTGTCCTTATAATTGCTTTATAGTATCTTTAGTGTAAGAAGAAGCCCAATTGCTCACTTACACTGATCAAACACTTAGGCTAAATTTATATCCAAATAGGGAGAGATTGTTGGGTCCATTCAGTACCCAAGTGTCCTTAAACAAGGATTAAAATACAAATTATCCTAAGTGTCATATACCCTTGAACGCTCTCAGGTCACTGAGTGAACAGTCACTCAGTGAGTTATCTTTAAGATGCCTAGGATGAGTCTAAGAAGAAGGATTCTCCATCCAGTGAGGCGGAACTCCCTGAATGGCACCTAAGCCAAAGAAGAAGATAATGGGTTCAGTGAGTGATGACAATAACTCACTGAACCCCAGTCTCCTCAACAACTATAAAGAATGAAGACTGAAGACCAAAGACTGAAGAACTTGAAGACTGAAAGAAAGGCGGGACAAGGCGGGAAAGATTTGAAGAGATAAGGAGAAGTCCTTATCAGGCTGAAGTCAAACTTTCCCTGAAAAGCTTCATAACAAGAACAGTGTCATCACTGTTACTCAGAAAGCACTATTGTCCTATACCAAAAATAGGTTCTTGTAACAGTGATAAAATACATCAGTATTTTGTCCTGATTAGCTTAGGTCATCTTTTGTCTTTTAATTTACGGGTGCTCTTTTTACTTGTCTATAAATATGATCATAAGGGAGTAAAAGTGGACAAGTTTGTGCAGTTAATGCTTAGACATTCACAAACCACTTTTACTCCTCCAAAGAGCAACCTAGTCCCTGAGATAGCTCAGTGGTTCCTTATAGTTGCCACTTAAACTTAGCTTAAGTTTAGAGAGGAGACAATACCATACTTGTCATTTCAATCCCAAGTGTTTTTTTCGCAAACACTTGGGTATAGATTCTTTTGATTAACTTCTAATAAGAATTTAAACGTTGAAAAACACTTGTCTTTATCATTTACATTTTTACTTATTTGTTTAGTTAATCAATACATTACTAAGTCATGGAACACGGTTAGCTTAACTTTGTAGTTAATTTTAATCGTGTAAAGGGAACAACATGTTTTGAAGTAGGCTTCATATTTGGGTCAGGGTACTAGATCTGGGATTTTAATGACTATCATAGAGCAAAGTTTGTGATAACTAAATGTGAAATAGCATGGTCGTGAAACGGTTGTTAGGTCAATTGATGTGTCACTCATATTTGGTATTAGTACAAATGACGGACACGAGTGGCTAGAGGTGAGCGTCAGGTCAAACCCGACTCGAACCCAAAAAAACCAACTCGGCCTGAAAACCAAAAAAGAAAAAAACTCAAACCCAAAACGGAACCTAGAAATATATATCAAAACCGAAACCGAACCGAATAACTCGGTTCGGGTCAGTTTTCGGGTTTCGAACCAAAAAAAACCAACAAAAACTGAATCAACCCGAAACCGACAAAAAACTAAATAAATATACAAAACCGAAACCGAACCGAAAAAGGTTGGTTCGGTTCGTTTCGGTACAGTTTCGGTCGGTTTTGTCGGTTCGGGTCAGTTTTCGGGTGGATTTGCTCAGCCCTACGAGTGGCACATCAAGTGGTCCAACTAACATCTCATAAGATGATTTTTGGACACTTATTTTACAGCTTCTTTGCTTAGTTTTCGTGTGATCTCTGGGATTACTTGCATGTTTTCTGACTATTTTCCGTTGTCAAGATAATAAACATAAATAGTTTGATCTGTCATGATGACAAAAGGTGCTAGGTGTGGGATTTCAGTGAGTGTCGCACGTTTTCTTAGACCTCATCCAGATAATGTTAAGGGTCCTTTCTTATATCTGAATTGCTATTTTTAGCTTGCTAATGATGTTTTTATCGTGGGAATTCTATGCATTACGTGACCAGTGGTTTTCACTACACGGTTTAGCTACAAGCCAGATTCAGGTTTGATTTTTAACGTTAGTACTTTACATTTTATGAGGTAATACTTAATTGGTCAACATATGTGTATTTGTGTTTAATCGAGGTTTATGATCTCTTTTGGAGTCTGATATATGGTCGTAATATTTTGTAGTATTCTTTAGAGTACGGTATGCGGTCAGCTGTATATAAGTTGTGGTAATGGCTGTTTTTTTTTTAGTGCTACAATTTTTTTTCTTGTACAAAATAGGTGCATCCTGATTTCTTTTAAACTCTGGTATTGTACGCGGCTGTAATTCTTTAAAGTGTGGTATGTGGTCAGATTAATGAGTTATGGTAATGACTGTTGTTTTTTGTAAATGCTATAAGCTATTTTTGGCCTGTGAAGAATAGGTGCTTTATGATTTCTCTTAAAGTCGGTTGTGTGGTCATGGTTGTTGCGTTTCTACATTTGTGTATGATATGTGATTTTAATTGTTGATTTAATAAGTGTTGTTAATCAACAAGTGAAGCTGATTTCTGTTGTATAGAATCTGATGTATTTATCTATATTATGATATTTTATCTTATTAGATGTTGATCTAGGTTAATTGAATTTCCTGCATACTTCTTATGTTGTTTTTGTGAATCTGATTTAGACGGATGTTCCTATGTTATGTTGATTTGGTTTCACTTGCCGTATCAAATACTTTTTTGGTGCAATTATTAGTAGATTGATATTAGTTGTATTCATGTTATGCAAGAATTGTCGACTGAACATAATAATGCTCGAGTGAGGGGGTGGACGAAATCGATTTAAATATTCTGTATGGCACTTAAAGGTGAACCTTACTTATCAAGTTGGTTTAGTAGCCAAGTGTGTATTTGGAAATGGGAACAGCTGTGTTCAGCCTGACATTTGGTGTATATAAGCAATTATGCTACATCCATTCTGGGAATTTTCCTGATTTTCGATTTTGATTTTGTAGGAGTAGGGTTGTTACGAAATAATCAGGTCAATCTACACAAAACGATGGACGAAATGTTAATGTTTGGCTTAAAGGAGATCAAGCTCTATATATCATTTGCAACTAGATACTTAAAGTAGTTATTCCAGATTTACCTGATCAAAGAGGATATCGTGGGGAAAATAAGGATCTTCTTTGTTCTGGTATATCTGAAATAACTGTTTGGAGTATATAAGTGCAAGTGATCTGTCACACCCCCAAATACATGACTTGCAGCGGAATGGAACACTTGAGGGCGTGACTGATCATAGCATCACAGTTACAGTTATATTGAACGACCTAAAGTGCCGTTTTAAAATTACATCGTTTGATAAATTAAAATATTCAGAGTTTACAAAAGCTAGGTCCCAAAAGATGATTCATGTTTGCGGAAATAAGTTTGTTACAAATCAAACGATAATTAAGTGCATAAAATATAAGTGAGACGCGTCGTCACCGCGACTCCAAAATATGTCCACATGCATGCCATGATGCGAGTACCTTAATTACCTGAAAATACATTACTAAAAGTGGTCAACAATAATGTTGGTGAGAATCATAGGTTTATGAAAATGAATGGTTCCTACGGTAACCACAAGTATAAAGTGAATGACATAAATGCCACATAAAAATAATACATTAGCTCTTAAGCTCATGACCCCGAAGCTAAACTGAAATGAATGCCCCAAACTGAGTGTTTTGCCAGACACTCTAATATGATTCAAATGAAATGCGTTCGTATAACTAGTTGGCGCTACCAACCCGAACGGAGACGTCAACCTCAATAGATCTATTCACTCACTCTCGCTTACATCCGTAAATAACGGTTCATGATAAATAAAAGGGGACTTTAATCTGGGCAATGATGTAACTTAAGCAATGTAAATGAATTTTGATACTTTGGTCCGTATGAAAAATGGTGCAATGTATTCTCCCCCACAAGTTTAGAAATGAAAATATAAATTGAAAACGGGACTATGAAAACTCACCTGATGCAATAGCTACGATAACAATAGTGAATATACTGAAATGAGGCGCGATCCCTAGCCGCAACCTAATATGAATGATATGATCTAATGTAAATCATGAATTTATGCTACACATGCAAATACGTATGTTATCGATACCACTCGTGAATTTTTGAAAATAACGTTTATCGTCGAAAAATATATTTTTGACGTCTAGTTAAGTTATAAAACACTTTTCGTGTAAATACGTTGTAACGATATCCCACGATCGTCGTTTGGGGAATTATAGCAGAATAATAGAGTTTTACGTCGTAAATTATCACTTTTCTCAACTTATAAAAATGACTAAATGGGCTCGCAAAACTAGCCATAAAACGGTGTACATTGAGTGCTAGAAAATAAGCTCGGCGTTTTTGGAAACCTTGTAACAATATCTTGAATTCGTATCTTCGAACTTTTTTCCATACGAGTCCCAATCAATAAGAAAAACGGCTCTCAACATGGTGTCTCGCAAAAACAGTTTTAGACTTTGAAATATTTAATGAAAAGCTGATAAAATGTTTGGTGAACGTCGGTTTTCAAACGCTTGTATCTTGGTCGTCATAAGCTCGTTTTCTACGTTCTTTATGTCCTCGGCTTCGTCTCACAGCTAACTAATAGATTTTTGATAAGTCGGCTTGTCTAGATCGCGTTCAACGCCTTGTTTTACCCGTTGAAATTCGTGCAACAGCAAACTAATTTTCAGAAAAATAGTTTTCGTCGTCAAACTTAAAATTAGCGTATCTTTCTCGTCCTAAGCTCGTTTTTGCTCATTCCGGAAGCCACGGTTTCGGTTTTGAGAGTATTTTCTAAATATGTAAGCCAAAATATCCTATGACCTACTGAGTTTTCCAGAATTCACAAAAATGGACAGAACCTTTTCTATAACTTGTAAAAATCAATTTTTCTAGTTCAAGGCTTGTTCAAATCACTTCCAATCAACACCAAGCTATTCTAAAACCTACCATACACCTTCTTAGGGTGTCATGGGTTCCTAATCTTCACTAAAAGTGATGGAGTTTATAAGGTTGCAAGTAAAAATCTCTAGATCCATTTTTAGTGGGAAAATAAATATTAAGCGGTATATAACATATGTACATTTGCTTGATCTACTACTAGAACATCAAATATAGTAAATGGAAGTATAAAAGAGTAGAAATTTTATTTAGAAGCTTACTTGAAGTTTTGATGAGTTTTGGAGCAAAAACACTTAATTATCCTTTAGGTTTTTATTTCAAAACCTTAACTAGGATACTAATTGGACTCTAAATACTAAATCTTGAAAATTTTGGTGAACTCCTTCTTGTTTTGTTGTCTTGGCCGAACCATATAAGGGAGGGGAGGATGAGAGAAAATCTTGAAGTGTTTGTTAGTTACTTGGATGAATAAATGTGTTAGTGAAATATTTGGAAGTTAATATCTAGTAAGTATTAATGTTAGTCAAGGTACTCAAGTGAAATTGGACCTAGAGGGGGGCAAGGGGGGCGGCAAACAGGGGCAAGAAAAAGGTGTGTGTGCTCATTAAAGATCTTGTCCCCAAAGTGCATGAGTTAGTTAGTTTAAGTTGTGTATTAGGTGTTACCGGGTACCGAGTTAGCTAGAAATAAATCTTGACGGAATAAAATAAAGTATGACGAAGTTGTAAAAAATTATAAAATCACATTCCTTGCAAGAATCGGGTGTTCAATTAGTTATCGTGTTGAAATTTCGCAAACTGTCGTAGTTATAAGCTTTTAACGGAAAATATAGTAAATGATTTCAGAACACCGGGTAAATTAATAATATAATTTTTATATCATTATAGTGAATGTGAAAATATATTAGGACCATAGTCTGAAGTGTCGGGTATATTGTTTGTAGTAATTACTGAGTGGTAACGTTTATTAAATAAATAAACATACGCTAATTAAAATTATGCAAACTCGTGCATGACCTAACATGCAGATGATTTTACTGATGATATGTAGACTACTCTAGTCTATATGATGTGTCCTTAATGATGTTTCATGAATATGCAGCTAAACCATAATGGTTACGCGAATTTGAATATCCATAAACCTAGTTTACGAAATGATGAATGATAACCATGAATAGTGATTTTCCTCCAGGAATGAATAGTGTTTCGTGAATAGTAAAATTTTTGAAAACATCTCAAAGTCGTAAACTGACTTCAAAAATGATGAATAGTGAAATGATGAATAGTAAATGTCGAAGTTTGGAAAATGACCTGAAATTACGATTTGTCACAGTCGTCCACCCTAAAAGGAATTCAGTCCCTGAATTCAGTTAGTGTTGGTCTCTGGAGTGGATTCGGTAAAAAGATGTGGATATTTGAGACGCATCTAGTCTTCCCGCTCCCAAGTAAACTCGGGACCTCTACGAGAATTCCAGCGAACTTTCACGATAGGAATTCGACTCTGCTTCAACTGTTTGACTTCACGGTCCATGATTTCTGCTGGTTCCTCTACGAAATTGAGCTTATCGTCGAGTTGAATTTCGTCTAATGGAATTACGAGGGATTCATCTGAAAGACACTTCTTCAGGTTTGATACATGGAATGTGTTATGGATACTGCTAAGCTCTGACGGAAGCTCAAGTCTGTATGCCACTGGACCAATTCTTTCCAGAATCTTAAATGGCCTAATGTATCTCAGGTTTAACTTCCCGTGTTTTCCGAATCGTATCACGCCTTTCCAAGGCGAGACCTTCAACATGACCCTGTCTCCAACCTGGAATTCTAGTGGTTTGCATCGAACATCGGCGTAACTTTTCTGTCAGCTCCTGGCTGTTCGGAGTCTTTCTCGGATCTGGATTATCTTTTCTGTTGTTTCGCGAACCATTTCTGGACCAGTGAGTTGTGCATCACCAACTTCGGCCCAACAAACCGGGGACCAGCACTTGCGACCATAGAGTGCCTCGAATGGTGCTGCTTTTATGCTCGTGTGATAACTATTGTTGTAAGAGAACTCGATCAATGGCAAATGGTTAGCCCAACCATTTCCGAAATCAATCACACATGCTGTTGGGAATTGAATATTCAAGATGTCTAATATCGGGTTCTAATCCAAGAAATACTCTAAGTGTAATTCTGCTGCTAGTGCAAATGGTTCCTGCTGTTAATGTTGTTCCTACTGCTAGAACATTTCACTCTGCTGTTAGTGATAAATGATTCTGCTGATAGGCTTAGCATTCTGCTGATTGTTCCTGCTGATAATGATACTTGTTCCTGCTGATAGCGATAACTCGTTGCTGCTGATAGTGAACATTCTGTTGATGAGTGGATAAGATCGAAAAGATATTTATTGTATTTTGGTCAACAATATACGGTAGATAATATCTTACCTCATGTGCTTAGTTAACAAGTTGTATACATAGATACATGGTGTATCTTATGCACTGATACTCAAAAGGATAAGTTAACAAAGTAAGTCGGCCAAGACTTTAAGCAATATGTAAAGATCTTTTGGACTATAAAAGAGATCTTAGTCAAGTGATATTAAGTGTGTTAGAATATAGAGAGAGTTTAGAAGAGTTAGTCAAGTGTTCATGCATATGTTATTTTGCAAGAACATATAACTGTTAGATAAGAACAAACACAAATATATCACAAGTTAGAAAAACTTAAGATTCAAGGTTGTAACCCTAGTGATATTTCAAGATCACTCGTATTATTATCTTTAATAATATTGAATCGTTTGGTGATAATCTTTATGTGTTCATTGCTAACTAACAAACATAACAATTCCATTTCCATAACATACACAACCTTCTAAGTTTGGTTGAGTGAATTCCGCGCACTTAATCATTTTAACACAACATATCATACACACAAAGTTAGAGGGTTTAACCACCTTAATTGTGTGTCCAGGATCCTAGCACATGCCCTGAGCATATCTTCCAAGGTTTGAATCATTCTCTCGCTCTGACCATCGGTCTGAGGATGATAGGCAGTGCTCATGTCTAATTTGGTTCCAAATGAATCTTGTAATGACTGCCAAAAGTTTGAAGTAAAGCGACTATCTCTGTCGGAAATGATGGAGATTGGTGCACCGTGCTTTGAGACTATTTACTTGACGTAAAGTCTAGTAAGCCGATCCATAGAATAAGTCTCTCTGATTGTAATGAAATGGGCTGATTTAGTGAGACGATCAACGATTACCCAAATAGCATCGAAACCGCCTGATGTCTTAGGAAGTTTTGTGACAAAGTCCATTGTAATGCGTTCCCATTTCCACTGGGGAATTTCTGGTTGCTGAAGTAATCCTGATGGTTTTTGGTACTTGGTGCAAGTAAGGCATTTGCTAACATACGTAGCTATTTCTGCTTTCATATTTGGCCACCAATAAAGTCTCTTGAGATCCTGATACATCTTATCAGAACCTGGGTGAATGGAGTACTTCGACTTGTGCGACTCGTGCATAATCAACTCTCGTATCCCACTATAGAGAGGTATCCAGCTTCTATCCTTGAAACATAATACTCCATCTTCCCTCTTTACAAAGCCATTTGCATTCTCTGGCATTCCATTAAGTTTCTCATTTTGTCAATTGTTGGGAATTATCAAAAGAAGACTTAATAACAAGAACAGACTTAAGTCTGCTGGGTTACAAAGTTAAGTATGTTAGTGTATTTATGTCATAGTTAAGTCTGGTCATTCATTGTTAAGTCTGGTAGAGTAATTCGTAGTTAAGTCTGGTTAACTTAAGTCATTAAGTCTGTTTATGAAAGTTAGGAAAGTTTGTTAGCTGTAATACCCAAAAATCTAAAACATGTAAAAAGACCAAAATGCCCCTACAACTTTAAATTTTGATTAAAGAGTTTATAAAGCACCAAATTTGTCCCGAACCTTTGGAAATGAACAAGATACGAAGTTAAGCAATTTATGATACAACATTTAACATTTTAGAGTATACAAAAGATTATAAAAAGACACATGTATACACCTTGGCCGATTTAATGCATATACATTTTATTTAAAATTTGTAAAACATTTAAATAACAAATATAAACAAGATAATATCAAATAAGAATAGGAAATCTTCCCAAATAACTTTGTGATCTTTTTGATACTATCTTGGGCCGAAAATGTGGTAACCCTCCCCATTTGACTCGGCATTATAATCCCTTCCATATTCCTTTTTGCCGAAAAAACCCTAAAACACACATAATTCTCTCAAAACTTCATACGGCTTCCTAAAAATCATTGGGCATTTTTCTGGCATTGTTCTCAACCTAAAGAAGCTTGGAAAAATAGTGTGAAGGTCGTGGGGTTGCTCGTTTGCTTATGGTGATTTATTTGGTGTCGACAAGGGTTCGCTAGGTATATTTTTGATACGCCTCTTCCACTCATGCTAGCCTTCATCTGGTATTTTTCCCACCTTTTTTACATCATTTTTGGTCTATGAAAATTGGTCTAACCAAACCATGCACATCTATTTGGTCGTTTGGAAATTAAAGGCATAAAACACGTATAATATACAAAACATGTAATACGATTTTTCTGGGTGATGTAATCATTTTATTTGAACATTATATGAAGTATAAGGCCTGGGAAAAATGTTGGTACGATTTTTAAAAGCCTAGATCAGTCGCTACAATTTTTAGGGCTTAAAACAAGTATAAAATCGAATACCCTTTATACGAATTTTCTGGGTGCAAGGCTTAATTTATTTGGACACTCTACAATATATATAACTCTGGAAAAATGGTAGTTCAAATTTTGGAGGCCTGTTTTTGTCCATGTCGAATTAAGTTTGTAATCGGGTTTCATGAAAAACATGAAATAAAATGAAAACCCTAGCATACGAATTAGGGTTAGGGTTTATATTGTTAGATCTGATGTAATTAATGCTATAATGATTTAATAATTATGGGATAATGATTGGGACACTTTAGGGTTTGGTTTTGCAAAATAAAAGTCTATACGATTGGGTTTTTTAAACTAGAAGGGTATGTTTTGCCAACTTTGAAACTTCTGGGATATTTTTGTAATGTCATATAAGTCAGTAGGAATGTGGGAAAAATATAACTTGAGGGTCCTAGGTGTAAATATTGCAAGAAAATGAATTACTTGTGTTTATAAGGGTCGAATTGTAATTTATTAAAGTAGAGGGACTAAAAGTGTAAATTGTGAAAACTTGAAGTTATTCTAAGTAAATAATGTTATTAATGGTGTAATGTGTAACTTTGAGTAATTATGGGCTTGATATGCAATTATAAATAAATTATGATTTAAATTGTAAGATTTGTAAAGTTAAGGGACCAATTGTGTAATTAATGAGTTCTGAGGGTTCTAATTCGTACAACATATAATTCTGAGGTTACATTCTATAACTTTGTAAAATAAGGTACTTGTTTGGTAAAAATAAATATTATAGGGATTAAAACATGAATTATGTAAAACTAGGGTTTGTTTTGTAAATATGGTAACTAGAGGGGTATAAACTGTAAAGTGTGAAACTAAAGAGAGTAAAATGTCATTCTGAATAAAGTGTGTATTAAATCAGTAACTTAAAGTATTTTCATGTTAAACCTTTGAATTAGGTAGATTTACAATTAAAACCCTAAATTATGTAAACTTGTCATAATTGCCTTTAAACTTTTGTAACTTGATAAAATGTGCTTTAATTCCATAATAATCTTGAAATAAGGACTTAACCTAATTTGTAATATTGATAACTTACTAAGTCTGAAAAGTTATTAAAAATAGAAAGTTAATTAAAATAGGAAGATAACTGAAAACCCTTTGAACTTCTGTCTTCTACTCCTTAGGTTCGAGGAAGGAGTGATCTCATCTTTGTCAGCCTTTATCTTTGTGTTCTTGCATTCGTAATAAGGTACAGATATTCTGCCCTCTTTCAGTAAGGGTCTTTCATTTCCCTTTTTCCTTCAGTTCTCATTTTCCTTATTAGGATCCCCTATACCATTGCTATGTTCCCTGCTTGTTTGTAAACCTTTCATGTGATCTCTTGTTTGTGAACCTTCCATGTGATCTTTTGTTTTGTGAACTTTCATGAACCTTGTATTTGATCTCTTGTCCTGAACCCTGATATGTGAACCTTGTTTGAATCTTAATCTAATATACTTGCTATAAAACTAAATTGATTTTGATATAAACCTTAATCTGTTAAATCCTTATTTAAACCTAATTGATTTTGAACCGTTCTTAGACTACATATGAAACGTTTTGGGAAAAGCTACTTTAAAATAAGTAATATCACTTTTAATGGAAATTATAAAAAGATTTGGAAGACTATTTTATGAAAACTATTTTGTAAGATCAGTTATTATGAAAACCAATTTTGAAGGATTGTTTAAATGGACTTTTAAATAGAAACATTTTAAGTAAACTGTTACTATGAAATTTTGATTTTAGACTCTTGTCATACTCTTTTGAAACATTTGATATAATCCTTTTAATCTGAACTTAAACTTTGATATAAAATGTAATCTGATAAACCTTGATTTGAACCTTTGACGTTTATTTCTAAACTGTTTGACATGAACCTTTTGCCATGTACCCTTAAGATATGACTTTTGATTATTATGCTAGTCCGCCTGACCTTTGACCTACAGTTTGATATTACGAGCCAATCACTAGGCATGAGGGTTTCATGTCCATGTCATTGACGCACCTCTGACATGACTCTAGGGCAGGAGAGTGATGACCTGTTCCGTCCCTTATTTATTACCTGCTATGGCCATTATAATTATGATTATTGATTTGTCTGTGGGGCGTATGGGTGCATCCTAGATTTGACCTGTTATCTGATTATTGTTATTTGTTAATTGTAATATTTGTCTGGTGACTGATGGTGTGTGCGATACACGTCTTTCACATTTATCTGGGAACTGATCACTCCATTGATACATGAGGACACCCCTCATATTATCTGTTACTTGAGAGGCATCCCCTCTAGATTGCTTATATGTTATAGTGTTATAATATTATCTGTTGTCTGGGCTCGTGATAGATTCCTGTTTTCTTTACATTATGAACCTTATGAATTTTCCCTTGTATTTGTTCTTTTCGTTATTTTCCTGAACCTCATTCCTTGTTTATTCCTGACATATCATTCTTACACCCTGTAACACCCCAACCCGACAAGGGTAAAGATGTCACGAGAATGGTTTCATATCAGATCCAACAAAGCATACATTCAAATGTAATACAAAGATTCTCAAAGGTTACAGAAGAAATACTGAAGTTACAAGGTTACAAAAGCGAATACAAATTCTAACAATGGAATAACTTCTAATCATCTCTAGGCCAAAACTATCAAGTCTTCTAAGTCCAAAAGTCTCTTCACTCGTACCCATCTTCCAACTAAAACCTGCCGCACACGAAAAGAAAACGTGCGGCTGAGCTTAAAAAGCCCAGTGAACAGATATAACGTAACAAGCAGTAGCATAATGAATAATACATGAGTAAATGAGAATGGAAGCATGAATACATGGTAAGAATACATGGTATCATAAGGGAAAAGAAAAAGGTACATGGTAAAGAAAGGTCAGTAATCCACTACGAGCCCATAACATGAAATCATAATCATAATCATAGTCATAAACATGTAGAGGGGAGACCTCTTAGTATCCTGTAAATATGAGGGGTGTCCTCATCATGGGTTGGAGTAGCTAGCTCCCGGAGTGTGAAAGACGTGTATCGCACACACCATCAGTCACCATGAATAACATAACATAACATGAACATGAACAAATCTAGGATGCATCCATACGCCCCAGGTGGCCATAATCTGCCTCTACATAAACATGAATCATAAACATAAACGTGCAGGGACGGGACAGGTCATCACTCTCCTGCCCTAGAGTCATGCCATCGGTGCATCGACTGACATGGACATGAAACCCTCATGCCTAGTGAGTGGCTCGTAGTATCAAACTGAGGGTCAGGGTCAAGTATCATGAATCATGTATTTAGTTTACTTGCATAGGTCAATGTCTTGTTTCATAAGTTCATAATCATAGGTTCATAATCATGGTTCATAAACAAGGTTCATAAGCAAAGGTTCATAAGCAAAGGTTCATAAGCAAAGGTTCATGAATGAAAGGTTCATAATCATAAAAGGGTTCAATATCATGATGGTTCATAGAAAAGGGTTCATATCGAAGAGTTCATAACAGAGTGGTTCACCAAGGTCTTCCAAAGTTCATATCATAGTTTTAAAAACAAAGGGGATCTTAATTAAAGTTCAAAGTCTTTATCAAAGGGTTCATCTTCAAGGTCTTTATTCAAAAGATTCATTTTAGAAAGCTTAATCAAAGTATTTAATTAAAATGGTCTTTAAATTGGTTTCATAAAGATAGTCATTAAAATAGTCTTCATAAAAGATAGTTCAAAACAAGTAGTTCAATACCTTAGTTTAATAAACCATTTCAAAATCCTTAGTTTAACAAATCATTCTAAAGTTTTAGTTTCTCACAAAGATAGTTCAAAACTTTAGAGCAACTTGGCAAAGGCATAGGTCAGATAAACGAAGCTCAGATCATAATAAGAAGTATCATAACGAATTATGGATAACGAATCAAACAAACGAATCAAAGCGTAGGGAACATAGCAAAGGTTTAGGAAACCCTAATACGAATCAAAAGAAAATGAAGGCTCCTTATTAAAAGGGCAGAATATCTGTACCTTATACCGCAAATGAAAACACGACAGAAATACAAAGGTCGGAAGCAAACTCCATCTTCAGCGAATCTACACGAATTAAGCTTATTTAATTCAGATTACTTATTTAGTCGGCTTTCCAGTTTTTAGTAACTTTCCATATTTAGTAACTTTCTATTTTTAGCAGGTTTCCATAATTAGCAAGTTTTTCTTGAATTAGCGGTATTAGTCATTTGCCTTTAATGTTACCATTTAGTCCTGTTAAATTCGTTAGAATGACAATATACATGAGTTAAAGTTTATTATGATAATGTATGTAAGTTATGGTTTTAATGTGTCTAAAATAATAAAGTGTAGGGTTAAATGTGAAATTTAATGGAAAAATATAAGCTACTACACTTTAGGTTGACTGTCTACTCTTCCAACAGTCAAGGACACCACCCTACTGTCCTATGACTTTTGATTCGAAAAGTGCATAAAAAGAAGAATGACCATTTATTATAATCTTACTGTATTATACTACACACTACTACTGTACAACCAAATCCCATTTACTCTTTCTTTCATTTGTTTTCGAAGGTAGCACAGAAACATGCAATTCTCTTCTTGTATGACACATATATTTAAACTACCTTGCACACAAAACAACCCTTCGTCACCTTTACTCACACTACCATAATAAAATGAATGATTCAAACCATGCCGACGTGAAAACACACGATACAACCAAAACGTACCTTCAGGACACAACTAAACTCGCAACACCTCAACATGTAACTCAAACCATCCCTAGTTCGACCCGCATTTAACACTACACGACACACCCATAAGACCCACTTCCTTCGCATGAAACTCGCAACACCTCAACATGTAACTCAAACCATCCCTAGTTCGACCCGCATTTAACACTACACGACACACCCATAAGACCCACTTCCTTCGCATGAAACTCGACTCATGTTAACACGTCTAAACCCCTTGGTTTTCAGCCCCACGTCACTGACCCTCATAAAATCATAGTTTTAGACTCATTCGACCCACCAAACATCACGCACAACCACGCCTTTCAGCTATCAAACTTAACGAGACAACATCACTCAAACTAACGCCTGATCAAGTCTTTTATTCACCTATTTAATAAGCATGTCCCTTCTCCTTTATTTCTTGCTTTTATTTCAGGTTTTCGTCTTTTAAAAATGATCATAATCGAATTTTTATTAGTCAGATTATAGGTATATAATGCAACCAGATTCGAAAGACCATGACAGAAACGAGATCGGCCTTTAAATATCGAGTTTCATGACTATATGTTACGTATAGATTTTTATTAGACGTTACCATATTTAACTCATACGTTACATCTATTTTTCGTGTTGTATACATATCGAATCAGAAACACAAAGACGATAAGGTGATACCTCAAAGACGACGGCCACACGAACCAGCAAGAATACGAGGATCGAAGACCAAACCCTATTCGAACCAAACCCTCGTACACCCATGATCACTACACTAGCACTTCTTCATCTTCATTGTTCGAACCAAAACCGAGCATGATCATAGTCCTAGCCTTCGACTCTTATTCTTGCCAGGGGGAGAAATGTTTGGAGCAGTTTATTGCTTTGTTATGATTTAGAGAGGTTGATGATGCGTTGATATACATGAATGGTTTGGCATTGAATCTTGTCAAAGCGTGTGGTTATAGGGTTTGGAAGAGAAGTACATCTGATGTTGTGAATAACAAGGAATATGAGTAGTAATACTGTTTAATAATAAAAAGATATAGGGAATATTTGGTTTATGGAATACCGTGTGATTTGGTGAGAATTTAGACGAGATTTTAGGGTGTTGGAGGTTATTATTTTCCGAAAATTATGGAGTGATAGGAGTGATAAGACCCAAAACATGGTTTCCATATTTAAATGTCAAAGTGAGAGTGTGCACAAGTTTAATACAAAAGGTACTTAGTAACATTTAACGTGTGATATTTATCTTTAGAACTTAAGTCATGTCATGCATACCATAACATGTCGCCAATTTAGACTAGGTGTAGGGAACATTACCTTGTGATCTTTAATTTAAAAGTAACGGTGAGCTTAATTTATTAGGCAATTTAGAATGTTAATTTCTTTAGGTTATGTTCAAATAATATTCATTGTATGATTTTATATATATTCTTAAAATTTCAAAATTAGAGGGGTATTTTGGTCATTTCAGATTAGAAAAATTTTAGGGTTTTACAACTCTTCTCCTCTAAAAAAAATTTTCGTCCTCGAAAATTGAAGTCGTAAAGTGAAGCGAAGTCGTAGCAAGTCGCAAAAGATCATCACAATATTCTCATGCCCGAGGAGGTTCTTCCAAAAGATCTTCAGACCAAAAGTTTCTCATGACTCGAGCAAAATAAGGTGGGTTCAGATTCCTCAGAAGGAGACAAATTGGGTTGATTCGGATTCAAAGAACCATAAAACATAAATGGATGATGGGTGGATCTTCTGAAAAGCTTACATGGAATATGAACAGAATTTCAAATCAGATTAATTGTATCATCAGTAGAGAGTTCTACAAAGAGTTTAAGATATATGACTGAGGTCAACAGAATGAAGTACGAGAGTTCAAACTCATCCAGATTATTAATGAACGGAAACAGAATTTACGCACAGGCAGAATGAACCTAACGTCTTACTAATCACGGATCTAACGGAGATCAGATTCTAAACTTCTAAGGTACTCCCAAAGATATCCTATGGCCACAATGAGTGCACGTTATATGGTGTAAGTATTATCACGTTGATCAGGCGTCATAATACTAGTACCACATAAATATGCCTTCATGATGATCATACTTTATCTCAAGTCGTAATCAAAACCACCTATCTTAATCCACCTAGTACTTCTACAGTCTCAGAGGTCATCAAAATCAAACACCATAACTAAGAATACGAAATCACTCGAAGAGTAACAGAAATCCGAAAATGTCCATCAGAATTCAGGTACGTCGTTAATAGCGTCAAAGCTTCATAACCTACCGAAATCAATTCAGCCCGGAATAAGCGGTTACTTCAACATCCGTCTTTTCATAAATATCCAAATTCCTTCCATATCTCGTCAAAATTCTCATGCAAATCGTTATTCAACAAACGCAGAATGAACACAGAACGGAAATACTGACAGCGAACCAAATCATCCAAAGGACCTCATTAATAGGTAACGGAATTTAAGTAGGTTGAGGGGAAACGAATACGTCGTCCAAGGCATTAGGTCTTTTACAACACATCAAAATTCTCATGAAAAAACCGTCATCCAACATACACAGAAAGAACACCAAATGGAAATACTAACGGAGAATCCGAATCATTCAAAGAATCTTATCGTCAGGTAACTGGAGCTTAAGTGGGTTACGCAGAAATGAACACGCCATCAATAACCTCGTCCTTCACGAAAGCAACTCATCCAACCAAAATCGTCCACTCGAATACATGATTTCAAAATCTCCTCCAAGTCCGAGTAGTCTGTCTACGCTTGTCCATCTGATCATACGCTGAGAAGGGGTGATAAACTTGAGTCTGGTCCCTCAAGCCTTCGGCACTTCTTCTTGACACGGTGATGGAGTAATGTGGATTTCTGGCACGATCTTTAAATCTCTTCATTATCCAGTCTGCTTCCGCTCTCAATTCATCTTAGTACAACCAAGATGAATAGGGAAACAAGATTGCGTTTCTTCGACAGGTCTTCTAACACCGCTCCAGGTTTTAAGGTAACACCGCCGTCGTCGACTCCAGATTATGTGTTGAATGTTCGTCTCCTACGGTCTGGTTGCCTTGATGCCCGAACGGTAATCTTCACGGTTTGCATAATATATGGTTGAGTATTATCCCAGTTCCTCTCTTCTCCTTATCTGTTTTGTCCATGGTAATGCTTGTCGCCACCGTCTTCTACTACTCTTCCACCAAGTTTCTTCACTCCGATAACTGTCTTCGTTCTAGGTTCTTCCTGTGGAAAACTTTGTCTTCTCAATATACAGGGTAGTGTCGACTACAATGGTTTCTGAATGTTAATCAAATTTCTCTTGCAGAACGAGTGGTCGCCTCATAAATCATCTTTATGTTCTTCTTTCGTCTTTGAACACAACACAATGTCATACTATGACAATTTGTCCCAAAACACACGAAGACATGATCATTTTAGCCAATACCATTGGCATTATTCAAACTCATGAGGTTATAACTAGTGAAAGGACAGTCTCTGAAATCATTTAGGGAAAACCTTCACTTACACTTCATGCCGCCTTCTTTCTTCTCCAAAATGACTGACATACTTCACAGAGGTTACTCTCGGCTAGTTAACCCCCTTTTTAGAAGTTCTTGTGGTTGCTTCTTCAGTCCTTCAAATCCAAAACGATGCAACCAGATACGAAGTTTCAAAAGAAAGACCAATTCGATTATTGGTACTCGGAAACGGATAATGGTTGCTGATAGTGGTACGATTAGGTTTACAATATTCGATACGTCGTCACATCCTTCTTCCTCTTTTCTTCACAGACCAACAAGAGTACTTCAAGAGAATCACTGAGGTGAGCAAAATTCATATTACATCGGAAATACCGGAAAATCTTCGTACAACGGGATATTTCTAATGGCGGAACTTTCCAAGGGTAGATGGTAATGGTTGACAGGAAAACTTGATAATCATATGAGTTCAGGGTTGGTGCTTCCATAACGGCAGAATTTTAGCAGATTCAGGTGTAGAGATTCATCATAACGAAATAGAGTGAGATAGATTTTTAAGATCATATTTCATATACGGTAGTCTATGGCAGCTTTACAAATAGTCATCCAGTCCATAACCAAAAGACCACACAATAAGACATGTCAAGATCAAAAGATTCATAGTACGAATGTAGTCGTCAAATCAGACGGATAGTTCATATATCGAAGTTCAGCACGTGTTTCAATAAAAGTGTTGAGATGGATAAATGAACAGTTCAAAGTGTGGGAATTTGTTCAGCTTCTTAACATAAGCGGTAAGTAGGGTGTGTATTATCAGTAATACGAACATCGTATAATTTTCGAAAGTGAGATGTACGGAATATCAGTTATTAGCATCATCATGCTTAGTTAATAAACCCATACAGAGATAACATAACATCATATCCTTCCAAAGGAAATGGTTGGCAGTACTAGGTTCATCATTCAAAGGAAAGGAACATAACTTTCTATATCCATGGTTAATAATTACTGGAATCCTCATAGGAGTAGTAATGGATCTATGCAAAGTTAAGTAGTATCGGATGATACATTTACATTCAGCATAAGCAATGAATTCACAAACTGTGTCGAACACATTATGGTTGAATGACCTACGATGTGGTCGGAAAAGTGTCAAACAGCTCGTCAAAACAATTCGGAGGTGGGTGTCAAAATCTGAAAATGAAACTTAAATGGTGTAAGGTATCCAGATGGGGTTCCCGAGGTATTCCAAACTTGCTTGGTTTCTAAGCTTTAAGTTACAAAACTTCTAAAGGCAGAGGCACGAATCAGAGTGATGCGGAAGCAATTGATAATCACATATATGTCTTAGTCTACCCATTCCTCACTGGTCAAATTTAGGTTCCTATAGGGAGATCCTAAAGCAAATCTTACAGGTTATCTTATGAGCGCTTACAGGGAAACTTAGTGGTCCTAACTTACACAGGCCAAGGGTAAAGGTATTACGAATCGCAACCTGGCTCTGATACCATAATTGTAACACCCCAACCCGACAAGGGTAAAGATGTCACGAGAATGGTTTCATATCAGATCCAACAAAGCATACATTCAAATGTAATACAAAGATTCTCAAAGGTTACAGAAGAAATACTGAAGTTACAAGGTTACAAAAGCGAATACAAATTCTAACAATGGAATAACTTCTAATCATCTCTAGGCCAAAACTATCAAGTCTTCTAAGTCCAAAAGTCTCTTCACTCGTACCCATCTTCCAACTAAAACCTGCCGCACACGAAAAGAAAACGTGCGGCTGAGCTTAAAAAGCCCAGTGAACAGATATAACGTAACAAGCAGTAGCATAATGAATAATACATGAGTAAATGAGAATGGAAGCATGAATACATGGTAAGAATACATGGTATCATAAGGGAAAAGAAAAAGGTACATGGTAAAGAAAGGTCAGTAATCCACTACGAGCCCATAACATGAAATCATAATCATAATCATAGTCATAAACATGTAGAGGGGAGACCTCTTAGTATCCTGTAAATATGAGGGGTGTCCTCATCATGGGTTGGAGTAGCTAGCTCCCGGAGTGTGAAAGACGTGTATCGCACACACCATCAGTCACCATGAATAACATAACATAACATGAACATGAACAAATCTAGGATGCATCCATACGCCCCAGGTGGCCATAATCTGCCTCTACATAAACATGAATCATAAACATAAACGTGCAGGGACGGGACAGGTCATCACTCTCCTGCCCTAGAGTCATGCCATCGGTGCATCGACTGACATGGACATGAAACCCTCATGCCTAGTGAGTGGCTCGTAGTATCAAACTGAGGGTCAAGGTCAAGTATCATGAATCATGTATTTAGTTTACTTGCATAGGTCAATGTCTTGTTTCATAAGTTCATAATCATAGGTTCATAATCATGGTTCATAAGCAAGGTTCATAAGCAAAGGTTCATAAGCAAAGGTTCATGAATGAAAGGTTCATAATCATAAAAGGGTTCAATATCATGATGGTTCATAGAAAAGGGTTCATATCGAAGAGTTCATAACAGAGTGGTTCACCAAGGTCTTCCAAAGTTCATATCATAGTTTTAAAAACAAAGGGGATCTTAATTAAAGTTCAAAGTCTTTATCAAAGGGTTCATCTTCAAAGTCTTTATTCAAAAGATTCATTTTAGAAAGCTTAATCAAAGTATTTAATTAAAATGGTCTTTAAATTGGTTTCATAAAGATAGTCATTAAAATAGTCTTCATAAAAGATAGTTCAAAACAAGTAGTTCAATACCTTAGTTTAATAAACCATTTCAAAATCCTTAGTTTAACAATTCATTCTAAAGTTTTAGTTTCTCACAAAGATAGTTCAAAACTTTAGAGCAACTTGGCAAAGGCATAGGTCAGATAAACGAAGCTCAGATCATAATAAGAAGTATCATAACGAATTATGGATAACGAATCAAACAAACGAATCAAAGCGTAGGGAACATAGCAAAGGTTTAGGAAACCCTAATACGAATCAAAAGAAAACGAAGGCTCCTTATTAAAAGGGCAGAATATATGTACCTTATACCGCAAATGAAAACACGACAGAAATACAAAGGTCGGAAGCAAACTCCATCTTCAGCGAATCTACACGAATTAAGCTTATTTAATTCAGATTACTTATTTAGTCGGTTTTCCAGTTTTTAGTAACTTTCCATATTTAGTAACTTTCTATTTTTAGCAGGTTTCCATAATTAGCAAGTTTTTCTTGAATTAGCGGTATTAGTCATTTGCCTTTAATGTTACCATTTAGTCCTGTTAAATTCGTTAGAATGACAATATACATGAGTTAAAGTTTATTATGATAATGTATGTAAGTTATGGTTTTAATGTGTCTAAAATAATAAAGTGTAGGGTTAAATGTGAAATTTAATGGAAAAATATAAGCTACTACACTTTAGGTTGACTGTCTACTCTTCCAACAGTCAAGGACACCACCCTACTGTCCTATGACTTTTGATTCGAAAAGTGCATAAAAAGAAGAATGACCATTTATTATAATCTTACTGTATTATACTACACACTACTACTGTACAACCAAATCCCATTTACTCTTTCTTTCATTTGTTTTCGAAGGTAGCACAGAAACATGCAATTCTCTTCTTGTATGACACATATATTTAAACTACCTTGCACACAAAACAACCCTTCGTCACCTTTACTCACACTACCATAATAAAATGAATGATTCAAACCATGCCGACGTGAAAACACACGATACAACCAAAACGTACCTTCAGGACACAACTAAACTCGCAACACCTCAACATGTAACTCAAACCATCCCTAGTTCGACCCGCATTTAACACTACACGACACACCCATAAGACCCACTTCCTTCGCATGAAACTCGCAACACCTCAACATGTAACTCAAACCATCCCTAGTTCGACCCGCATTTAACACTACACGACACACCCATAAGACCCACTTCCTTCGCATGAAACTCGACTCATGTTAACACGTCTAAACCCCTTGGTTTTCAGCCCCACGTCACTGACCCTCATAAAATCATAGTTTTAGACTCATTCGACCCACCAAACATCACGCACAACCACGCCTTTCAGCTATCAAACTTAACGAGACAACATCACTCAAACTAACGCCTGATCAAGTCTTTTATTCACCTATTTAATAAGCATGTCCCTTCTCCTTTATTTCTTGCTTTTATTTCAGGTTTTCGTCTTTTAAAAATGATCATAATCGAATTTTTATTAGTCAGATTATAGGTATATAATGCAACCAGATTCGAAAGACCATGACAGAAACGAGATCGGCCTTTAAATATCGAGTTTCATGACTATATGTTACGTATAGATTTTTATTAGACGTTACCATATTTAACTCATACGTTACATCTATTTTTCGTGTTGTATACATATCGAATCAGAAACACAAAGACGATAAGGTGATACCTCAAAGACGACGGCCACACGAACCAGCAAGAATACGAGGATCGAAGACCAAACCCTATTCGAACCAAACCCTCGTACACCCATGATCACTACACTAGCACTTCTTCATCTTCATTGTTCGAACCAAAACCGAGCATGATCATAGTCCTAGCCTTCGACTCTTATTCTTGCCAGGGGGAGAAATGTTTGGAGCAGTTTATTGCTTTGTTATGATTTAGAGAGGTTGATGATGCGTTGATATACATGAATGGTTTGGCATTGAATCTTGTCAAAGCGTGTGGTTATAGGGTTTGGAAGAGAAGTACATCTGATGTTGTGAATAACAGGGAATATGAGAAGTAATACTGTTTAATAATAAAAAGATATAGGGAATATTTGGTTTATGGAATACCGTGTGATTTGGTGAGAATTTAGACGAGATTTTAGGGTGTTGGAGGTTATTATTTTCCGAAAATTATGGAGTGATAGGAGTGATAAGACCCAAAACATGGTTTCCATATTTAAATGTCAAAGTGAGAGTGTGCACAAGTTTAATACAAAGGTACTTAGTAACATTTAACGTGTGATATTTATCTTTAGAACTTAAGTCATGTCATGCATACCATAACATGTCGCCAATTTAGACTAGATGTAGAGAACATTACCTTGTGATCTTTAATTTAAAAAATAACGGTGAGCTTAATTTATTAGGCAATTTAGAATGTTAATTTCTTTAGGTTAGGTTCAAATAATATTCATTGTATGATTTTATATATATTCTTAAAATTTCAAAATTAGAGGGGTATTTTGGTCATTTCAGATTAGGAAAATTTTAGGGTTTTACACACCCTGAGTTATCGGTATGACCTGTATTCCTGATTTCTTTTGTACTATTATCTATTATTGTTTTGTTACCGTTATATCTGTTCACTGAGCTCTCGTAGCTCAGCCGCATTTCTTTTCCTGCGGCAGGTTTTAGTAGGAAGCTGGGAATGAGAGAAGAGTGTACCTTTGGACTTAGAAGCTTGGATAGCTATGCTGGATTTAGAATTGAACCGAAGATAATATGCTTTAGACATAATGTTTTGGAAGTTTTCCTTTGTAACCCTATAGATTTAGTATTTCATTTGTTATCCTTTGAGATTTTTGGTATTAATGAAAATGTATGCTTGGTTTTGTTCTGATGTGAATCCATTGTTGTGATATCTTTACCCTTGTCGGGTTGGGGTGTTAGGAAAGCATGTTAGCTATAAGTTAGGAAAGGATACGTAGTTATCTCTAGAGAATATACGTATATCCTTCTACACGTTTTGTATCTAGGGTTTCCTTGGTGTATAAAAGGAACCCTAAGGCATTAGTTTTTGATAACGACAAAGATTGTACTCATATTGATTAAAGAGTTAGTAATATACGAAGTTAGTTATTGTGTTCTTCATTGTTGATTGTTTAGATTCCGCATAAACATTCAATTCGTTGTTAAGAGTTTCTCACTTAGATTAATTTGGATTTATTCAAGTCGTCTAACAAGTAACAAGGCTACTTGGATCCATAACGTGTGGACCTACATCGGTTTTCTTTCTTGAGTGCCTCCTTTTGAGCCTCGAGGATTCTAGATGGCAAAGGTGAAATAATCGTCATTCCTAATGATCTGACTCTCAAAGGCTTGAGTCTTTCTTTTCGGCTAAGGGCATCTGCCACAACATTGGCCTTTCCTGGGTGATATCGAATCTCACAATCATAGTCACTAAGCAATTCCAACCAACGACGCTGTCTCATATTAAGTTCTTTCTGATCAAGTATATACTGTAAGCTTTTGTGGTCGGTAAACACTACACACTTAGTACCGTAGAGGTAGTGCCTCCAAATCTTGAGTGCAAAAACCACGGCTCCCAACTCTAAGTCTTGAGTGGTGTAATTCTTCTCATGAGTCTTAAGTTGTTGAGATGCATAAGCTATCACCTTCTCGTTCTGCATTAGCACGGCTCCAAGTCCTTTATGCGAAGCATCACAATATACCACGAAGTTCTCAATCCCTTCGGGTAGTGCCAAAATTGGCGCACTGCTCAGCTTTTACTTCAATAACTGAAAAGCGGACTCCTGTTTCTTTCCCCACTCGTACTTCTGGTTCTTCTGTGTCAACTTGGTCAAAGGTTTAGCTATCTTAGAAAACCCTTCAATGAACCTTCTATAATATCCGGCAAGTCCTAAGAATTGACGAATCTCTGTTGGAGTCTTGGGTGTCGCCCAATCTTTAACAGCCTCGATCTTTGTAGGGTCAACCTGTAATCCTTGACTATCAATGACATGACCAAGGAATTGTACTCTTCGGATCCAAAAATCACACTTCGAAAATTTAGCATACAATTTCTCATTCTTGAGTAGCCCTAAGATTGTTTTGAGGTGTTCTTTGTGCTCTTCTTCGCTCTTCGAGTAAATCAAGATGTTGTCAATGAATACAATCACAAACTTATCTAGATACAGCTTGCATACTCTATTTATAAGATCCATGAATACCGCAGGTGCATTGGTTAATCCGAACGGCATTACCTGAAACTCATAATGACCATAACGAGTTCTGAATGTTGTCTTCGGGATATCTCCCTCCCGAACTCTAAGCTGATGGTAACCGAATCTCAGATCGATCTTTGAGTAAAAACTAGAGCCTTGCAACTGATCAAACAAGTCATCGATTCTGGGCAGTGGGTAACGATTCTTCACCGTTAACTTGTTCAGCTCTCGATAGTCTATACACATCCTGAAAGATCCATCCTTCATTTTCACAAACAAGACAGGTGCTCCCCAAGGCGAGGAACTTGGCCTAATGAATCCTTTGTCTAAGAGCTCTTGCAATTGGTTAGACAACTCTTGCATTTCTGAGGGTGCTAGTCGATAAGGTGCTCGCGCGACTGGTGCAGCTCCTGGCACTAAGTCAATCTGAAATTCTACCTGGCGAGTAGGTGGAAGTCCAAGTGAGTCTTCAGGAAAGACTTCTGGAAAATCTCGGACAATTGGTACATCTTCAAGTCGTTTCTCATACGACTTCTTTTCTGTGATATGTGCCAAGAAAGCATAACAACCCTTCTTTATGTACTTCTCGGTTTTGACGCATGATATGATACTGAGTCTAGTCCCACTTCGTTCACCACGAATGATCAAGGTTTCGCCGTCGTAAGGAAGATGAACAACTTTCTCATCACAAATGATTCTTGCTTGATGTCGGGATAACCAATCCATACCGATTATGATGTCAAAACTTCCAAGTTCTACAGGCATGAGGTCTATATTGAATGGGTGATTTAGGAAATTGAGTGTGCAACCACGAACAATGGTGTTGGTGCCAACTAAACTACCGTTAGCTAGTTCGATGTGGTAAGGAGTGTCTAGTGTGGTTGGTTCGATGTTGAGTAAAGGTGCAAACATAGTAGAAACAAAACTTCTATCGGCTCCTGAATCAAATAAAATGGATGCATAACGATTATTGATGAGGAACGTACCCGTGACAACATTCGGGCCCTCTTTGACATCTTCACCTCCTATAACATACACTCTTCCTCTAGCTGCTCCACCTTGGTTCCCGTTTCCTTGATTCTTCCTTTTTGGACAGTCCACTCTTGAAGTGTCCTTTCTCTCCACAGCCAAAACATGTCAATGGGGGTCTCTGATTATCAGCCACAATTGGAATCTTGCAATCCCTGGTCGAATGACCAACCTTCTTAGAGTTACCACAAGGATTAGGACAATTCCCAGGGTTATGATGACTTTGACACTTGTTGCACTTGGGTAAGGTACCATTGTAACCCTTCTTTTCAGCTGGGCCTGCAGCATAAGCCTTTGCAACTTCTTGCCTCTTTGGTGGTGGTTGAGTAGCATTGCCACTCTAATTGTTTTCCCACCTTCTCTTGTTGTTGTTGTTGTTATTATGGTTGGTATTGTTTCGGTTGTTGTTATAGTTGTTGTTGTTTCGGTAGTTGTTGGAGTTGTTATTGTTGTTATTGCGGTTATTGTTGTTATTGACAGTAGTTCCCTTCTTCACTACCTGAGCCATAAGCTTCTGAGATATTCTGATAGCCTCCTCCAGTGTTTGTGGATCAAAAGAAATTACATATCCACGGATGATGTGTGGTAACCCACCAATGAAGTTTTCTAATAACTTCTCGTTATCTGGAACCATAGTTGGACATAACGCGGCCAACTCTTGAAATCTCCTGATGTATGCTTCAATCTCATTACCTGTAGTAACCAACTCATAAAACTCTTTTTCCAACTTCTTCACTTCAGTGCGTGGACAAAACTTCTTTGACAGTAACTTCTTGAATTCATCCCACGTGAGCTTGTAAGCATTTTCCATACCAATAGGCTGTGCATAAGAATTCCACCATGACATAGCTTCATCAACGAGTGTACTGGTAGCAAACTTTACCTTGCTGTCAACTGGATAATTGCATAGAAGGAATACAAATTATGTCTTTTCGAACCAACGGATCATAGCAGTGGCTCCTTCAGTGCCTTTGAATTTTACAGGATCACCACTCTTAAAGTCCTTGCATGTACATTTGCGACCATTTGTACCATTAGCAACTAGTCCTGCAGCTTATGTTGTTTCTGCCCGAGAAGTGGCTTCAACAGCCCGTGCAGCTACGGCCTCTCTTTCAACTACTAGTGCTGCCTCTATACTGTCGGCAACAAGCTTTCTGATCTCAGCTGGTGTCATCGCTGAAGTAGATCTTTTTGGTGGCATAATTCTTCATAATCACCAAAGATAACAACAATGAGAACTCACAATAGAAACGATCATCATGTACAATATATACAACCACAACATGTATATACAACCACAACATGTATAAATACAACCACAACATGTATAAATACAATGAAATCACAATGAGAAACAACCACGAAATATCATAAATATAATCACAACACACATGAATATAATACATGAAAATTTCGGCCTACATGGACCGATATCATAGATAGCACAACCATTCCTACATAGTAGAGTCACACTTGATACATTTTGTTTGTACAACAACCAAAAGACATACAAGTTCTTTAAACTATGTCACACACCCCGTGAGTAGGATAATAATAGTAAAAGCTAACATGATACAAGTCAAATCTAGGAATCTCCTGGTGCTCCGCCTAATCGACGTCGAAGCTCTCGAATCTCTCTATCCATAGCGACCACAATCTCCTCCAGATGCTGAATCATAAGTTGAGTAGCAGCGTCCCTGCTCTCCAAACCCTGATATGATACATCGATGGAAACCCTGCCTAAAATAAAACCCTCTATCTCCTCCTCTATCGCCTCAACTCAGCTCAATGGAATCTCCTCCAACTGACCTAAGGCCCTGTCAATCTGCTCCTGCTGCTGGTCTAATCGTGCCTCAAGTGTAGAAGCAGTAGGCTGTCTAGCGGCAGCAGCTCTGGAACTCTCACCAACCTCAAACCTCCTAGGTGGTGTAGTCTTGGATGTCTCTGTAGTAGCTGGTGATGGTGTGTCAACTCGTGCACGCTTCTTGAGCGGCAAGTCAGATATGGGTGTAGGGTCTCTGAGATGTAGTGGTGCTGATGGTGCTCCAGATGAAGATGAGGATGGGGATACTAATGATAGAGATGGTGATGATGATGGTGTACGGAACACTACACTCTTTCGCGCTGTCAAGCGGCGTCTGAGTGGATAAGATGGAGTAAATGCTCTGGAACGAAAACTGGTGGTAGGAGTAAGTGATGATGGTGGTGGTAATGATACATAAGCAGCTAGTGATCTATCAATAGGACGAACTCTCTTCGCAGCAGTACGCTTCATACGAGGCCCATCCGGACGTAGTCGGTATACCCGACCAAAAGGTATCTGTTGTCCTGGCTGGATGACAGGAATAACTCTAGGCCCACGGCAAATCAATGGTGACAAGGGTGGTGTAGGTGCGACTTCGCCCTCCTTGAAGGGTTCGGTCTCAGCCTTAGATGATACGGGAGATGGGTCTGGTGTAGGGTCCACTGATGCTAGGATAATGGTAGGTGGTGATGAGACAACTGACTCTAGTACTATAGTGGGTGGTGATGAGACCTCGTCCATGTCAAAGTCTGAGGAAATGATGATGGGATGGGTATCTGAAGACATCTCTGTGACAATCAATGCGAAATGAAAGTAAATAACCCGCATAATGTATGTATGAAACTGCATGTATAATGAATATGCACTTATGATGAAATGATAAGATGCTATAATGATGTGGTTATAGTCTAGGGTATCATGGACAACCTAGTTCGCTATAACCTTAGCTCTGATGTCAATCTGTCACACCCCCAAATACATGACTTGCAGCGGAATGGAACACTTGAGGGCGTGACTGATCATAGCATCACAGTTACAGTTATATTGAACGACCTAAAGTGCCGTTTTAAAATTACATCGTTTGATAAATTAAAATATTCAGAGTTTACAAAATCTAGGTCCCAAAAGATGATTCATGTTTGCGGAAATAAGTTTGTTACAAATCAAACGATAATTAAGTACATAAAATATAAGTGAGACGCGTCGTCACCGCGACTCCAAAATATGTCCACATGCATGCCATGATGCGAGTACCTTAATTACCTGAAAATACATTACTAAAAATGGTCAACAATAATGTTGATGAGAATCATAGGTTTATGTAAATGAATGGTTCCTACGGTAACCACAAGTATAAAGTGAATGACATAAAGGCCACATAAAAATAATACATTAGCTCTTAAGCTCATCACCCCGAAGCTAAACTGAAATGAATGCCCCAAACTGAGTGTTTTGCCAGACACTCTAATATGATTCAAATGAAATGCGTTCGTATAACTAGTTGGCGCTACCAACCCGAACGAAGGCGTCACCCTCAATAGATCTATTCACTCACTCTCGCTTACATCCGTAAATAACGGTTCATGATAAATAAAAAGGGACTTTAATCTGGGCAATGATGTAACTTAAGCAATGTAAATGAATTTTGATACTTTGGTCCGTATGAAAAATGGTGCAATGTATTCTCCCCCGCAAGTTTAGAAATAAAAATATAAATTGAAAACGGGGCTATAAAAACTCACCTGATGCAATAGCTACGATAACAATAGTGAATATACTGAAATGAGGCGCGATCCCTAGCCGCAACCTAATATGAATGATATGATCTAATGTAAGTCATGAATTTATGCTACACATGCAAATACGTATGTTATCGATGCCACTCGTGAATTTTTGAAAATAACGTTTATCGTCGAAAAATATATTTTTGACGTCTCGTTGAGTTATAAAACACTTTTCGTGTAAATACGTTGTAACGATATCCCACGATCGTCGTTTGGGGAATTATAGCAAAATAATAGAGTTTTACGTCGTAAATTATCACTTTTCTCAACTTATAAAAATGACTAAATGGCCTCGCAAAACTAGCCATAAAACGGTGTACATTGAGTGTTAGAAAATAAGCTCGGCGTTTTTGAAAACCTTGTAACAATATCTTGAATTCGTATCTTCGAACTTTTGTCCATACGAGTCCCGATCAATAAGAAAAACGGCTCACAACATGGTGTCTCGCAAAAACAGTTTTAGACTTAGAAATATTTTAATGAAAAGCTGATAAAATGTTTGGTGAACGTCGATTTTCAAACGCTTGTATCTTGGTCGTCATAAGCTCGTTTTCTACGTTCTTTATGTCCTCGGCTTCATCTCACAGCTAACTAATAGATTATTGAAATTCGTGGAACAGCAAGCTAATTTTCAGAAAAATAGTTTTCGTCGTCAAACTTAAAATTAGCGTAACTTTCTCGTCGTAAGCTCGTTTTTGCTCATTCCGGCAGCCACGGTTTCGTTTTTGAGAGTATTTTCTAAATATGTAAGCCAAAATATCCTATGACCTACTGAGTTTTCCAGAATTCACAAAAATGGACAGAACCTTTTCTATAACTTGTAAAAATCAATTTTTCTAGTTCAAGGCTTGTTCAAATCACTTCCAATCAACACCAAGCTATTCTAAAACCTACCATACACCTTCTTAGGGTGTCATGGGTTCCTAATATTCACTAAAAGTGATGGAGTTCATAAGGTTGCAAGTAAAAATCTCTAGATCCATTTTTAGTGGGAAAATAAATATTAAGTGGAATATAGCATATGTACATTTGCATGATCTACTACTAGAACATCAAAATATAGTAAATGGAAGTATAAAAGAGTAAAAATTTTATTTAGAAGCTTACTTGAAGTTTTTGATGAGTTTTGGAGCAAAAACACTTAATTATCCTTGAGGTTTTTATTTCAAAACCTTAATTAGGATACTAATTGGACTCTAAATAATAAATCTTGATAAATTTGGTGAACTCCTTCTTGTTTTGTTGTCTTGGCCGAACCATATAAGGGAGGGGAGGATGAGAGAAAATCTTGAAGTGTTTGTTAGTTACTTGGATGAATAAATGTGTTAGTGAAATATTTGGAAGTAAATATCTAGTAAGTATTAATGTTAGTCAAGGTACTCAAGTGAAATTGGACCTAGGGGGGGCAAGGGGGGGCGGCAAACAAGGGCAAGAAAAAGGTGTGTGTGTTCATTAAAGATCTTGTCCCCAAAGTGCATGAGTTAGTTAGTTTAAGTTGTGTATTAGGTGTTACCGGGTACCGAGTTAGCTAGAAAATAAATCTTGGCGGAATAAAATAAAGTATGACGAAGTTGTAAAAAATTATAAAATCACATTCCTTGCAAGAATCGGGTGTTCAATTAGTTATCGTGTTGAAATTTTGCAAACCGTCGTAGTTATAAGCTTTTAACGGAAAATATAGTAAATGATTTCAGAACACCGGGTAAATTAATAATATAATTTTTATATCATTATAGTAAATGTGAAAATATATTAGGACCATAGTCTGAAGTGTCAGGTATATTGTTTGTAGTAATGACTGAGTGGTAACGTTTATTAAATAAATAAACATACGTTAATTGAAATTATGCAAACTCGTGCATGACCTAACATGCAGATGATGTTACTGATGATATGTAGACTACTCTAGTCTATATGATGTGTCCTTAATGATGTTTCATGAATACGCAGCTAAACCATAATGGTTACGCGAATTTGAATATCCGTAAACCTAGTTTACGAAATGATGAATTATAACCATGAATAGTGATTTTCCTCCAGGAATGAATAGTGTTTCGTGAATAGTAAAAATTTTGAAAACATCTCAAAGTCGTAAACTGACTTCAAAAATGATGAATAGAGAAATGATGAATAGTAAATGTCGAAGTTTGGAAAATGACCTGAAATTACGATTTGTCACATGATCCGTACGTCTCGATCCACTGCGAGTCATACATTTTCAGTTCTCCCAGTGCTTTGTTCAGAACGCCAACTCCAAATATTCCAAGCGGGATGATTGTGGTGATTTGAGATTTTCGTGCAGAATAAATCAAGTGGCATAAACTGTGTGCGTTTGAAGGAGGGTTTTCGTTATTGGGCTAACGGATTTGTTGAGGTATGCTATTTATTGATTTTGTTTGATTTTAATGCTACTACCAATAATTTAAAGCATAAATTATTAGTCTAAAGTATTATAGTTTTCCAAAAGTTCATGCGCGCTTTTCGTATATATATTCCGGATAACAGTTGCTTGGCTATGATGATTCGGTTACCCGGTGTGTCTTAATTTTGGCCTGACAAACACTGGATGGCATAAAATGCAACTGTGTTTTGTAGCCAATACACTTTCTGAACCAAGCCATAAATATTGTGTTTCCAATAACTGAGGCATTGTTAGTTTTTCTATTTAGGCTATCCAGGATCTATCAAATGGACACATTAATGTTGGGGTAAGGAGTGGGGAAGAAATCGATGTAAGTGTTTTCTATTATGCTTGAGTGGAGAGATTGGGTCATGAGGAAGTCATTATCCGAGCTTCTTTATGACAAACATCTCCTTGCACGCTTACTAAAATATTTTTGTATCAATTTCTTCCAAACTCCTTACATCATGCTAGTATGCCCATTTTACATATCGTGCATATTTTAAATAGAAGGTGAACAATGTCTTAGGTGGCATGTTTTTTGGGTGGTGCAAACTTATTACGTCAGGATCACATACATGGTTCGTTTAACGTCGAGTTATTGGAATATCTAGTAGCCAATTGTGCATTGGGAAATGGATAGTCCTAAATAACTTCTTGGTAATCATGGTTTTTTGAATTTATATTTTTTTTGTGTATTTCTATAGTTTCTTTTGTATTTTTGAATTTGAGTGAGTGGTGGTTGTTTGGTTGTTTTCTTTTTTCAGATATCGAGCTTAAGGTTTCTTACAGGTTTCATTTTTCAATATTTTGGCTGACGTTAAACAAACTAAATTGGCAGTTGTAGAGGGTATGTTTTTTGTTGTTATTGCTTTGTGTAAGTTTGATGTTGTTGAATGGATGTGTTGCGTCGGGTGGTTGGAGTTGTTTTTTGGTTTAAACATACGTTTGGTTTCTCCAGTGACAGAAGAAAACATGATCGGTTGGAGCTAGAGCCATGAAGAAATGGAAACTATTCTATGTGACTTTATCTTGCATTAAAAAACTGAAACCAAGGAGAACTGGAATTGATTTTTTGTAATTGTTGTTTTCTTTTATACTTTTTCATTGCCAAAGACCCTCTTCTTCTACAATAGTATCGTATACAAACACTTCGTAGCAACGCGCGAGTTGAAATCTTTATTATTATACAACTCATACAAAAAGATATGAAACAAAATATGATAAAAAATTATCTTATCCTAACAATAAAGTGAGTAAAATAATAATAAGAAAATGCAAAACATAAAATATAGAGTTTGACGTAAAAATTAGAAAATAAAAAATAAAAACCACAAATACTATCTCCTTCTATCAATAAAATAAGTAAAAGAGGAAGGGTACCAATAATACTACTCTAGTACTCTACAAAGAAACTCATATGTCAATTTCCTGATGTGTTGATGACTATGCCGACACAAAAGGGCAAAAATGATACCATGTGACAAGTTTTGCTTCTTTTTTTTCTTTTTAAGTAACACGGGTTATTTCGATCGTCAAATAATGAGAGTAAATAACACAAATAATCATTGAGTCATTTGTGCACTACATCAATTGATTGTAACACTTCAATTAATTGTGTTTGAACATTTATAACTTTATATGGGTGAAAGTGTAAGGGTAACTATGAGAGTATAAATATTTATACACAATAAATTGGATTGTTTTAATCATTTTATTGAGTGCGCAAATTACTTCCATCTTTGATGACAATGTATATCTTGTGCAAAGATATTTAAACTATAAAAATTCTGAAATGAATGCGAGGGAAATTACTTTTCAAGAACCTTGATTTTTCTCCATGGTTCTAGACTTCTAGCTAAGTTATCAAGAGGAGCAAGATCAAATCAAGAGGAGCAAGATCGGAATCCTATCTATGATTGTTTTCATTTTTATAAGATCGTGATTATAAGATCATATCGGGATCTTAAGATCCTACTATAATGCTATTTTTTAATGATTTTTGTAATATTATTCAAATCTACAAATTATTATATATTATAAATATGAAATTATATGAATATTTCATGAAAATGTTGTTATAAATTATGAATATGGAATATTTAAGAAGAATCACCTATTGTTTTTTAAATTATATAAAATCATAAACCATAAATTTGTAGTTTTTTAGTTTGCGGTTTGAGAAAAGTAAGATCAGATCGGAGTAGATCTTAAGATCCTATGCTCAAGATCGAGATCCTATAAGATCTTAAGCTTGTTAAGATCCTACGTAGGATCCGGATCATTTTTGCTTCGTAGAATCGTAAGATCTTAAGATCAGGATCAAAATCTTAACATCTATCGTTCAAAAGATAAGAAGATGCATGGAAATTAGGCGATAGGTCAAAGGTTTAAACTGTTTGAGTTTCTATTCCTATTATCCTTTCACTAACTCAATTTACAACTTTTTTATAATATATAAAAATACTCGCGCATAGCGACGACAATGTATAATAACGTTAATATATACGCACACATAACATTAATTTATACGCGTGCATTAATTTGTGCATACGTAAAACATTAATTTGTGCATACACGCGCATTAATATTTATTTACACTTCACTTTTCCGCTCATAACTTGTACGGTTTTCATTTCTTATATTTATATAAATTTCATTTTTCACGTAATATTGATTCAATCTCGTTGCAACGTCGGGGCAAGTAACACCTTGTTGTATATCATACAATGAAAATTGAAAACTTATGTTTTGACTTTTGACAAAATTTGTAATTATTAAAAGTTTTATTTGTAACTCCCTTTTTATACTTTTTTAATAAATATATGCGTATATGAGTGATACATTTTAGTAGAAAAAGTAATGAGTGATATGAGTGATACAATTTAGTAGAAAAAGTAATGCCTATTAGTGGTCACTCATTCAGTTCTATTATATTTAGGGTGTTGTTATGCATATTCTTCAGCCATCTTTTACCTTCTCGACCTATCTTTTACTTCGACTATTAACAGGATAAAACGGTTTTTTTATTAGTTTATGTTATTTATTTCTTTGTCTTTTATAAGTGTTTGGTCCGTATTTTTCTTGTCAAACTGTATATTGCTCGTTTCGCACTTTCTGTTTACGTAAATTTTATAATAAAAACAAAATTAAATAAATAAAAAATAATAATAATAGAAGAGGGTATTAAAATCCATTTAAAAGGGTATGAATATCCATTCCCTTGTATATTTAAGATAAAAAAAACAAAGTGCCATGTAGCTGTAGCATATTTAAGATATTGACAGCGGGATGAACCCAAAGTCTAGGCGCTTAAAGTTGACAAGAGAATTTTATTCAAAAGTTGTGCCAACTGTTAGGCATAGGCGTCACTTCATGAGGAGTCGTGTAGCATTTGGTTAACAAATGAATTTTATTCAATAGTTACGTATACGTAATGTGTTTTTTCAGCAATTTTAAAACTTTATACAACTAATAACTTATGCAAGCATCTAATAATTTAAACAGTGGATTTCTGTTCATCTTTATTCGAAATATGTTTAAATTTATATAGCTTTGGTTCTCACAAAAAAGTTAGTTTACCCTAACCCCGTGTCCTTTTGGACTCGATACGACTCATCTTTAAAAACCATGGTTGTAAATGTTCAATTGTATCTTACGAATTAAGGAAGATGGAATTAAACTCAAGACCTGTTTTACAAAAGACTTCCCTTTCCCTGCATCACAAAAAATATTCTTATTTGGATTGAAAGAAAAAATTCCCTTTCTTTCTACTCTTTTCTTTCCTTTCCTTTGACGAATTGCACTAAAGAATAGGGGAATAGGCACCAGAAAGGCCTTTATAGTCGTTGTGTAGTTTTTGAGCTTTATACCTCCTCTAGATAATCTCAAAAACTTAACACTTGTGTTTGGCACAGAGTAATTAAGAGCATTTGGGAGTGATGAACAATGAGTGTTAAGCGTTGTAATTTTTAATGCTCGTTTGACAAGCAGCAAGTAGCTTTATCTTTTTTTCGGAAAGCTTATTTTTCAACGCTCCATAAAGTGCCATTTCGGAGCGTTGAGCATTTATGAGTTGTTTTGCACATTATATAATCAGCTACGTTACCAAACATTATTATAGAAAATATTACATATGATTGAAGGTAACAAACATGCCGAACAAGTAGCCATGGCAGAACGACCAGTGACGGAACCAGAAACTTTTAGTAGGGTGGGCCAAAATTAATACACGGGAGAAAAATCGATAAACAATTTTAAGAGTCAAAATAAGAGCTTTTCATTTAAACCGCTCACGACGTTGTCAAAATCATCTATAACAATATCTAAATTGTCAAAGCTTATAAACAAAAATAATCAGTTTAGAACTAAGCAATGCTAAGGAAAAATAAGTAATTGTTTTACCTTAAAAGTAAGAACAAAATCAATATAAATGGATGCCTCCTAATATAAAAATAAGCAAGGCTGAGCAAAAACAAGTAAGACGCTGTCAAGCTAACTACGAGCCTTCTTATACTAATTAGGTGTGTCAAAAGTAATTTAGTGAAGTAGATAGACTAAATACATTAAAATATACACATACTACATGTATTTGGTAAAAGATTTGGATTGGTCATGCCCATCCCACATTCAACATGGCTCCGTCCCTGAGAACGACATAAACAATATTAGACGAATCGGCTAACTTTAAGTCGCATACTGTTGATAATAACGTGTCAAGCATATAAGGTAGGGGGAAGAAAAAAAAATGAACCAAATGAAATCGAAAATCGTCAAATCTGCACACTAATGCTCACAGCTCCATGTTGATTTATTTAAACAAATTGTTATATGCCTATATTTGTAACTAAGGCTAAAAACGAACCCTAAGTTCCAAGTAGTGTTGGTATGACCATCTAACCCAAACCATTTCGACTTGTGCTTAAATGTTTGCTCATTCATATTAACCTGATCCATTTTAACTCGTTACTCAACCCATGATGTCACCTTTAATAAAATGAGTACAAAATAAGCAACAGAAATCAAAAAGCCCACTTGGAACATCTAAAGAAAACCCATCAACAAAATGTTTAGACAGTCGTTTGGGCTAAAATTGAACTGGTTCAAATATGGAAATAACTCATCCCGTATAGCCTAGCATTCGAATTTTGGTTTTTCATTTTTTACTTCATGGTTTTAAGTGTAGTTCAAAATCATAAAATGTTCCCACAAATGGAAAATAGAAATCATTCTGACATTAAGGCGCGACAATTTTAACCAATTTAGCTACGAGCTCGTCGATTTGGTTATGGTATATCTCTAAAGGTTCAAAGAGTAAGGCATAAATAATTGAAACGCAATGGACTATATTAATCTGTCGATCTGGTTATGATATATCTCTAATGGTTAAACGGGTAAAATAAAATAACTAAACAACACAAGGACCAAATAGGTCAAACAGCTTGGATCAAATTGTATTTGGCACATCTAAAATCAATGATTAAGGGTGAAGTGTTATGGGCCAAACCGGCAAAATCACTTGACACCCATACACAAAAATTACAGTTACCACCAACGAAAATGATATCAGATAGCCGATGAATTGCATAATCTAGAACCAGAAACTATCATGGGTCTAGCTCCTTGCAAAGGTCAACCAAGCTTGTCCATTCTAAACCTACAGGAGTACACGGTAACATGACATGCTCTTTATTTAAACTATAATGTATTCTAGCAATAATTAGTCAGCTTGGTGCAACCGTGGCTTCCAATTTCTGCAACCAGTTTATGTACTGATTTTGCTCCTTTTTATGTAGGTGGAGGATGAGGAAGTTGGTGAAGCTTTTCCCTATCCCTCTGGAGATAAGGTATTGCTTCAGCTCTTGTTGCAAAGCAGGGTCCAAGTCCCTGCAACAAAGACGAACAAATATAACCAACGGATTTTTGAAATAAACCAAATTCGAATTTCAAACCAAAACAATAGAAAGTTTCAATAACTGAACCAACCACTCAATATAGCCCATTTTGTGGGTCTATATATTATGCAATGATTACGACTAAAAATCACTTGGTCGTACTGATTATATTAGACATTTTGTGGGTCTACATTATGCAATCTACGTATAAATGTAGCTATTGCCAATGAAGGCTAGGTGGTCATAAGCCAAAATGTGAAGTGACATTATATACTAGTATTTATAGTCGTTACAAGAGAAATGAATTAGAGTCATCCAATAATGTCAGAATTCTAACTGCGTGACTCCATCCACTGGAATTGCAACATTTCACTATTTTCGTATGCTAAATTTGCATATTTCCCATTGTCATTATTACAATTTACAAATAGGCCGAGAGTGTTGATTTGGGTTACAAGATTCCTTATCTAGCTTCCTTAAAGGGCATATTAGTATAACTCCAGCAAAACACGGCACAATCAGACCTTAAAGTAATGATTGTGTATTTGACACAATCACAAATCCATATGTACTCTATGAATATACATACGATGTCATTTTTGCATGTCTGTAAGACTGTAACAGTAATACAGATCTGGAAAGAAACCAATCTGCTAAGTCATACTCTGTTTCCTCGGGAAAGAAGGTACTAAGGGTCTAAAAGAAGCAGATTATCCCTGAACTTTGTTAGCTACATGAAATATGAGAAGTAATAGATTATTTCAAGCGTGGAAGAGATATGATCTTAGCTAGGAAAATAGACCATATAGTCCTTCTATGTTTTCTTCTACTGCTAAAATTTACTGCTGACTGTATACTATCTTAGCCATTAGCACATATATCAATCATAAAAACCAGAAAGGGCAAAATGGATATATAAAAAAAAAGTTAGAATATAAAAATAAAAACATTACTGTAACTCGACAGCTTTTTCAGTTACATACCCGAATAAAAAGTGTAGGAGTTAGACAAAGTCATAAGAGTTGCAAGCATGTTTTTTTGGGTGGTTTACGACCTTTTGGCCGACTAATCCACGGGGTTTGAACCCACCGCCACAGAGACTCAAACCGAGTAAAGCCCTCGCTTTTCAGGAGGTTGGCGTGGCCACTTCAGGGTTGTTTGCACCTAGCAGGAATTGAACTTGAGACCTCACACATCTTAGAGTGATAGTCACAAGCCCTTTTGCCACTAGGCCATCCATGAGTAGTTATAAGATAAGCATGTTTAAGCAAGTACTTCAGAAAAATGCGAAAGTAAAATGACGTTTTTATCTAATTTTCCATTAGAAGCCATTGAAAGCTTGGTTGCATCAAAGCATCTGAAATGTACCTGAACAAGGGACCTCTGTAGACCGAAGAATCCAAATTGGTAGGTGACTTCAGATAATAGGCATTTTGAATATGAAAGTCAACTTTATCTTGACCTTCGTCAATAACTTTACAATCAAACTGCAATACAGAGCTCAATCCAGCTTTCTTAATGCACACCTTCATTTCAGCCCCCTTGGGATAACCGTCAACTTCTAGAAAGGTTTCATCACCTAGCAACGCAGATATAGCAACCTCCTCGCCGGACTCACAGTTTTTGCGCATGATAACATCTTTGGAATGTGGTGAATCCCAGTCCATCACAAAATCTCCCAACGACCCACTTTCGCTCTGAGAACACATTGAAGATGAGGAAATGAATGGATTAAACAGTTCATCTTGAACAGAGTCAATCCAGGATACATGATAATCTTATATAAGATATTATGTAAGCACACCGTTAGTTAAAAGGTTCCAGCAAGTTCATTAAAGTCTTACCTCTTCATTGAGCTGGTTGATAGCTAAATTTGAATTATCCATTCGCACATATGAATATAATGATAATTCCTAGTGGTGGTAACAAAAGCTTTCCGATTATGGTAGCACCACCATTGGTACTCTCATAAGTTATGGATGAAGTTGATAAAAAGTAATGTTTAGCCCTTATAATCCAAGCCACACAGAAAACTATATCCTAAATGGGTGACCTTTCCCTCCTTCTCATAGTTAAGCTATATTTTCTTCTCTTATCAAATGCTATTTAATAATGTCTTCTAATGTTCCCTACAAGATCTTACTGGTAAAGTGCACAAAATATTTCATTGACTAACCCTTAACAGGTAGGATACTATACAACTTACAAGTCTACTAGAAAGTCTGGTTATGGGATCAAACCGTCTTGGATATAAGAATCAAACTCTTCTCCCAATGTGATTTTTCTCACATACAACAGTAATCCAATTTATCCTCTATAATTCTACAGCGTATCATTTATCTGTTATCTTACATGAGTACATCATGTTTAAAGTAGATAGGCTAGACTTTGAGTACTGATAATGCCTACAACCCACAATGTAATAAAAATCCTAACGAAAATATTGCAATTATTAGATAACCAATATGTTAATACTTAATACTAAAACCACACCCGATACTTATTGCATTCTGGTATGGGAAGCATAACTAACATACAATGTGAATAGTCAAAGATAGAATAAGTTAGATTGAAGCTTCTTAAAGTCTAATATATACTAGAACTAGAACTACAACATTAGTGATTAGACCCATCCATTAACCTCACTGCTGATACTGTATTCAAGTTCTTTCCACCATTCTGGTTGACACACTAGAACTAAATTAGGACTTAGCTATCGTCTCACCAATTCAATGCCACAGAAGTTGACATGGTTTTTTTTACTGAGATCGTTAAAGAAACATTTCATATCTTGACAAAGTTGAGCACTATAACTCGTCTATATGTCTGTTACAAAAAAGTTCAAATTCTACACTAACTATCTTATAAGTTGTTATATTTGAGCCAATTACTAGAAGAATAATATTACTATCAGTCATTTGAAAATCAATGATTAGTCATCCAAGTTCCCTTATTTTGCAAAGTACAACATATATTTCCACAATGCGTTATAGAAACAGCAGTACCTTGTACGGATCATTAGACAGCTCATGTTTGATCTCTGATTGCAAGACTTTGAGCAACTCCAAATCCCGGAAAGCCCTCTTACCCTTTTGCAACAACGACGCAACCTTTGACATTTCAATCCTTATTCTCTACCACCTTAAAATATTCGGGTACCCCAAAAACAACAATGTAAACGAGATTAGACAAATCATATCTTCTTTAGTTCAACTAAAAATATTAAATATTTGGGTTTTTTTTTTTTTTTTTTTTATGCACACCAAGAAATCCCTTAACGAAACAAAACTTCTCCAAGTTGCTTTCCAAACCCATAAAGAATGAGATTTATATTCCAACATAAAATAAGCTGTAAAAAGATGCTTAATTCGATTATAAGCATTAATATGTTTGGGTTATTGTACGATGCGTGTGTGTGCAAAAATTGATGGATAAATAATACTGTAGAGAGATACCTGCTGATTGCGACGAGGAAGAAGAGGAACAAATCATAAAGAAATGAAGAATTTGTACTTTAACAAAACAGGAGGGACCAGAGTTGAAAACTTGATAAATAAGTGATAAGTATATGCATTTGGTTATTTGGCAAGAAAAGTATACATGTATACTCATACAAAATATATGAATATGGAAATACGGAAGCTCGATAAAAGGTCACAAGGTGAGCTGAAATTATTCTCATTTACTTTTAAAAAGGTTACTTTTACCTCGTTTGAATTTATGGGACGGTGAGTTCAAACACTGTAAATTAGTAAGGCAAAAAAATCCAGAAACAATATTAAAAAAAAAACTTTACACCAAAAACCAGAAACAATATTAAAAAAAAAACTTTACACCTAATTCAATAAATTGACCGACTTTTTCAATAATCCTTTTCTCTCATGTTATAAGTAAATTAGGAATTGAAACAATTGAGTTAAACTTTTTGTATAATTTTATTTAATTTAGCTTTTAAATTATTATTAACTTGAAAAGTTAAACACTTCATCAAAACAAACTTCAGCTTTTAAAGGCACAAATATACTCCTGTATTTACTTTTCTTATACAACCAAAACACAAGTCGCATAACTACTGCGGTTATGCTTTTAGAAATATTGTATTATTCAATGGTACAATATTAACATTGAAACAATGTACTACTCAAAAGACATGAGTTCGAGCGATATTTGACAAGTGATTAATTGTTGCCAGGGATATCAAGTAGGTGTTTGAAATCGCTTAATTTTTCTACTTCTACAAAGTTTGGAAGACATTTTAACATAAGTTGTAAAAATTTACGTACTGAAATAGCTTATTTTGTGGTGCTCGTGAGGAATCGAAGGACCATTGTTTTCGCTCTTGCCCTATAATCAAGCTCCTGTGGTTCAAGATTTGAGATTGGTGGAAGACCTCCCCTCTTCAACCCTTCTTTAGATGACATTCTAATTGAAATTTCAATTTGTTTTCGGGGAAAAGGGTGGTGAAGTTATTTCACACGGTTTGTTTGGCTTTATTATGGCTTATATGGGGTTGGATATACAGAATCCTCCACGCTTGTTTAGATTCGGCGACTGCTATTCTTCACGAAGATGTCTTTCCTTCGGTTCAAAGAATGTCTCTTCTTTGGGGTCGCTAACCGGGCTTTCAAGAGTAGTTTTCGTGGGACCATTGGATTCATAAGCCTGAAGAAGTAGGTGTGACTTAGGTTCGTTAGGATTCTTCTTTTGGGGTCTTTTGTTCATATTTTGGGATCTCTTGCGCAGAGCGCTTCTGTTGTTCTAGTCTTTTAGCTTTTTTATATTATCTTTGCCTTTTTCAAAAAAAACTGAAACAGCGGTTACATTTGCTTTGATTTAATTAGAAATCCACAACAATGCCCAAAATAATAATAATTTGATAGAAATTTCAAATAAGTTCATTCATTAACCTTTTCTATTAAATATGAGAGTAAAAATTAATTTTAGTATGATATCAAATATGTAACATGAAATAAAGAGCTCCTTGTTTGCTTGTGAAAAGCCGCTTTTTAGCTTAAGGAATAAAAGTTTGAAATGTTAAAAAATCAGACAAAAAGAAAAAAAAATAATAATAGAGAATTTCTAACTTGTGACACAGTGGTAGAGGTTTAAGATGCGTTAAATAAACTCAAATTACCATATTCTCATTTAGTTGATGTTAATAATTTTTTAAATTAATGTTATTTACCAAAATTACTCGTATTTTATATAAAAATTAAGTCATTTAAAGAACCATTTATCTTCATTAAATATTTCTAAGCTTGTGTCACCTCGAGCAATACCAAACATCCAACAGTTCTAAAGTGTATTATGAACAAATTCCATAGCATACATTTGCCAAATAAAAATCAAATAATTAATTTGCGAATGAGAACATTCCTTATATCAAAGACTTGTTCTTTAAGTTTCAAGTTTTAACATCATAACCAATCAAATTAATCAAATTAAAGAGTTAAAACCTTTTTATTCAAATTTAATACGAAGTAGTAACACTTAATTTGGAAATAAAATTCTATTAGCCTTCGTTCGTATTTCCTTATTAATTAACTTTCCATAACTATTTGTTATAACTTTATTATTTTCATCTAATTGTTTATGATAAAAAAACACTAATGTTTCCATAAAACGTTTAATTTATCTAAGGGGGTAAATTTATATTTACTTAACCGACCTTAATTACAGCTTATAAATAAACGTTCAATTCTTGATAATTATAAACCTCCTTTAAACCCTAATCATCATCACCTTCCTAATCATGATGATGATGATGAACTCAAATCATCATGCATCTTCAGTATTTGATTCATTGGCTCATGTAAACTACCCACATGAATACAACCCACAAACCATCATGAATTACTACTCATGTGGTGTTCAAACAGGAAGATGCACCAATCCACACGTTAAAAACTTGATCATGAAAGCCAAGAATCATCTTGCCGCAATCGGGTGGACGTTCTTTTACGTGTTTAAGAAAACGGGTACTCGAGAACTTAGATATAAAGCTCCTAATGGCAGAGTTTACGTGTCGTTGAGAACTGCATGCGAATGTGCTATCAAGAATCAAGATCAGACCAAGAAACGTAATCTTGACAGTTTTGATCAGATGTGTGGTTCCAAGATTGATGGAATTAAGAAAGTCAAGAAGAAATCTGAGTCTTTTTCGAGTTTTGATCATGTGGGTAGTCCCAAGATTCAAGTTTGCAAAGAACCCGTGAAGGAATCAGAGTCTTTTTCATGTGTTGATCGACCTCAGAAAAAGATACGTACTCAAGGTGTGGAAAGTTTATGTCTTGATCAGAAAAGTGGTAAAGATTCCAGTGTTGTTGAATCTGAAGTTAAGAACGAGAGGTTTTCGTGTAATAGACCGATGAAACAGATTCAAGATGTTAAAAGATTAATGATTACGGGAAAGAAGGTAGCACAAAAGGCTAAGGTTTCTAGTACTAAAAAGCGGGGTGTTCTTGGGTCATTGATTGAGAATAATATTGTGGAGAGGGGTTCAAGAGTGTCGTATTTAAGTAGAAAAGATGGTAGAGTTATGGCAAGAGGGCGGGTTTATGAAGATGGGATTAAGTGTGACTGTTGTGATGAGATGTTTTTGCTGACAAGATTTGAAACTCATGCCGGAAGTACGAATCATAGACCAGCTGCTAATTTATTTTTTGACGATAAGAGGTCGATTTTAGATTGTCAGACTCAGTTACAGCTTGAAAGTGTTTTACAAGCAGATGAGAAATCAACAAAATCAGTGGTTACAGATGTTAAATCCACAAAATCATCAGATTGTGTAGAAATTACTAATGATGAATATTGCTTGTTTTGTAACGATGGAGGCGGGTTATTGTTATGTGATTCGTGCACATCTTCCTTTCATTCGAATTGTATTGGATTGAATTGTGTTCCTGATTCAGAGTTATGGTTTTGCCCTGCTTGTGCGTGTCAGATTTGCCATCAGGGTCAGTCTAGTAATTTAACAAAGGAAGGAGACAGCAAAGATCGTGATTTATTGAAGTGTGCACAATGTGAGCATCATTTTCACATTAGTTGTATTAATAAGTTAGGGTTTGAAGTGTGTGTTGATGATGCTAAATGGTTCTGTACTGATAATTGTGAAAGAATATATTTGGGCCTCATGGAGATTCGTGGGAAAGTGATTTCGCTAAAGGGAGGAAATCTGAGTTGGAGTTTGCTTAAGTATGATGAGAATGATACTGACGTGTACGAATTGACAAAAAATTACAGTAAGTTAATGAAAGCGTTAGATGTGATGCACGAGTGTTTTATACCTGTGAAACATCCTTTGTCAGATAAAGACATGATTGAAGATGTGCTCTTTAGTAGAGCTACAAAAAGGTCAAATTTTGAAGGGTTTTACACTGCTGTTTTAGAGAAAAATGATGAGATCATAACAGTAGTTACACTGCGGATTCATGGATTTAAAGTGGCGGAAATTCCATTTGTTGCCACAACATTCAGTTACAGGGGATTAGGGATGTGTCGGATTTTGATGAATGAGGTCGAAAGAATGATAAGAGGATTGGGGGTTGAGAGGATTGTCCTGCCTGCGTCTCCAGAGAAGGTTAGTACTTGGACTCGGTCGTTTGGGTTCAGTGAGATGACAGATATTGAAAGACTGGATCTTGTCAGATGCAAGTTTCTCGAATTTCTGGGTACCAAAAAATGTCTGAAAAAATTAAAGAAAATGTGAAACATATTTGAATCATTTAGTTTTGTAAAAGTTATTGTTGATATCTAAGACCTCGATGATTGACATTACACGATCATTTGATGTTATCTATTGGAAATTGTTGTTATAATGAAAAAGCATTTTGTTTAAATTTTGTTTCTGTGTTGCAGATTTTACTTTTCATGTTTGATTTGAGATCTAATTTAAAGTATAATTCCCTTATTCAGTTATTCATAGCCAACACTTTGGATGCTTTTGTACAAGAAAAAAAGTAGAAAAGTTATTGACTACAAAATCTAATCAACATCCTTTTATAAGTACTACTGATCAAAGAATAAATTTGCACCAAATATTATTTGCAGAAAACAATAATGAAAATTTCTTCATTTGAACTCAAGCCTTGAAAGTCTAGAATTGAAACTAAATAGTGTTGCTGCATCTCAATACCTAAAATACCATTACTTGTTCTCAAACGAAACTTTTAACAATAGTTTGAATAACGAATCAAAACAGACAAGGGCAAGGTCAAATATACTCATGCAGTCATGCCTACTGTAGTTCATCTAGTAGGATATATCTTGAAGCACTGCCTAAACAGACGCCTCTTTTTGCGAAGGTGTTAATTGGCGGATGTTATTTGGGGTAAATTTCCCATGGTGGGTCTCGACCCAATTCAGCCAATTATCTCCCTGGTGGATTCAGTGTACTAAGGGTGTGCGAATGCTTAAAAAATGGGTAGCTGTGGAATACAAGGACCTTGAAATAATTTCATGCCATTTTAGTCCACCCTACCAAGGTCATTGTTGAAATACAAGCTTTTTAGAGGTGTCAAAACTGGTGGGTCGGATCAGGTTGGGGTAACGGGTTAGAATGGTCAGGGTCAGAATGGGTTCGGGCCAGACCCACCATGTGAAATTTTCACCCCATGAAGAGAATATTTATGCAGACTGACTTCAAAGATAAATAATTTGATGTTTGTTTAGTTAGCCTTGTATTTTGATGGTATTTAGCTCGCCTAATAGTTTTTTGATGTCATTTAGTTAGCCACATAATTTTCTGATGTTGTTTATTTCGCCGTCATCCTTGTATCTCGAGTCATAGGTCTTGCAAAATATCACATATATATGTCAAAAAGGAAATGTCAAAGAAAAACATGCATTCATAACACAACTAATAGGGTACTAAAAATTAAATCCAGAGTGTGAAACTGCTCTTTTGGTAATATGATCCGAAATCCGACTCGTTTCAGGTGTGAGATGGTTCGTCCAGTCTCTAACTTTCCCTTCCCTCCTACCAAGATCAATAATGAATTACAAGCTTTTTAAAGGTGACAAAACGGGCGGTTCGGATCAGATTGGGCCATGGGTTAAAACGGGTCAGAATGGGTTCAGATCAGACCCATCATGGGAAAATTTCTTTAAAGAAAAAACAAACAACAGGATACAAGAATACAAACAGGAAAAAAAATACAAGACAAACCACTCCTAAGCACCCGAGCGGATGCTAAAAGAACAAGGGAAAAACACCTAGTGGATCACAATGACAGTGACCACACTATATTAGGACCCAAAAAAAAGAACAAAACAACCCAGCAAGCACCTGGAATACTTCATGGGAAATCTTTACCATATGAAGAAGATTTAATTTGCAACGCGAAGTTGTTTAGTTGGCCATCTACCTGTAATCCTTGTATCTCTTAGGTTTTGCAAAGTAGATCAATATAATACGAAATACCAAAGAAAGCACGCATTCATAAGACACAATTACGACAATTTAAAACTTCTTACAATAATCGAATACTTCTGGAACACCAGAAACCTTATTTTGAACACAAGAATTCGTCTTTCACTCACAGGTACTTAGAATCAAATCCAAACCATAAAACTCCTGTTTGGTAATTTGATCCAAAATCTGACTCATTTCAGGTGTGAGATGGTTCATCCAGTCTCCAACTTTCCCCTCCCTAAAAAAAGCATGATTGGGCATACCTATACTTAAAGTCCCATGCTTATTAACCTCGCTCAATTTTTCAAAACTACATAAGCTCACAATCTCTTCAACCACGCCTTTGGCCTCTTCCTCTTCTGTGAAAGGGCAGCCCAAGAACTTTGCCAGGCGCTTCACATTCTCTGTCGGATCCATTTTCATGTCCTCGTTTGTTAAAAATAGAATCCTTTCTGGTTGTTCTAAACTGACCTTGTAGAACCCTTTCACATGATCCCAAAAAGGTCCGCTTGGTATGACACCTTTACTAAACATATCAAACGCCTCCTTGAATGTCATTTGCTCACGAGAACTATTGCCTCTCAACTTGTTTGCAAAATGAAACAAAGAGACTAGAAGATCTTTGGGGTTTCTAGACATATAAACTAGATGACAACCAGAATCAATAATTAGTTTAGGCACAAAGTGGAAGGCATATGGGTATTAATAGACGAGGGGAATGTGAATCAGCATAAGTAGGGCTAGTTCTTAAAACTTCACACTCAGCAAAAGGTACACAATTATGGGGATTAGAGTTTTGTAGTGGGTGAGTCGAAAGAGACTTGTTTTTGTAATGACTTCGGTTAACTATAGCAAACGCAAGGGCTTTGAACCAAGTAGATGTTAGATGGATGAGCCTGAAATGTGCCTTGTGTGGCTATCACACTTTCAATCTAGACTACATCATAGATTGGTGCCAAAAACCTTCATACATATAAAGATACTCAGTCATCCAACCTTTCCCCTTTGGAAAAGCTGCGAACCTATCTTTGTATCTATCAAAGATGAGAGCCAGATTGACATCTTCCGCGTTATCAGCATGTTCACTTGCAAATGAAAGAGCGAAAGCATTAGAGGCTGCACTGACTGATATTAGGTAGGGAAATAAGTTTGCCTACCTGTTTTATATGTTTCAAGTTGTTTTACGTAATTGGCCTGTATCCTAAATTGTATCAAATCTTATCTGTTGAGAAAAAATTGAGATATGTTTCTTTAATATTGTCTGATAGTTTACATAATGCATGTTTCAGGTGCTAAACTTGACTTCCCAACATCCACTTAATTGTTTGTGAAATGATTGGTTTCTGTCAAGTTTCTATGAAATGGAAGACATACTTTTTTCCATTTCTTTTCTGTGCTATTGAGTATTGAATTATAAACGTAAATTATTAGTATGTTGAACATGAAATCATCTCTCTAACTCTATACTGATACGGCTTTGAATACCCATCACAATATCACACCAGCTATCCATTACACTACAGTTTATCGTTTGACAATAATTTTGATGACTCCATTTAGCCAGAGGAAACTTAAAACACATGGTACAGAATCCACATATAGACTCTAATAAGAAAACTTACACGTTAATTAAGCCTACAAATTGATTGTAATAAACGTGATTTTCAACTTGAGACAACTTTTATATACACCTAACCCAATTGACATCAAGTGTAAAACCATGAGTCCAAAAACGTAGATACAAACACCCCCTAACATATGTGCATAACAACACGCATCCAATAGTTTGAAAAGAAAGTGAACCAACGTCCCCTATCAAAACCAAGCACCATACTCAGTTTCGATTACAGATCATATTCATCTCCGTCAAAATTTGTTACTCGTTTAAAATTTGTTACTCGTACATTACAATACTTTTCTTAACTAGAAAGCAAGAAAATATTTAAACAAACAAGGGAAAACACAAGCCAAAATACATAACAACAAAACGAGAAGCATGGGTATAACTTGATCCAAAAAGTAGAACTGGCCACAAAATAAGCTAAAAATAGCATAAAGATTCGTTTCCAAAACATAACAAAATGTAATTACGTTCATGATGAATCAACATATCAATGTTCAACTACATATAGCATTTTTCAGTATTTCACTTCTACTCAACCTTGTGAAGAGTACGAAATGTCTGTAAGAAAAAACAACTAAAATCGATGCGAAAGGAACGGAAGATTAGGCTTTTTCATCTAGCTGCATGTCATACTTCATTATGTATCTTTGGTACCTGTGAATGAAGAGAATAATTGATCAACTTCCTACCATCAAACTTGGTTATACTACTTCAGACAATTGATCTTTCTTGCAATTTGCGAAGATGCAAAAAGTAGAGATTCTAAAATTATGTACAGTACCATAAACATACTTGTATCATCATTCATAAACAATATTCTATGTCATAAAAAGGTGCCAAAAGAAACATTGGTATCCTATTGAATGTCGATATAAATAGGAAACAATCCAAATTTTATCATAAAAAGAAAAGAAAAAAATTGATGTTTCACAAAGATAAAAACACGGAAGTAAATTGCAAAAAATGACAGCAAGAAATTACCTTAGTCACCAGCCAGCAGAATATCACTTCCATTCTCTTCGTGTAGTTTTTAAGCCAAATCTAAGAACAAACATCAATAACATCAATTATCACTTCCACTAAATAAAACAAGAGAGAAAATAAACAACACCTTTTAAAAGTTTCGTTGATGTCTAGATTTTTAAAACTTTCACTAGCGATCAATACTAACAAGATCGTCCAATGATATCAAGCCGATAAAAAAAATGGTCCACCAAAATAAAACTAGAAACTTAATAGCTAACGTGATCACGTACTTATACAGGCCTTCAATTGCATCTAACATTAAGATCAACTGATCACATATAAAGTTTCTCACAATTATATGAACATACAGCTACAATTGGAATTGTGAGATGCCACCTTAACTGAACAAAGATGATTTGATTGATACAGATATATGATTGGACTATCTGATTAATTAACTTCTTCTAAAAAACATATGCAAATAAAGGAAAGAAAATATGAAGCTTGGTAATCAGTGTGATTAATCCAATTACTTACAACCGGGTCAATTTTGGTTAGGTCACATACTTGCATCACTAACCGCTACCCAGCCCACCAGACCCACCATTTTGCCGTATCTAATTATGACAGGTGAAAAAAAGTAACAATAACATATATACCAAAAACACAAAACAAATAGTACATACCTTCCTTGGTCAAGAAAATAGAGGTAGGTGACCCTGGTGATGGTGGTGACTGCTTTAACAAAGATGCATAACGACCCGCCTTGATAGCAGCATCCGGATCAGCGGCCGACAAAACTTCCACATGTTCAAGGCCTATTTGTCTCTTAATTAGCTCTAAATTCTCTTTAAGAACCTCAATTTCCCCAAATGGCAGTTTTAGATCCAATGCTTGAACCCCAAGTTGCATGACTTCATCCTTTTTAAACCTTAAGAAAGGCATGCATAGCTTCTGTGTTTGTTTAAAGTTTCCTTCCTGCCCGATGGCACTCTGCTGCAATGCTTGTAGTATCTCTTGGTCTGGATCAAACTTCCGGTTTGCAATGTCGAATTTGTCACGTAAGATGTTCAAGCACTCCTTTTTCCACCCGTCATACTGTTCATTTACATAAACTAGACCAATCGTCGGTTTGCTCTGAGTAGTTACTTTATTATTGCTGCCTTTCTTTGAACCACCAGAAGACTGCTTCGTAAGAAGCTTCCTGAAAGTAATAATCAGATTTGAATAAAATAACTATGAATGAACAGACGAACATATGTAACCCGATAGGAACCTGCTAGGTCGATAGCAACAGATATGCAAACATAAAACATAAAGGACCCTATCTCGTAGAAATATCAAGGTAGATTGTTCAATTTGGTGATTACACTTTTTTTATGACCCAACCTGCTAATTAAGTGGGCTAGTTTGGACAAATAAAGAAAAAAAAAACAATATTACCAGAATATATATTTACCAAAAAAGGAGCAAGGAAAACCTATAATTTCCAAACAGTCACATAAAAAGGCATAATAACCAAATTGGACCATTTTGCAATATACATCCCTATTATATGGAATTTACCCAGAGATAAAAATTATATATAAAGCAAGTTGTGGTGAACCTGAAATTGGTTATAGAGTCCTGCAGGTATCTGTTAGCCTTTTGAAGGGTTAAATCTGGGTTCTCAGCTTCAGGCCATCCAGCTTTGATGACGAACCCTTCTTTGTTAAAAAGCTTCCTCCACACATACTCAGAATAATGTGGACAAATAGGAGCAATAAGACGGGTTTGAATATCCATAAACCGCCACAAAAGATCACGATTCATGCCATTCGACCCACAAAAAACCCTATATTCATCTCTAGCTGCCTGAAGATCGTAGAACCCAGATTTAAGAGCTTCACGGAACATATAATCGCCGTAGTTCTTCTCTGTCATTTTTATAGCAAAGTTCATTTCATTAGCAAATACACGGTCCGCGTAAGTAGAAGGCGGACCAACTCTTAAAGACGACTCAGCAGCAATAACTTCTTCCATCCATGTCCTTTCTTTAGTCAATCGCAAAATCGCAGCATTAGCGGTTTCAAACACAAAGTTAGCATCATCCATACCATCACCCGCATCAGCAAGTGAGAATCTGGTAGCATCAGCTGAGAACTCCTCAATAGCTTGCTTTAAAGTCCTAAAATTCCCGGTCGACTTTGACATTTTCTCAGAATTCAACATGATATGGCCATTGCATCTAAACCCACGAGGCCAATGTTTTTGGGGAAATATAGCTGTATGGTTATAGATACAAAACGTGAGATGGTTTTGTATAAGATCCTTACCAGAAACCCGTAGATCAAACGGGTACCAATACTCAAACTCCTTCCTCATCTTTTTAAGAAGATCCAAAGAAATATCTGAATGTTTTGGTTCCGATCCCTCAAGAAACAAGTAATCCCAAACATCATCGATTAACTGTTCCGGTTTCACAGAAGAAGTATCCGCACCAAATAATTCACCTTTCTGTAAGAGATGACAGACTGTATAATAAGCCATATATATTGTAGAATCAGATAATGATTCCACTAAAAACTCCTCATCCCATGGAATACGGGTCCCAAGGCCAAAACTTCTGGAACATGCCCACTGATTAAGCCAGCTCAGTGTATGCTCGAACCCGTGTCTGGTCTCATCAGAATACAAATTCATTTTTTCTAAGCATTCTTCAGCAGATTTTCTCCAACTAGATTCGCCATAAGTGAGATACCATTGATCGGTTAAAGCAACAACACACTCATCACCTGATCTTGACATGACTTTCTTTTCGGGTTCACTGTATACAACAGCTAGGTTAAGTTCCAAAAGTTTGGCTCTGATCAAGCTTTTAGCATCTTGAACACGGGTCCCGGCATGTTCACCAGCGATCATTGTTCCTTCATAGAAACCGCCTTTGTATATAACCTTTTTAGCTGCGTCAAGCTTCTCTCTCTCATTTTGGCTCTTTATCTTCATGTCAGTGCATATTTTTTCTGCTGATTTATCGCCAAATTCTGGGTGGTTGATGATCGGGATGACCTCAAAAGGTAATACCCAGTCATCTAACACGCCAAACTTAGCCCTGAATGGAGCCTTTGCTTTCAAATCCTGCAATAACATTTTGGTGGTATAAGAATTTTGAACAAAATCCAAATCAAATTATTGTTGTACCAAGTTAGAGGATATACAGAGCAAAAATTTCATGTTCAAATACGATTAAAGCAGACACGAGGAATTTTACAACTAAGTGAACTGACACATAATATCATACAAATTCACACCAGAAATCATGGTTTTCTTGCTTCAATTATCAAATTTAATTACTGTTATAAGGTAACAGTAGACATGTTTTCCCTTTCGCTTGATTAAAAATCTCATTGTGCAACAACTATTTTAGTTCAGTGAAGTAAATATCAAAATGCACAAGAGCAATGTTTAGATTTTATAGATATTAGAGCCATAAATAAAACTATTCTAGTCACTTTTTTTATACCAGTTACTTGATTGACATCAGGCACAAAATTTTACACCTATGTTCTAGTATCAACACTCCTTATTCCAAATTATAACACGAAATGACTCATTGTATGAAGCCCCTGACAACATATCATAGTAAATATATATCAACTGAATACACAGAATTCTATACCTGCAGTGCCATGAAATCATCAGGGGAATCGCTGGGAACACTGGTAACAATCCCAGTACCCTTGTCAGTGAGAACTGAAAGCATTGGAAGACAATATATAATTTCATTAAACGAAAGTGGTGATCGGAGGGGTAGCCCTATAAGATCTTGACCAGTCAATTCCACAAGACACGTCGGCTTTTCAGGAACACGTGACAAACGTTGATAAGCCAAATTACGAGCAGCGCGTTCAGTCAAAACAAAAACCTCCGATTCATTGATCTCAAAAGCACCGTATTTGCCATCTGGCAATACCCACGCATTTGTTTGACCATACATTGTCTCAGGCCTAAGAGTAGCGGCAGCAAAGAAAACTTTCTTTCCTTCTAAAAATGCAAATTTATCAGGAAAAGGTGGGACCACTTCCATTTTGATAAGTGTATACTCTTGTGGAATAACACCTTCACCTGATGCACGATCATGATCAGCACATGGCTGCCCATCTAAAGGAGAATAGATTGTGTAACGTAAATCTTTAACAATCTTTCCATATTCTTTCAGTTTCCTCATCTGCCAACGCACAAATTTATCAAAAAACGGATTAATGTCCGTTGTGATAAATGATCTTCTCCAATCCGCTCCAAGTCCAAAAGCCTTCAGATCTTCCACAGCCAAAGGAGGAAAAAACCTTAACCACTGAACCGGATCCTGAAAAGTTGCTATTTCCTCGTCTGTTAAACCGTAACCCCTCATTATCTCCCACTGGTAGGTCTCCCTACCAGTTTTTGCAGCAGCCTTGGACTTTTTGCCCTTGAATTTTTCCTGGTTGTTTGTTTCGTTAGGTGCAGGGTTGGTGTCACTGATTGTGATCTCTGTCTCCTCTATTGACGGAAAACAAGGTGGATTGCCAAATTTTTCCATCTCCCTTCGAAGTTTGTCTGCTGATGCTTTGATAGGCATACCAGTGCAGTGAAAACCAAAGGGTAAAAGAACATTCGCCCCTCTTAAACGGTGGTAAGCTGCGGCAAACTCAACCTTGGAGAGGGAGAATGCATGGCCCAGATGCAGATACCCGTTCATATATGGAAATGGAAAGTTTCCATAGAACTTTTCACCAACTTTGGGGGGTTGATCCTTAGCTTCAGACTCGAAAACATGAGACTCATCCCACAATTTTCTTACTTCGTGTTCCATTTCTAAAAGCTGGTCCCTCCTCTTAAAGCTCCTACCACTATCTGTCTCTGCCATCTCGTTACTAATCTGACAAAAGCTGCAGAACAAACAATGATATTAAAAAATTTTGTACAAACCAAATGATAGTATGCCAAGAAAATGCAACTATACGAAGATCAGGTAAGTGGAAACTACTAATTCGACAAATCATGTTCTTCTTTTATTGTTGTATAGTGCATACACTCTGCAGTGAACTTTTGTTCCCATGTAATCAATGTGTCCAATTTTTAGCAGAGACTGATAAAGTTTTTCATGTTGGATAATTTTCTCTATTAGCATGATAAACCAGACAAAGAAGAGTTGACTGATACAAAAATGAAGCAGATACAATACATTAATTGAACTTGACAAAATAAAAGAGATCCAATTTTACAGCTCCATATGAAATTGTGTATCAATTTGTCATATAATTTAAATGCCCTCTGCTAAACATAAAATAACAGAATAAAATGAAACAAAAACAACCTCCAAACAAAATATAGTATCAGCTAAGCAATTTGTACTTCCAGCTTTTAAATTCCATTTAAAACCTTTATTTCATAAAAATATGAGAACTGTAATGCAGAAACTTAAGTAAAGCAGCTAATAAGATACCTCCTAAGTATAATGGATGATTGAAGATTGCTGATTACACAATGTGGGTGTAGAAGAAGACGGCGTATCAACGCCACAGTAGATTATGGTGGCGTTTGTATTATACTTCCTGCAGACAGAAAAATAAAAGACCATACATCATTAGGAGCCAAATTCAGAAGTCTAACCATTAAAACGTAAATTACATCTTAGTCCAAATTGCCCCTATCCCCTAAGCACATTAGAACTATTGATTTTCATCTAGTTTTGTGTTCCTTTATTCTTCTAGATAAAAAATCTAGCAAGCATTGTTGTAGACGAGATCAACCTCTATGTTTCTGTACTCCAAAACACGATAAGTAAACTTTATATTTCAATATAAAATCATGTTAACCGATATAAACATACACTTTTATATTACATATAACCAATATATGCAAAAGTTATATATGTAAAGTTCGATTACGCGTTATTCTATATACGCATAGCATCTAGATAATAAAGTTCAAATACACGAGTGCGCCAAAAAAACTTCATCGATGCTAAAATATCACATTTTCGGAGAACACAAGTAAACGTATTCCTTCTATGCTGCTTGTTATAAAAACATTAACTTAGGGTGTGTTTGGCAACAACAGTTTAGAAGCATTGTGAAGCAATTATCAACTAGCGTTTACCGTTTTGCACACAATATGCTTGTTTGGCAGCGAGCTTTTAGATTTGGTTTAAACACTCCTATTCGAAACGCTACTTGCCAAACAAGGTTTACGCCAAACGTAACCTAACTTAAAACTCAACATTTGCTTAAAAGAAATAAAACCGCGTAGCTACTTACGTGTTCTATTCGATTCCGTAAATCAAAACTAATACTGCTAACACTGACAGCCTAATCAAATGCTAATCCAATGTTTATATACATTGTTATTGTTAGTACAAAGTATATAATACATAGAAGTAAGTTGCATAATTATATTATATAACAACTAAGCTAATGATTTTTTTATAAAGATGAAAATTAAGGTTTATGAATCGTTACATACTGTTTAGAACATGAATCAAGTGTAAATGATACATCAACAATCATACGAAGTAGATTTAAATTGAATAATGAGAATGTTACCGGTGAATGGAAGAACGATGGAGGCGTCAAATAATGGAAGAAAAGTGCTATAACCGATACGGGACTCAATGGAGCTATTTTACAAATAATCTCTCATGGATTTATTGGTGCTGCACTTTTTTTCTTGGCAGGAACGAGTTATGATAGTATCTGTGATGGAGTTAAAAGATTAGTAGGGTTTATTGAGCCTTGGTATATAAAGGAGTTTTTTTTTTTTTTTTTTTTTTTTTTTTTTTTTTTTTTTTTTTTTTTTAATTTATTTTAACCTTGGTGAAAAAGTAATGAAAATGTATTTGGGGGTGCGTTTGAATTTGGATATGTGGGAAATGGGAATTGCATCTCCTTTTGGATCGATCCATGGATTCTTAATATGCCTTTGAAGGATGTTTGTCCTCGTCTTTTCAAGTTAGAAGTTAATAAAAGAAGTAAGGTTAGTGACAGGCTTATCAAGACGGTTCCTGGTTTTCGTTATGTTTGGAAGTGGAAAAGGTCGGTGTTCTCTGATGAGGAGAACGCTGAATGGCAGGTCCTTAATTCTTTGTTAGGGTCTGTCGTTCTCTCCGACTCCATGGACAAATGGATATGGATCGGGATTGGTAACGGGAGTTTTTCAGTTGGCGCTATTAGGAAGTTATTGCAAACTGATCTGGGCTTTAGTCATTCTTATGTCTTCGAGTGGTGCAAATGGATCCCAAAAAAATGCAATATCTTTGGGTGGAGGGCCGAGATGGGAAGGATTCCTACAGCTGTTGCTTTGCGTCATAGGAATATTCATATCCTGGATGTTTCATGCCCTCTTTGTGGAGATGCTGATGAAACGGTGGACCATCTCTTCTCGGGTTGCATTGTCTCTTCGGTTCTTTGGCAACATATCTCTTCGTGGTGCAAAATTCAAAGCTTGTTTGCTTTCACGTTCAAAGATCTCTTGGAAGCTCACAACTTTGTCGGGTTATCAGGAAAAGCTAAAGACATTTTCTATGGCATCATTATTATTGGATGCTGGAGCATTTGGAAACCGAGGAATAATCTCAAGTTTCAACAAAAGAAGGTTAAAATGGAAGACATCTTTGGTGAAGTGAAGGTGTTGGGTTTCCTTTGGGCCAAGAATAGAGCTAAATTAGCCTCTTTAACTTGGGACAATTGGTGTAAATTTATTATCATGTAGTTTGTTTGTAGTTTTGTGCCGCCCCGGTTCGTGGGTTGGTGAGTTTCTAATGAAATATACCTTTCAAAAAAAAAAAAAAGCATACACTCTCACTTTTACTTTGCACGCATAATTTTGCTTGTCTCCGTACATCAATTTGTTTGTCTTTATGCATCAATATTATGGCTATGTTTGGCTTGGAGCTTTTTGAGGCAATGAGCGGTGAGAGTGAGCTTTTTTATTTTTGATGTTCGTTTGGTAAGGGAGCAATGAGTTGTAGCAATTTTTTAGGAAAGTTTTTTTCCCAATGCTTCCTTTTGAAGCTGTGGATATTTACAAGAGCTGTGGATATTTACAGCTATGTTACCAAACGTTTTTATTTAAAAAACACCTACTGCTCACGACTACTGCTCACTGCTACTGCTACTTTTACCAAACACAGCCATATATGTGTGCAAAGTAAAAATGAATGTGTAGATATCAATTACCTTGAATTTTTGTAAGGTTTTTGTGTCTTTTAAGATTGATTGATTTAAGAGAAAAATAAGTTTGTTGGAATTTAAGATCCCGACTATTGTGAATATTTATATCTATTTGTTTACATAATAAAAATAAGTTTCTCTAATATTTGTTAGTCTTTTTAACTTTCTAAGATTTTAAATTTTGATTATTGAAACTTGTTTAATGTCATTCTAATAGAATAGTAGGGTTTATTGAGGATTTTTTTTAGTGTGGTACTCCCTCTGTCTTATATTAAGTGTCCACAATGGAATCTTAGGATGTCCCAAATTAAGTGTTCATATTGTATTACAACCAATGAGATGAGACTTTAGTGGGTAAAAATGATATTTGATTGGTGGAGATTGTAGTTAGTGGAATTTACTAAAACTTTGTGCATTTTAAAAGTGAACACTTAATATGAGACGGAGGGAGTATATAATATAATGGTGGATATCTTGGCTACAGTTATTGGAGCCAATTAGCTACAATTCTCTACCAAAATTATATAAGAAAAGATCAAGGACCCACGAAAATGACTCAGACCCACAAAAAGTTTCACGGACCTACAAATTGTAGCACAAAATTATAGGGAATTGGCTACACAAAATTGTAGCTAATATATAGTAAGTTGGTAATGATTTATTTTCTATGAACTTAATCCAAAATCAAGACTTAACTAAAATAGTCAAAAAAAAGTTTAACTTACTAAATTAAGTCGGTGTTATTTATACATATATGTTAAATAGATAAAATTGATGAAAAAATGTAACAAACAAGTGTTTAACAACTTCGTTATTCATTAATATACACCTTGTTTAGTCTAAATGTGTTTGTGACAAACAACGGTTATAATGTTTACTTTGCAATAACATCTACCTATTATATAAAAGAGAGCTCATCTATTCTTTGAATGCCACATAAGCACATTACTTAGTGACACGTGTGATTGAGGGAAAAAAATTTGTTCTCCAAACAAACAAATCAACTTTACACCTTCCAAATCTTGGCAACTCGAACTTAAATAGTAATGTACTGTTAAGAAGCTTGAATTTTGTATGCGTTTGACCTTTGCAATTTTCAGCTACTCCCCATAAGACCACATAATCCTGTTGCCATGTTCAACGTAGTCAACAAATTACTCATCTATCATCAATTATCTTCATTTCACTTACACACTCAATCTCACTCAAACCTTCAACTATCCCCTCCCAACTTACCATTTTTCGGCGATCATCATATTCCGACAAAGCCATTCTCCAACAATAGTAAAGCGGTAACGCCGTATTAATTTTCCTCACTTTTTTTTAATACTAACCACGATAAAATATTTGAGCTTACATGTACGCGATTTGTGTAGGTTGGGTTTCTTCAACTTTAATTTTTAAAGTAGAGGTAGTAACGGCGTGATGCGTCTTTCTTGATGGAAGATAATGACAGTAGTATTTTGCTACCAAATGTAAGAGACGGTAATACGGTAAGTATACTTTTTTTACATGTTTCAGTTTTCTAAATTCGTGTATATTTGACTATTTGTGCTAAAAATCTAAATGCATGTGTGGCTTTAGTATTATGATTGGATTTGCGTGCTTTTTATATGGCGATTTAGATGGTGCGCTTTTCATGAGTGAGTTTGTTTTGTGTGTTTTCTTCTTTTATTAAAGATCTGATTGAGTTAGTAAAAGAAGAGAGAATCGATATTTATTAGTACAGGTTTTTGGCCGTTTTGTTTTGTCAATATATTTGTTTGTGTTTGACTGTTGGATCATGGTGGTGGTATGGTTCATGTTTTTGATGTATTTGGTGGTATGATCAACTTGATTGAACACTTTGTTATTAATAATTGTTGGATACATAAAGTAAGTTCATTTTATCTACAAGAAGGTCACTATATCATGTTGACCCGGTAAAACGAATAAATATGTGGAAAACTAGAAGGGAAGTTGAATAGTTTTACCGTTTTAAAAATTCTTTTGCTTTGAAAACTTAACGTGATTTCAACTAATGCAAATAATAAACAATATATAACATGCAAGTAAGGAAATAAACGATCAAACCACAACACGGTTGTTTATAGTGGTTCGGTCTACAAGGACTCTCTTCCTTGCCCTATGATTTGGTGTTTCTCCACTCCACGAGCCTCTAACTCGAGAGTTTTTCTTCACTAAGAAACAAGCTCCCTTCTCGCGCGGAGAAAACCTTTACAAACGTCACTTACACTTTTTCCGGTACAAAGCTAAATACCGAGTTCTTTTACAAGGGCACAACCACTCCCAATACTCTATGTATTTTGAGGACTAAAATATTAACCGATCACTCTGAGGTATATGATTGTTTGGTACAAAGTACAAACAATGATGTGTGAAAAATAATAAATTCACACTATGACTAATCTAACAAGTCTTGCCGCGCTTTGTTAAAGCTTGTGATACTTTGATCTCTTTGCTACAAAAGAAATATCACTAAGAATGAAATATGAAATATGAATGGGTTAGTAATGAATGAAATAATGTATGAAGTTGTTTATGCTTATGAGTGATGAGAAAACATGAAGGCGTGGCTTGCTATTTATAGGCCAACTGCCATTGCAAACCACGGATGGGACGGATCCAAAAATAGGGATCCGTCCGTTATGCTGTTTGGTTCCGTGGGAGCCTGACAGCAAATCTCCAAATATCTTCATCAAATCTAACCAAGATATTTTCATATCTTTTCTTTGAGTAAAGATCAATCCAAGATGTTCATATGATCTTCAAAATCTTCTAAAGATATCAAAGTGATGCATGCCATGATGTCATTGTATAATTTTCAAATTTAGAATTAAAATGTAAATGTATGTAACTTGTAAATGAATATGAATGTAAATGTATATGAATGTGACATGTATATACTAGTGATCATATATGTAGCATGTAGATGATGTTATGAGTTTATGAAAAGCTTGTGACTATAAATGTAAAAGACTTAACTATATTTATGCTTTGATAAAAATAAAATTTATAATTGTCATTAACAAAATATAGCAAAGATCGTAAAATATAAATAACGTTTTTTAGACGATATTTGTATTAACAATCTCCCCCTTTTTGTTGAGGACAAAACATAAAGTTTATTTTTAAGCAATGAAATAAATAGAGTGCAAGTCTTTTAAAAATATAGATTAAACTATTTTTATGCAATTTTTAAAATCAATTTAGGCATTTTAAATTGTATAAAACATGTAATGTATGAGTTTAATATTATCTCCCCTTTTTTGTCGAAACAAAAAGAAGAAATGCATAGCGGAATGTAGTGCAAGGCCCTTGGTCATAACTCCCCCTAATTGGGGTGCCAAGTAGAATGATGCATGGATTTTGAGTGTTTTATTAGCTCCCCCTTGGACAATACTCCCCCTAGTTGGAGTGCCAAGTATATGATGCATGAATGAAGAATGCTACAAAAATAAAGGTTAGTGCTTGATTAGTGTAACCACTGTAAAAATCCCATATTAAAATAAACTATCTTACAGAATACATATCTTTTTTTCTACGTATAAATTTTTATTATTATTATTATCTAATCGTAACTACTATCTAATGTGACGTAACTCACATCCTCGATAAACGTGCTCTCACGCAGACCAACATCAACTTACTTAATATTTATTTTATATAAACATTTATATAAAATCCTACGATATACCATTTGCCACTTTACGTTAATTCATTAATAAACGTTCAACTAAACATTTCTTATATATTAGAGTTTCTACGAAACCCTAAATTATTATAACAACAATTATGAATAACTAAATCCTAAAAACACTAAAGTACGACTCATTTAAACTAATGTACAAGTTACTAAATCACAGAAACCCTAAACCCACTTTAACTCCCGATACAAACCCTAATTTCATTAAATCATGATTTTATGCAATAAAATCGCAAACCCTAATTAATATATATATGATTTTTACAAAATATAAGTGTACAAGTCTCTCAAGCCAAGGTACAAGTCATTTATGCATAACATCATAGATAATTCCTATTATAAACTTAAATGTATTCATTTTAAAACATACTATACAAGTATTTTATGCATAAGCCTTAGAAATAAATTTTCTAAACTCACTAATTATAAGTACAAGTCCTTAAACCTTATGCACAAGTGTCTAATGCATAAAAATCTAAAATTACAAATGTTTACTTTTAAACCTAATAAAATTTACATATAATTAAATTAACTTAAGAAAACCCTAAAAATATATTTTTCATATTTCTTAAACCTTTAGTACAACCCTATTAAGCCCGTGGTACAACACCTTAAAGCACAACATGACTTCTTTCTCTTTTGCATGCAATTCGATGCATACATAAATAAGACAAACCCTAATATAATCACTACTTAACAAATCCTTAAACCTAACCCTAAATAGATCTTATGATTTCCCTAAAACCCTAGTTACAACACGATATAGCCCAATGTATAACCCTATAAAGCTATTCGATCCACATTCTAACTTCCCTAGCTCGAATCCTAACTAATCGCTAAACTAAACCATTTCCTCACTTAATCCTAAGTAAATCTCCTCACCACAAATCCTTTATGTGTTTGAAACCTACTACACATCACTAAGTTCCCTAGATCCAAGAAGGTAGGTAAAATCTATGGTACAAAACCGAAACACATCACCACCTTCACAAAACCCCACGATTTCCCTCCCCCTCCTTCCATGTGTCCTCCAACTTAACCTAGCCACATCACTTTGTTCCCTACACACTCCACAATATTTCTATAAAACCTTGAAACCCTAAATTTCCTTCTCTATATATGTCGACCCATACATTTCTCACTTTCCCTCACCATAATTCGAACACACTAAAACACAGCCATACTCTCAAAAGCTACTGATCAAACAGCCCATCTAGGAGTTAAGGAAAGGTCTCAAGAAGGATTAGAAGAAGGAAAACCTCTAGTGTTCGAATCCATTCGCCACATATATCACTAATCGAGTAAATAGCAAAGTAAGTATCTTTAGTCTCTTTTCATTTCATTTGTAAACTTTAAACATACCTAAAAATGATACTAAATAGTCTCTAATAGAAAGCAAGAGCAAAAACTAAATTTTCCTTTCCTTTTTCTTTTTGTCGAGCACACCAAGAACACCCCCATTTTTTTTTTACACATTATAAATCTAGGAGTCAATAAAACATGTTAGAGATAGATTAAATATGTTAATAATATTGTTAACATGCTTGTAAAATTTGACTATAAGCTTAGAAATCAAAAACCAAAGTTTTTTTTTTTTTTTTTTTTTTTTTTTTTTTTTTTGTCGAGGTAAACCAAACGCACCCTATGTTGTTTTGATTTAACAAAGGACTCTAAAATACACTAGGGATAATTTAGATATACTTATGATCATAATATCATGCGTTAAAAACTAGTTATAATCTTTAAAAATCAAAAACCAACATGTTTCTCTCTTTTTCGTTTTTGTCGCAAAACTGCCCCACTCGACCCACTTTGAACCATTATTTCGACCTTCAAACGACCTCTAAAAATTCTGAAATTTGGCCAACAAAAAGATCACCTAGCTGGCTAATTATAGGAAAAAGAACGTCGTAAAAAGATTGATTTGTCACAAAGTTATTCGAGCTCTTTTCCTGCTCCTCGTCAACTGTTCTAACGCACCATTTTTAAATTGATTCGAGCTCATAAGCTCGAATCATAAGCCCATAAGCTGTAAATAAGGTGTTAATAAGCTGATAATAAAGTGTATAAAGGAGTCGTAACAAGTCGTGCCTTTTCCCAAATTTTAAAACACGTTTTAATGAAATAAGGACCACGAGTGAAACAACAAAAATGCTTGGAGGGTATTTTCTGCCAAGACTCCAAATAGTTTTATAACTTGGACTTTAATTGATGTCGACCTGCAGTTTAGGGGTAAAAAGTGTCAATTTTGAAACTCTAGGGTAGAAACTGTCATTTCACGAAAGTTGAGGGGTAAAAATTGTCATTTTACGAAAGTTCAGAGGTATAAACTGTCAATATATGAAACTATAGGGGTAAAAAGCGTAACTTTATATAATTATTATTAGAAATATAATTTAAATATATTTATAATAAAAACTAATAAATAAAATACGTTTATCTCGATAACGAACAAACGGAAAACATAAAAAAAATGAGAGATAAGATAAAATCTTATCCAACTTTTGAAGAGACTTCATGTTATCTCATTTTAACATTTAACTATCAACCAAAATGATACGAAACGAATATTAAAAACTTATATATAATGGAATACGATTACTGAAACTTGACATAACAACCCAGGTTTCGTGTCGGAGACGTTTATCAACTCTATTTAATTTTGTTTTCCATCCAAACTGCAAAGGTGAGTTCATAGTCTCACTTTTTATACGTTTTCCAAACTTGTGGGGAGATACATGCTACAAAACCGAACACAAGTATTTTCTGTATGCTTTCCTGATTAATATTGCCTAAGTTACCTGTTGCCTAAAAGACCTCCTATCATGGACCTCTAATCACTTTCGGTTGAGCGCGAATATAGTAAATAGATCTATTGGGTGTGACGACCCCTTTGTGTTATAGTGACGTGACCAAAAGTACTTTATTTGAGATGAATAAAGAGACCGGCAATCTCCTACTCGGGGGCAAAATTACTTCATTTAATTATGGAGTAATATACATCTTTAGCTCATAACTAATGATGATCCACAGTTAATGTTTTGCGTGCCATGAGACTTAGGGCAATATATAACGAACTGCAATATTACTGATTTACTTTCCATTTAGCTTGTGTTCAAACTGATTATAACTTTAAACGCTATGGATTCACTCAACCTTTGTGTTGACTTTTTAGCATGTTTTATCTCAGGTAATTAGAAGCTTGGTTTGACACGGAGTGGCTGTGGACTTTTTCTTATAAAAAGAGTGTCCATTTTGTTATCATTCAATGAATAATGTAACTTTTATAACGTATTTCGAAACTTCCCGCTGGGGCCTGTAATATGTACTCTGATTTAAATAAATGAATGATAACAATTTTATTTAAAACGTCTCTTTTCGAGTCGTTTTCTATTTTCATGACTGTGATACTTGAAGTAATACCCCAACTTATATTCCGCTGCGATTATCGAAAACGGGGGTGTTACAGATTGGTATCAGAGCTCATGGTTATAGAGAACCAAATGTTTTTTTTTAAACATTAGACTATAACTACACTTTCAAAAATAAATGATTTTACACCATACCATCCTACGCCCTCCGTGCTTGCATATTACTGCGCTCAGAACATTACTTATTAGGATTATTTTGCACTAATCTTTACATACTTGATATTTACTCTTACACACTTAATTATTTCACCTTTATTTTTCCTTTCTTAATATTATTAATTTCTTATAATAATTACTTATAATTATTATTTGCAAATTATTACAGTACCATGTCCCCCGAAACACCTAATATTAACGAAACTACCCTCCGTACTACTTGTACATCACCTACCCACTCACCTTCACATAAAAAACTTAGGAAATCTACATCTGATGAAAAGTTCATTGGTTGTCTGAACACGTTTGAGGTTGGACAGAATTCACACCAAGAAACAATTCAGAAAGATGTCAAGACAAACTCTCCACAACCTGACACTCCATATTCCCCAATACCAGACATCCCAGACAACGTGTCTTCATCTAATTCCCCTGACCATAATTTAAACCCTCATGAATCAACATGGACTCTCCTTTATCAACACACTCACACCCTAGACATTCACACTAAACAGCTGGAAGGGTTACAACCATTACGTTTCAAATGGTAAGACCGTAACTTTGACACTCTGTTTAGAAGAGCTGATGCCGAAAGACGAGCAGTGTTTGACTTAGGAGTAAAGGTTGGCAAGATGAAGAATACGTACAACCATAAATTTAGAAGCTTAGATTCCAGAGTCCGCTGTTCGAGAAGAGAACACGGTCAAACACGTGGTAGAGTGGAAGACATTGAAAGAACCCTATGGATGGCCAGGGATACGGCAAGAAACCAGGGTCAGAAGATTTTCGCCTTAGAAGCCATGTTGGACCATCAAATGAGGATGTACCAGGAATTTCAGGAACGCTTCTTAGAAAAGGAAATTGCACAACTAAAACTTGAGACTGAAATTAAGCATCTACGTCAAGGACGTAACTGATCTTAAATTCACATGTATCGTTGTTGTGTCCACTAAACCGAATAGTATTTGGTTAGTATTTCCTGTATTTTCCAATAAGCCTGAAACTTTCAGAACTTGTAATCAATCTATAAATATATGACAACTTCCTTTTGTTATATATTTCTGTTGAGAACAAATTCTTTCTATTATGTCTTACAATAATGCTATGCATGCATGTAATGACTTCTCATGACCTCATGCAAAATTCCACCATTTGTTACTATCTTTAATAGACAAATGGCTCCACGTAAACCAAATCATACTTGAAACGTAATACATGTCACTTTCCTTTCCCTCCAAACCTAGTCAACCGACCAACTTGTAGCACAGTAAGTAACAGAAACTAGGATCACTATTGTCAACAAAGGACCAAACACATATACTAGAGACAGAAAAATCTTTAACCTACCACATGAAACATTAATAAAAGACCTTGTATTAATTGTTTTGCAAAAACAATCGATCAAGTTATTAATATCATGTTATTTTCAGTGATTATATCCAGACCTACCAGGATATTACTTAAGATTATTATGATTTCTTATACCTGCCATAATTAGGCTATAACCATAGAATCCTCTAAGATAAATTTCGGAAGAAAACTTGATGAATGAAGAGAAAGTTGCTAAACTTTAGTTTTTGTGGATGGATTAGTTTGTTCCTTAGCAGTTTTATACCAAGAGTAAATCATTTATCTACGATATTAACCAGACACATCGTAAATTTTATGATTCTCAATTGGATCTAACTTCGCATTATGACCACTTGTTCGGATTAATATGTAATAAATTTTATTACTCGAAATTATTCTAACATGGTCATTACATGAATTCTAAAAATTCATGTTTCTCGTGATATTGATAGGAGAAAACCAGCATGAGAAATACAAATACCTTACCAGCACTAACCACCCCAATGACTCCCGAAGCTATCCAAAAGTTGATAATCAACATCATTGCAACAGTACTCGAAGTAACTGCAGTAGCTCACTTAAGTAGCAACAATATGGCAATAGGAGAAAAGAAGACGGCCGTGTCTTGTGAGCATACTCCTGAAAGTTTCACGGGTTGTAGACCAGCTCACTATAAAGGCCCAGGAACAGTAACCAAACCTACTATCACCCGTTCCCTAGGAATTAAGCAAAATAACCAAAAGCGAAAACTTGATGATAGGAAAACCACTATCCCCACCTACTGCAAGTACACCAATGACCACGACTGTCACCGCAAGCATCTTCAAGATCGCATCAACTACCATCGCCAACAAGTTTGTAGGCAGGAAGTTGGTAGAAACTGCATCGTCACGCCTGCTAACAAAGCTGGTTATCGTGGAAAGCAACCTCTATGTCAACGATGCAAGTTGCATCACACTGGAGCTTGTTTTGTTAAGTGCGGGAGATGCCAGGGAATAGGTCACCAGACAAAGGACTGCAAAACCATGGGCAAAAAGGAACAGCCATCGACTGTTGTATGCCACGGATGTGGTGGAGAAGGACACTACAAGAGTCGTTGCCCAAACTACAATACCAATTGGAAAGCTAAGACTAGTGCAAAAGAATAAGAACTCATTAAGATCCCAACAACATCAAAGAATGACATCTAAGTTTAAGCAGAAGATAAATTCCTGTAGTAGAAAAATAAGCTGTAGTTTAAAACTCTCTAAGTTGTATTTCCTTTCGTACTTTACCTTAGTTACGATGGATGTAACCTAAGTGTAACAACTACCTTTCTACCATATGGAATCTCTATCTTTTAATATTTCCGTAATAATCACAATCTACGTCTCTATTCCATTTACCCTGTTCATAGTCACTATGTAACAATACACTGCTATCTCACTAGAAACTTGGTTAATGTTATTATTTCTGACTAAACAATAGACTATCACCATCCTGTAAGATTCTCACACGAACCCTAAAATTTATTTCAAGGATATCCCACTAGTATCCTAGAAAATTCCTAACTCATCACTATAGTGTAAATCAAATTTTTTTTTTATTAATTATGTTGTTACTTTCCAAAAACAACACGTTGAACACCATCTAAAACTTTTTGGAAAAGCATAAATACCACAGTGACTGAGCCGAACATCACATCATTTGATCCTCAATTATACATAACCTGATCACCTATGTATAATTTAGGAAGAATTATGTTATAAATGGAACAGTTATCTTTTCAGATTTTCTAATAACAATTTTCATTCAAAAGCAAAATATTAAAACAAAATAAATTGTTCATAAAATATCACTTTTGATTAAATACAACAGATATCTACACCTATTACTTTTTGCACCGGTAGTCCTTAAAATATATATTTAGTCCAAAAGTTCACAAAATGTCATTTTAGACTTCAAAGTTACTATTTTAACATTAAATATCCCAAAGTTACTGAAATTACACTTTATGTCCTATTTTTCCGATATGGACAACTTTAGTCCCCGAATTTGAAATTGCTTGCAAAAATGGTCCCTTTAATTGTAAAATAAATGGGAAAATGTTTCCGAGACTTTGACAAATATATTGAAGTTTAAAGAAGTGCTTATCAACTACTTATAACACGTTTGGCTTATTTTTACGTAAATGGGCTTTTAAAACAATATAACCTGGCCCGTTAAGAATAAATGATCCGTTGGGTTAAAAATGAATTTGGGCTTTGACTTAGGCTCATTAGGGGGTTCTAAAAATAGTTCTAAAGGGCTTATTGGATGGCTTAATTAAGATGGCTTATTGGGCTTTCTAAAGGCCCACGTATTAAATGTTTACTCAAGTTGGTTTCCATATAGGTGAATAAGGAAGTCTAAGAATTTGACGGTTTTTACAAAATATATAGGGAAACCACTAAGAATTCACAAAGATTTATAGCAAACACAACATAGTACAAATTTTATTAGAATCCACGAAAATTCATACATAACGACATAATTAGCTACGGGAGTGCTAATGTTACAATAATTACACGATAAGGTATAGAATCTCCAATAGGTTGACCCGCCATAGCAACAAAGACCACCACCAATCCAGCAATAGCGAGAGCCACCACGGGATGAATCACCTTGATTATCCTGTGCGAATAACAAACTATTAAACACAATACCGAGACTAGATCTTAGGCACAAAGACAATCGAGTTTTATTTCACTTTTATTAAGGATTAGATAGAAACATGTTGAAAACTTAATAGAACTTATGAACACCATCTACTTATAAGTTTTCTAAACCGTTTATGGACTCAAGGTTGTTTAGACCTTGACCTAGGATAAACTATGATAAGCATAATGATAATATTGGCGGAATATTCAAATGAAAGAATCAATATTATCACAACAAGGTTTTGCCAAACTTTCACTTTGTTATAAAATCAGCCCCAATGCTATGTGATCAAATATAGCACGATTACACTCTAATCAGGGATCAAAGATCCTTGAGGCTAAACAAACCTAACAACATCAGATCCCTTGTCTGATGTTCCCACACACACTCACTGTTTGATGTTTTACATTTGTAACACACTTTGTGTTTTGAGTTCTAAGCACAGTAAAACACTCTGGTGATTAACTTCTAACCACACTGGTGACTTCACAAAAACACTCTAGTGAAGCACACTTAACTTCTAAGCTAAGATCTCCCTTTTATAGAACAAAGGAGATCATTACAAAGTTTGATAAGTCTTGTCTACTACTTGCTTGTGTGTGTCAGTCATTAAGATACAACATGTATCTGTGTTTACAACTTGTTGACTGAACACATATGAAAGATATTATCTACCGTATATAATTGACTCTTATACAAAAAATATCTTTTCATTCTTATCCATTAAGCAGTAGTATGAGTCACTCAGTTATCTTCTCAGCAGTAGCTTCTTTGCACTAGCAGTACTAACTGCTGCCTTCTTTGCACAAGCAGTACTAACTGCTACCTTCTTTGCACCGGCAGTACTAACTTAAGTTAGTAGTGCTCATTATAACTTGAGCAGACTTCAACAATACACTAGCAGTAGAATAAAATACTCTAGCAGTAGAATCTTTTATGCCTAGCAGTAGAATCTACTTGGTGTATTTTGCTTATCTTTTCAGTAATCCTTGTGTTTCATTCTTCTTGTTTTTGATCATCAAATCTATGAAATATATAAAACCCAACAATCTTCCCCTATTTGATGATTACAAAACAAACACATTCTTGTACGAATTTCCCTAGACGAAGTAGAGAAATTGAGATAATTAAATCTCACCATGAATGAAACAATCTGTCTTCCCCTTAATCATGCCATCCACCACAATATCTCTTCCCCTTTTTGTTATCAACAAATAGGAAATGTAAGTAGTAAAAACTTGGTGTAGCATATAAATGGTTAAACATCTGAACATTTAAGCTTCCCCTGAAACTCATATGTTAACCATTTGAATCTCCAATTTTGTAGGCTTTATGACTGATGAAGAAAACTAACCATTACTAACTTGATACTGAAGTGAAAGAAACCAACCTTGTGTCTTATATCTTGTACTAAATCTGACTTCGAACGTATACCCAATTTTCTTGTATAGGGAGACCGCAATCTCATGACAATAAACTCATCTTCTATGAGACACTGAGCACTACAATGTAACTCCTTTAAGTGTTTGTCATTTAGTAGTCACTTGAACGAACGAACAAGTTATCTTTAAAGTGTAACACCCACCTTAAGATATGATAAGAGCACAACCTTGAAAAATTCCACTTCATCTTCAAATAAGTAACAAGTTACCTTCGTTTCCAATAAGAAATAAAAACAACCCTTTAATCTTTTAATAACATAAACCAACTCTCTTCTGTGTGTGGTTCTTCCCCTTTGTGTGTGTAAACTGAGAACCAAAAATTCGACCATACCTCAACTGTTTCAGCAACAGTTTTCAAAGATGCATATCTTGCCATCTAAAGCTTAGATTGAAGATCCCTCCGGTGAGAGTCTACCTTGATATGCCAAGAACCTTCAACAAAAATTTTAGCCCAATCCAACGATTAACGAATGAGCTATAGCCTTTGCAAAACTGCTTTGCAGAAAGTTGTGAAAAATTAAGCAAAAACGACTTTTTTTTCTTCGACAAAAACTTTGTAAAATCCTAGATCGAGAGCCCCCCCCCCCCCCCCCCCCGCTCTGATACCACTTGTTTAAAACTTAATAGAACTTATGAACACCATCTACTTATAAGTTTTCTAAACCATTTATGGACACAAGGTTGTTTAGACCTTGACCTAGGATAAACTATGATAAGCATAATGATAATATTGGCGGAATATTCAAATGAAAGAATCAATATTATCACAACAAGGTTTTGACAAACTTTCTCTTTGTTATAAAATCAGCCCCATTGCTATGTGATCAAATATAGCACGATTACACTCTAATCAGGGATCAAAGATCCTTGAGACTAAACAAACCTAACAACATCAGACCCCTTGTCTGATGTTCCCACACACACTCACTGTTTGATGTTTTACATTTGTAACACACTTTGTGTTTTGAGTTCTAAGCACAGTAAAACACTCTGGTGATTAACTTCTAACCACACTGGTGACTTCACAAAAACACTCTAGTGAAGCACACTTAACTTCTAAGCTAAGATCTCCCTTTTATAGAACAAAGGAGATCATTACAAAGTTTGATAAGTCTTGTCTACTACATGCTTTTGTGTGTCAGTCATTAAGATACAACATGTATCTTTGTTTACAACTTGTTGACTGAACACATATGAAAGATATTATCTACCGTATATAATTTACTCTTATACACAAAATATCTTTTTCATTCTTATCCATTAAGCAGTAGTATGAGTCACTCAGTTATCTTCTCAGCAGTAGCTTCTTTGCACTAGCAGTACTAACTGCTGCCTCTTTGCACAAGCAGTACTAACTGCTACCTTCTTTGCACCAGCAGTACTAACTTAAGTTAGTACTGCTCATTATAACTTGAGCAGACTTCAACAATACACTAGCAGTAGAATAAAATACTCTAGCAGTAGAATCTTTTATGTCTAGCAGTAGAATCTACTTGGTGTATTTTGTTTATCTTTTCAGTAATCCTTGTGTTTCATTCTTCTTGTTTTTGATCATCAAATCTATGAAATATATAAAACCCAACAATCTTCCCCTATTTGATGATTACAAAACAAACACATTCTTGTACGAATTTCCCTAGACGAAGTAGAGAAATTGAGATAATTAAATCTCACCATGAATGAAACAATCTGTCTTCCCCTTAATCATGCCATCCACCACAATATCTCTTCCCCTTTTTGTTATCAACAAATAGGAAATGTAAGCAGTAAAAACTTGGTGTAGCATATAAATGGTTAAGCATCTGAACATTTAAGCTTCCCCTGAAATCCATATGTTAACCATTTGAATCTCTAATTCTGTAGGCTTTATGACTGATGAAGAAAACTAACCATTACTAACTTGATACTGAAGTGAAAGAAACCAACCTTGTGTCTTATATCTTGTACTAAATCTGACTTCGAACGTATACCCAATTTTCTTGTATAGGGAGACCGCAATCTCATGACAATAAACTCATCTTCTATGAGACACTGAGCACTACAATGTAACTCCTTTAAGTGTTTGTCATTTCGTAGTCACTTGAACGAACGAACAAGTTATCTTTAAAGTGTAACACCCACCTTAAGATATGATAAGAGCACAACCTTGAAAAATTCCACTTCATCTTCAAATAAGTAACAAGTTACCTTCGTCTCCAATAAGAAATAAAAACAACCCTTTAATCTTTTAAGAACATAAACCAACTCTCTTCTGTGTGTGGTTCTTCCCCTTTGTGTGTGTAAACTGAGAACCAAAAATTTGACCATACCTCAACTGTTTCAGTAGCAGTTTTCAAAGATGCATATCTTGCCATCTAAAGCTTAGATTGAAGATCCCTCCGGTGAGAATCTACCTTGATATGCCAAGAACCTTCAACAAAAATTTTAGCCCAATCCAACGATTAACGAATGAGCTATAGCCTTTGCAAAACTGCTTTGCAGAAAGTTGTGAAAAATTAAGCAAAAACGATTTTTTTTTCTTCGACAAAAACTTTGTAAAATCCTAGATCGAGAGCCCCCCCCCCCCCCCCCCCGCTCTGATACCACTTGTTGAAACCTTAATAAAACTTATGAACACCATCTACTTATAAGTTTTCTAAACCGTTTATGGACTCAAGGTTGTTTAGACCTTGACCTAGGATAACTATGATAAGCATAATGATAATATTGGTGGAATATTCAAATGAAAGAATCATATTATCACAACAAGGTTTTGCCAAACTTTCTCTTTGTTATAAAATCAGCCCCAATGCTATGTGATCAAATATAGCACGATTACACTCTAATCAGGGATCAAAGATCCTTGAGGCTAAACAAACCTAACAACATCAGACCCCTTGTCTGATGTTCCCACACACACTCACTGTTTGATGTTTTACATTTGTAACACACTTTGTGTTTTGAGTTCTAAGCACAGTAAAACACTCTGGTGATTAACTTCTAACCACACTGGTGACTTCACAAAAACACTCTAGTGAAGCACACTTAACTTCAAAGCTAAGATCTCCCTTTTATAGAACAAAGGAGATCATTACAAAGTTTGATAAGTCTTGTCTACTACATGCTTGTGTGTGTCAGTCATTAAAATACAACATGTATCTATGTTTACAACTTGTTGACTGAACACATATGAAAGATATTTTCTACCGTATATAATTGACTCTTATACACAAAATATCTTTTTCATTCTTATCCATTAAGCAGTAGTATGAGTCACTCAATTATCTTCTCAGCAGTAGCTTCTTTGCACTAGCAGTACTAACTGCTGCCTTCTTTGCACAAGCAGTACTAACTGCTACCTTCTTTGCACCAGCAGTACTAACTTAAGTTAGTACTGCTCATTATAACTTGAGCAGACTTCAACAATACACTAGAAGTGGAATAAAATACTCTAGCAGTAGAATCTTTTATGCCTAGCAGTAGAATCTACTTGGTGTATTTTGCTTATCTTTTCAGTAATCCTTGTGGTTCATTCTTCTTGTTTTTTATCATCAAATCTATGAAATACAAAAAACCCAACAAAACACAACAAAGAACCCTAACTCGAGGCTATTACCCCCATATCTTGTCTACACCAATAGCGATGATCACAACCGGCATAAGGACCGCTAGAACGCAAACCAAGAATGCGTGATCTTCATTAGGAACATACGCCAAATAAGTAACCGCAAGAACAACATAAACGATTGCTAAGAGCGTGATAAGGTGTGGCATTTTGGAGTGCTAGATGAGGGATATGTGTTTAGTGGAAGAATGAAAATTAAAATGGAGTATTTATGGGAGAAAAACTAGCCGTTATTTACTATTCCTGACCGTTAGGTTCTACTGTTCATGGCCATTAGATTTCACTATTCCTGACCGTTAGGAAACATTGTTCACAACCTTTAAATTTATTAGGTGGCAAAACATTCAAATTTATTTCATCTAGTAGGAATAAAACTATTGAAATTATGTTCTTTTAAGTACCGAATGAATATTCTTAGACAAACCTTTTTGGACCAAGAGTATAACCAAGGACTAACAATGAAACGGTAGTATTGGATATAAAGGACATAGAAACAAGATAATATTATATATAATATTATTTAAACTTTAGGCATTTTAAGCATATCAAACTCACATCACCTATCAAATCGTTATCCGATTTCCCCTTCCTCACACTCACCATCTGAATAAGTTAGAATCTAAGCACAACTCTTTTTATACTTCACTATTTTCCAAACACCTCGACCAACACAGACTGAATCTCGGGACGAGATTCCTACAACGGGAAGATACTGTAACCACTGTAAAAATCCCACATTAAAATAAACTATCTTACAGAATACTTATCTTTTTTTCTACGTATAATTTTTTTTTATTATTATTATATGATCGTAACTACTATCTAATGTGACGTAACTCACATCCTCGATAAACGTGCTCTCACGCGGACGAACATCAACTTACTTAATATTTATTTTATATAAGCATTTATATAAAATCCTACGATATACCATTTGTCACTTTACGTTAATTCATTAATAAACGTTCAACTAAACATTTCTTATATATTAGAGTTTCTAAAAAACTCTAAATTATTATAACAACAATTATGAATAACTAAACCCTAAAAACACTAAAGTACGACTCATTTAAACTAATGTACAAGTTACTAAAGCACAGAAACCCTAAACCCACTTTAACTCCCGATACAAACCCTAATTTCATTAAATCATGATTTTATGCAATAAAATCGCAAACCCTAATTAATATATATATATGATTTTTACAAAATATAAGTGTACAAGTCTCTCAAGCCAAGGTACAAGTCATTTATGCATAACATCATAGATAAATCCTATTATAAACTTAAATGTATTCATTTTAAAACATACTATACAAGTATTTTATGCATAAGCCTTAGAAATAAATTTCCTAAACTTACTAATTATAAGTACAAGTCCCTAAACCTTATGTACAAGTGTCTAATGCATAAAAATATAAAATTACAATATTTACTTTTAAACCTAATAAAATTTACATATAATTAAATTAACTTAAGAAAACCCTAAAAATATATTTTTCATAAGGTGTTAATAAGCTGATAATAAAGTGTATAAAGGAGTCGTAACAAGTCGCGCCTTTTCCCGAATTTTAAAACATGTTTTAATGAAATAAGGACCACGAGTGAAACAACAAAAATGCTTGGAGGGTATTTTCTACCAAGACTCCAAATAGTTTTATAACTTGGGATTTAATTGATGTCGACCTGCAGTTTTGGGGTAAAAAGTGTCAATTTTGAAACTCTAGGGTAGAAACTGTCATTTCACCAAAGTTGAGGGGTAAAAATTGTCATTTTACGAAAGTTCAGGGGTTATAAACTGTCAATATATGTAACTATAGGGGTAAAAAGCGTAACTTTATATAATTATTATTAGAAATATAATTTAAATATATTTATAATAAAAACTAATAAATAAAATACGTTTATCTCGATAACGAACAAACGGAAAACATAAAAAAAATGATAGATAAGATAAAATCTTATCCAACTTTTGAAGAGACTTCATGTTGTCTCATTTTAACATTTAACTATCAACCAAAACGATACGAAACGAATATTAAAAACTTATATACAATGGGATACGATTACTGAAACTTGACATAACAACCCAGGTTTCGTGCCGGAGACGTTTATCAACTCTATTTAATTTGTTTTCCATCCAGACTGCAAAGGTGAGTTCATAGTCCCACTTTTTATACGTTTTCCAAACTTGTGGGGAGATACATGCTACAAAACCGAACACAAGTATTTTCTGTATGTTTTCCTAATTAATATTGCCTAAGTTACCTGTTGCCTAAAAGACCTCCTATCATGGACCTCTAATCACTTTCGGGTGAGCGCGGATATAGTAAATAGATCTATTGGGTGTGACGACCCCTTTATGTTACAGTGACGTGACCAAAAGTACTTTATTTGAGATGAATAAAGAGACCGGCAATCTCCTACTCGGGGGCAAAATTACTTCATTTAATTATGGAGTAATATACATCTTTAGCTCATAACTAATGATGATCCACAGTTAATGTTTTGCGTGCCATGAGACTTAGGGCAATATATAACGAACTGCAATATTACTGATTTACTTTCCATTTAGCTTGTGTTCAAACTGATTATAACTTTAAACGCTATGGATTCACTCAACCTTTGTGTTGACTTTTTAGCATGTTTTATCTCAGGTAATTAGAAGCTTGGTTTGGCACGGAGTGGCTGTGGACTTTTCTTATAAAAAGAGTGTCCATTTTGTTATCATTCAATGAATAATGTAACTTTTATAACGTATTTCGAAACTTCCCGCTGGGGCCTGTAATATGTACTCTGATTTAAATAAATGAATGATAACAATTTTATTTAAAACGTCTCTTTTCGAGTCGTTTTCTATTTTCATGACTGTGATACTTGAAGTAACACCCCAACTTATATTTCGCAGCGATTATCGAAAACGGGGGTGTTACAATTAGCTCCCCCTTGGTCAATACTCCCCTTGTTAGGGTGCCAAAGTATATGATGCAAGGATGAAGAATGCTAAAAAACAAAGGTTAGTTGTAAATAGTTCAAACCAACCAAGTATAATGATGCATGAATGATGAGAGCTACAAAACAATGGTTAGTGATAATAGTTCAAACCAACCAAGTAATGTACAATAAGTGATCACAATCAACACGTAAACATCAACAAACATCTTTCATTGGAAAATTATTTGTGACAAAAGTCACAAATGGAGATGCTACAAAGGAAATAAATATAAAATAACTTAGAAAGAAAAACAATTCTAAAAAAATCCTATAAAAGAAAAAAAAAATCCTAAGATAAAAAGCTCCTAGTTTGAGCATCTATTGAGGTGGCTGTGAAAGAGCGTTGAGGCGCTCAAGGATGAGGTTCAAGATGAATCTCATCTCATTTTGTAGCTCATGAATCAAAATGTTGGTTCTTTGAGTGAGATGAGCGGTTTGCTCACACATGGGGCAACCATGGCAAGGGAAGTTGGGTGGTAAGGTTGGTTCATTTGTTGGTTGTGGTGGTGGTGGAGGTGGTGGAACATAGGTTGATTGTTGGTTGGGGTTTGGTGGAGACATGATGGATGCAAGCAATATGGATTGTAGGTCCATTGCTTCATTAAGGTGGGAATCCACCATGTTTGAAAAGGCATAGAGGCGGTTAAGTTCCTCATTAATTTCACCTTGAGTTTGTGGATGATTAATCCACATTGACTCGTCAATGCCTTGGAGTGTGGAGGTTGGTGAGAAAGGTTGTTGAGGTGGAGCTTGATCACGGTAGAGAGGACCATGGATGTCCCTATAAATAGGGTGGAAGAGTAGTGGTTCTTGTTGTGAAGGTTCAACCTCAAAAGGCATTGGTGGTGGATTGGTGAATCTTGGAGGTAGGTCTTCCAAGGTTTCTAAGTAGGGGTGTGGAGAGGTTGGTGGTGTGGCAAAGAACTCTATTGGATGAAGTTTAGCGGATCTAGGAGGTGATGGTGATTTTGGTATCTGAGATGGTGCGGGAGGTGGTGTGGTGGCCATTGGTGTTTTGGTAGGTGGTGGAGTAGTGATGATGATATGTGGAGGTGTTGGAGTTGACAAGGTGAGGAAGTTCTCATTATCAATTGGAGATGAGATGTTTAGTGGTGATGAGTCTGAGGATGAGGAGTTGAGGTTAACAAAGCAACATGGTCTAACACTTATCCTAGTAGTTCTTCTTTGAGGTCTTGATGATGATGAGGAGTTGTTTGACTTAGTCATTGTGAGGAAGATGGTTGAGATATGCAGAAATGTTACTAGAAGTGGTGGTGAAGGTGTGAGAAATGATCATCCTAAAGCTTCTAATTTATAGAATCCAAGATTTATGGAAGAGTGTGTTTGGATCTGATGTTAAACCATACAAAAATGGTGGTTCCTAATGATTTGGAAGTGGAAAAGAAGCTTGTCAAATCATCAAAGTCAATCCAATGAGATTGAATTGAGTGAGATGAAGAAGATATGCAGTTAATGCATAGTGGTGAGTGGGAAATCTAATGATGTGATTGATCCACGGATGGCAAGGAACCATTTTGAGGGATACTTGCTTGCTGGAGAAAGGTAACTTGAGTGATTTTTTGAAATTTCAATTTTTGGTGGGAAAAGTTTTTCCTATTGTTCTAAGTGATCTAAGATGATCCTAATATGAGGTATTATCAGTAAAAGTATCCTAATGACAAGAGTGAGTGAACTAGAGTGCGGGATGAATCGAAAATTTAAAAATGTAGCTGTTATACGGCGGAACCAAACGACTACACAGGCGAAACCCAAAATTTGGTTCTGCCTGATCCGTCAGGCAGTCTTTGGCGGTACCAAAAACTTGGATGGACGGAACCATATTTTTGGTTCCGCCTAATCTGCCGATCAAAAAAAGTAAACAGAGGGGTTTTTTGAAAGCTCGAAACCCGTTTAAATCCCATAAATTTTCCTAAAACATGTGTAATTAATTAGTTGTGATTGAACCATAACAAAAAAAATAGGTATTAACACATGTAAGCATATAGATCAAACCGGGGCTAATGAGCTTACTAATAATAGAAGTTATGCCAAATAGTGGCTTAAGAGTAGAAAATTGATAACATCAAAATGTTATCGCCCTGCATGACAACATTAGTTCACATAGTTGTTCAACGATAAGTTAACATCCTACAATCATAAAAATGCATCACATCATTGTTAAAATCAATTGTACCAAACACTCATAAACCTCTCATTACCTATCAAGTTTCTTGTTGATCTTCGTTAGGAATCGCCCGATGCACTTGAACATCCCTCTCGTTTGCTTGAATTCTTCAGTTTGTTGTTCAATTCTTGGAAGTTGTTGCATATATTCAAGAGGTGGAAGCCTAGAATTTGGGAGTCCATCATCCTCGCTCATAGATGAAGATGATGAGGAGGTAGGTAGATGAGGACGTTTTCCTTTTATTTTGGCTACTCTCTTATCACTCAAGGGTACAAATGTGTAGGGAATGAGGGAGTAGTCAGGGCAAAAATGTAACACCCCGACCCGACAAGGGTAAAGATATCACAATAATGGATTCACATCAGGTCAAAACGAAGCATACATCTACAGTAATACAAAAAATCTCAAAGGATTACAAATGAAATACTGAATCTATAAGGTTACAAATGAAAACTTCCAAAAATACTAATTCTAAAATATATTATCTTCTAGTCAACTCTAATCCAGAATAGTTATCCAATCTTCTAATTCCAAAGGTACACTCTCCACTCATTCCCAGCTTCCTACTAAAACCTGCCGCAGGAAAAGAAATGCGGCTGAGCTACGAGAGCTCAGTGAACAGATATAACGATAACAAAGCAGTAATAGAGAGTAGTACAAATAATCAGAAATAAAGATCATGCAGATATAATCAGAGTGAAGGAATACGAGTCAGGAATAAATAAGGATAAAAGAAATGAAATAAGAAATGAGAAAAGAGAATGGAACAAATAAGGTTTAGGAAAAACAGAAATCTATCACGAGCCCAGATAACAGATATCATCATAATAGTGAAATCATATAAACAATCTAGAGGGGATACCTCTCAAGTAACCAGATAATATGAGGGGTGTCCTCATGTATCAATGGAGTGATCAGCTCCCAGATAATGTGAAAGACGTGTATCGCACACACCATCAGTCACCAGAGATATATATATATATAACCAGTAAATAATAACAGATAACAGAAACAGATCAAATCTAGGATGCATCCATACGCCCCTGCAGACAAATCATAATCATGATGGCCATAGCAGATAACAAATAAGGGACGGAACAGGTCATCACTCTCCTGCCCTAGAGTCATGTCAAAGGTGCATCAATGACATGGACATGAAACCCTCATGCCTAGTGATTGGCTCAGATATCAGACTGTAGGTCAAAGGTCAGATGTACTATCAAAATAATCAAAAGTCATATCTTAAGGGTACATGGCAAAAGGTTCATGTCAAGTAGTTTCAGAATTAAATATCAAAGGTTCAAATCAGAGTTTAACAGATTAAGTTTTATATCAAAGTTTAAGTTCAGATTAAAAGGACTATATCAAATGGTTCAGAAAAGAATTTCACAGGTTCATAATTAAAGTTCGTAGCAAAAGTTCATTTTAGAGGTTCCTGTCAAAAGTTCATTTAAAGCATTTCTTTAATCATGGTTTTCAATAAAATGATCTTTCAGGATAGTTTTCATAAAATAATCTTTCAAAACGGTTTTTCATAAAAATATTCTTTAAAACTAGTTTTTTCACAAAAGTTAACAAATGTCGTATAAAAATAGTATCATATCACCACTCATAATCATTCTTTTAAAATAACTGATTTTTCTCAAAACATTTCCAGGTCATAATTAAAAGGTTTTCATATAACAGATTTTTATATCAGAGGTCGTAACAAAAGGGAATCATGAAAAAGGTTCAAAGCAAAAAGGATTATAATAAGGACATCAACTCAGAAGTAAAACAGATCAGAACATGAGAGAGATCATAGAAGGCTCACAAAACAAAGAGATCACATGAAAGGTTCACAAACAGAAGGGAACATAGCAATGGTATAGGGAATCCTAATAAGGAAAATGAAAAACTGAAAGAAAAGGGAATGAAAAACCCTTACTGAAAAAGGCAGAATATCTGTACCTTATTAGCACAGCAGATAAGCAAAACAAACACAGAATAAAGATCAAGACTTCTCCTTCTTCACACCTAAGGAAGTAGAAGACGGAATTACAACAGATTCTAATTCAGATTATTACTTTTAGTTTACCTTCCCATTTTAAGTAACTTTCTATTTTTAGTAACTTTTCAGATTTAGTAAGTTTCTATTTCTAGCAGGTTTCTATAATTAACAGATTTCCATATTTAGTAAGATATTAGTATCCCAGATTAGGTTAAGTCCTTATTTCAAGATTATTATGGAATTAAGGTACCTTTTATCAAGTTACAAAAGTTTAAGGGTAATTATGACAAGTATACATAGTTTAGGGTTTTAATTGTAAATTCATCTAATTCAAAGGTCTAACATGAAAATACTTTAAGTTACTGAATTAAATACTCATATTATTCAGAATGACATTTTAATCTCTTAAGTTTCACAATTTACACTTTATACCCCTCTAGTTATATAATTTACAAAACAAACCTTCTATTTACAATATTCACAATTAAATCCCTACAATATTCACATTTACCAAACAAGCACCTCATTTTACAAAATTACAGAATGTAACCTTAGAATTATGTATAGTACGAATCAGATCCCTCAGAATTCAGAAATTACACATTTGGTCCCTTAACTTTACAAAACTTATAATTTAAACCATAATTTATTTATAATTACATATCAAGCCCATAAATACTCAAAATTACACATTACTCCCTTAATAACATTATTTACGCAGAATAACATCAAGTTTCTAGAATTTACACTTTTAGTCCCTCTACTTTAATTAATTACAAATCGACCCTTATAAATACAATTAAATTCTTTTCTTGCAATATTTACACTTAGGACCCTCAATTTATATTTTTCATAACCCTAATTCGTTCTAGGGTTTCTTCCGAATTTTTCTTTATTTTTCCATATAATTCGATTCAAACAAAATTCAAGATCAATTTTTCTAGGCTTCTAAAAATCACATGGCTATTTTTCCAGACCTTTATAATCATTATAGAACACAAGAAAATTATGACCACACTCCAGAAAATTCGTATAATCATATTTGAGAATTAAGTGTGTTTTATCTATTTAAATTTCGTACGCTTGATTTAGCTTGCATGATCTATGTTTATCATTTTTTTTATGAGTTATATATCATCCATATATCATTATAAAAATATCAAATCAGATTTAGAACGTAAGGATTTGGCGCAAGAATTACTTACCTCTCGGATGGATTTATTCGACACAACAAATGTCCTAAGATCGAATCAGACCTGCTATGACCCAATACCTATTTTCTTAGCTCGCTTAAACTCAGATGAACACCAAAAAATTACTTGAACTTGCCCAGAAAATCGTATGGAGGAGATATGGATTTTGGTGTGCCGACTTTTTCTTAATCGGTTAGGGTTTAGTTTAGAAAATAAAATAGGATTTGATATCTAATGCTATGAACCGACTTTGCAGGGGGAAATGGGCCTTAGGAACCGGCCTAAATCCATAACAAAATTACAATTTGATTTTGGGTACAATTCCCTAATTTATTTTGGTATTTATCCATTTTTAAATGTTTTTATAATTATAAGTAAATTAAATAATTTGTATTTTCGGTACATGTAATTATTTGTGTGCATGGATTTTTTTTTTGGACATTTAAAATACTAAAAGGTTGTCCCATAATTAATTTATTTCATATGTAGTTTGTTTCCAGAGATTCGGAATTAATTTGGAACTTTATAAGTGATTTAATTAAGTTTTATGGTTTCAGGGGTAATTTTGTCATTTTACAGGTTATCTGAATTTCAGGTATTACAACTTCTTCCCCTCTAAAAAAAAAATTTTTCGTCCTCGAAAATTGAGGTGAAACGAAACGGAAACACAACTGACTATGAACAGAAATATGAAAGACTTGGTTCTCATGACTCTATATTGTAGGTCAAAACTTCGGTTTCCTCAGAAAGACAAATCATACCGAATCCAGATCAAAAGAATAATATATCGAACGTAACAGATGATAATCGGATCTTCTTGGAAGAGACGCGGGAAATACATGGGATTTTGACGGATAAGCCATCCACAGAATTTGATTTGACAAATCAGATTAGAACGTACCGAAATAGATTATCGATAACATCAATTGGTAGAAGTTCTATAACAGAACCTAAGATTATTACCGAAAATTCAGAGGTCAGCAGAATGCGTGACGAGAATCCAGACATATAAATTCGCATAACGGTGAAAGCAGAGTACGCGTACAGTTAGAATGAACTTAAAGTCTCACTAATGCAGATACTCTCAACAGTTATCAGAATTTCCAAAGTTCTAAGGCACTTCTCGAAATATCCTATGCCCACAACAAGTGCATGTTATATGATGTAAGTATTATCACGTTGGCCAGACGTCATAATACTGGCATCATATAAATATGCCCTCGTGATGGTCATACTTTATCTCTAGTTGTGAATAGAACAACTTATCTTAATCCACCTAGTCTTCCTACGGTCTCAGAGGTCATCAAAATCAAATACCCTAACTAAGAGGAGAACGAATCACTCGAAAGAGTTAACGGAAGTCCCAGAATGTCTATCAGAATTTGGTACATCGTTAAAGCATCAGATCATCCATCATTCATCAAATTTCACATAACAGAGCAGAATGAACACAGAGCGGAATTACTAATAGAGAACCTAAATCATTCAAAGGATTTTATCATCAGGTAACAGAAATTTAAATGGGTCAAGAGGAAATGAATTACGTCATCCATTCAATACATGCTCTTAAGTCTCTCTCAATTCCAAGCAGTCTGTCTATGTTTGTCCATATGATCATCGGGTGAAAAGGATTTATAACTTGAGTCTGATCCCTCAAGCCTTCGGCACTTCTTCTTGGAACTGTGGTGTAGTAACGTGAATCTCCGACATAGTCACTGTGCATCACTCATTCACGAGCCTGCTTCTGCTCTCAATTCATCTTAGTACAACTAAAATGAATAGAGAAGCAAGACTGCGAGTCTTGGGCAGGTCTACTAGCACAGTTCGGAATTCGCCAACTCAGACTGCTGTCGTCACCGGATGCCTGGTAGTGGTGTCTGCTACAATCTCTGAACGCCAATCAAATCTACTCTTCCAGAACAAAGATCATTCCATTTAATACGAAGATGGTCTACATGTTCCTCGTTCGTCTCCTAGCACAAACATGTTGTCATACTATGACAATTGTCCAAATACTCGCGAAAACATGATTCTTATTAGCCAATACTATTGGCATTATTTAAGACTCATAATGGTCACAATGAGTACGAAAACAGTTTTCATCAATCGCTCCGGGGAAAACTTCATATCTAATTCACATCACCAATCCTTACGAATAAAACTGAAATACTTTACGGAAGTTGCTCTCAGTTAGTCATCTCCTATCTTAGGAGTTCTTGTGGTTGCTTCTTCAGTCCTTCAGACATTAATTGAGGTCGTCTGATACAGAATTTACAAGGATAGAATAATTTAATCATTGATACTCGGAAATGAAAAGTGATTATGGTTAGAATTACGGTTAGGTTTACGATAGTTGATATGCAGACGCAAAATTTTCTCTTTCTTCTTCATAATTTAATAGGGGTATTCAAGGGGAACACTGAGGTGGACAAAAACATATCTCATCAGCTTCTTCAATCTCTCAACTTCTATAGCATCATGGTTCGTCAACTGGGATCAGTTCAATGCCAACTCCATCTCCCGAGCAGTAGGGAATCAAAAAGGTTCATCAGAAACATCAGAAAATCGTACAGCAAGACTTCCAATGCCAAAGCTTTCTAAGGATGGATATTATTGGGTGTCCGGGAAAGGTTGTCATAACAAAAGTAGGATGAAAACAGATTTCAATAGGTCTCATATCAGATATGGTAGTCTCTGGTAGCTTATAAAGTGCCAGTCAACAAAAGACCTCGAAATCGAATATATCAAAAGTAAACAGATTCGCAGAACGAATATGGTTATTTTTACCAGACGGATAGTTCATATATCAGAGTCAGGGACATGGTTCATCAAGGCGTTGGGGATAGATAAGCGAACAGTTCAAGGTGTTGGAGTTTTGTTTAACCTTTTAGCATAAGTGGCAGGTAGGTTGTGAATCATCTGTAATACGAACATCGTATAACTGTCAAAAGTGAGGCGTATGAATAACAGTTATCAGCATCATCATGCTCAGTTAACAATCCCATACAGAGATAGTATTTGCATCAAATCCTTCCGAAAGAAAACTGATTGGCAAATAAGATTCATCATTCAAGGGAGGGAATAAACTTATATACCCAAGGTTAATAATCACTAGAGTTCTAATAGGAGTAGTAATGGATTTGCAAGACAGAATAGTATCAGGTGATACATTTATATCCAGCACGGGTATTGAATTTATAGAATGGGTCAAACACATTAGGGTCAAATGACCTTCGAAATGATCGGAGAAAATATCAAACTGTTTATCAAACAGATCGGAAGTGAAGGTCAAAATCAGGTAGTGGCAGCAAAAGTTTAACAATCGGTAATCATGGCAAGGGTTCCAAGAGTTGTTTCAAACGCCAAAGGTGAGACATAGGAGGATAGTCGTCAGTATTAAATGATCAGTCAATCAATCCTTATAAGAATAAAATCAAGGTTACTATCAAAGAAAGACGGATCAACAAGGAAGAATCTTATCTTTCAGAATGAGAAGGAAAACATTTTTACACTCGTGGTTAAACACCACAAAACTTCTCATGGGAACAGAGATGGTTAAGACGAAATCAAATAGTGTCAGAAGATTCATAGATGATTATTAGAAACAAGAAACAACTAACGGAATGTATCAAGTATATCATCGTCAAGGGAATTCTCAGAATGCCCGAAGAGGCATCAGAATGATTAACAAAAGGATCAGAGGTCGGAGTCGGAATCTGAAGGCAAGGATCAAATAGTGTCAGACAATTACTATGCAATTTCAATGCTTCAGGTTTTATTTAGGTTTCAATTCTTAGGTGGTGCAAGGCATAAGCTCTAATTTTCCAAATGTGATTTCAATAGTCTTTAACCAAAAGCAAGGCACGAATCAGAGTGATGCGGAAGCAATGCTACTTAAACATATGACTTATAGTCTACCCATTCCTCACTGGTCAGAAATTAAGTTCCTATAGGTAAATCCTAAAGCAAATTCTCAAAGGTTGTCCTACGAGCGCCTACAGTGGAAACTTAGTGGTCCAGACTTCACAGGTCAAGGGTAAATGTATTACGAGTCGCAGCCTGTCGTCTCTGATACCATAAAATGTAACACCCCGACCCGACAAGGGTAAAGATATCACAATAATGGATTCAAATCAGGTCAAAACGAAGCATACATCTACAGTAATACAAAAAATCTCAAAGGATTACAAATGAAATACTGAATCTATAAGGTTACAAATGAAAACTTCCAAAAATACTAATTCTAAAATATATTATCTTCTAGTCAACTCTAATCCAGAATAGTTATCCAATCTTCTAAGTCCAAAGGTACACTCTCCACTCATTCCCAGCTTCCTACTAAAACCTGCCGCAGGAAAAGAAATGCGGCTGAGCTACGAGAGCTCAGTGAACAGATATAACGATAACAAAGCAGTAATAGAGAGTAGTACAAATAATCAGAAATAAAGATCATGCAGATATAATCAGAGTGAAGGAATAAGAGTCAGGAATAAATAATGATAAAAGAAATGAAATAAGAAATGAGAAAAGAGAATGGAACAAATAAGGTTTAGGAAAAACAGAAATCTATCACGATCCCAGATAACAGATATCATCATAATAGTGAAATCATATAAACAATCTAGAGGGGATACCTCTTAAGTAACCAGATAATATGAGGAGTGTCCTCATGTATCAATGGAGTGATCAACTCCCAGATAATGTGAAAGACGTGTATCGCACACACCATCAGTCACTAGATATATATATATATATATATATATATATATATATATATATATATATATATATATATATATATATATATATATATATATATATATATATATATATATATATATATATATATATATATATAACCTGTAAATAATAATAGATAACAGAAACAGATCAAATCTAGGATGCATCCATACGCCCCTGCAGACAAATCATAATCATGATGGCCATAGCAGATAACAAATAAGGGACGGAACAGGTCATCACTCTCCTGCCCTAGAGTCATGTCAAAGGTGCATCAATGACATGGACATGAAACCCTCATGCCTAGTGATTGGCTCAGATATCAGACTGTAGGTCAAAGGTCAGATGTACTATCAAAATAATCAAAAGTCATATCTTAAGGGTACATGGCAAAAGGTTCATGTCAAGTAGTTTCAGAATTAAATATCAAAGGTTCAAATCAGAGTTTAACAGATTAAGTTTTATATCAAAGTTTAAGTTCAGATTAAAAGGACTATATCAAATGGTTCAGAAAAGAATTTCACAGGTTCATAATTAAAGTTCGTAGCAAAAGTTCATTTTAGAGGTTCCTGTCAAAAGTTCATTTAAAGCATTTCTTTAATCATGGTTTTCAATAAAATGATCTTTCAGGATAGTTTTCATAAAATAATCTTTCAAAACGGTTTTTCATAAAAATATTCTTTAAAACTAGTTTTTTCACAAAAGTTAACAAATGTCGTATAAAAATAGTATCATATCACCATTCATAATCATTCTTTTAAAATAACTGATTTTTCTCAAAACATTTCCAGGTCATAATTAAAAGGTTTTCACATAACAGATTTTTATATCAGAGGTCGTAACAAAAGGGAATCATGAAAAAGGTTCAAAGCAAAAAGAATTATAATAAGGACATCAACTCAGAAGTAAAACAGATCAGAACATGAGAGAGATCATAGAAGGCTCACAAAACAAAGTGATCACATGAAAGGTTCACAAACAGAAGGGAACATAGCAATGGTATAGGGAATCCTAATAAGGAAAATGAAAAACTGAAAGAAAAGGGAATGAAAAACCCTTACTGAAAAAGGCAGAATATCTGTACCTTATTAGCACAGCAGATAAGCAAAACAAACACAGAATAAAGATCAAGACTTCTCCTTGTTTACACCTAAGGAAGTAGAAGCCGGGATTACAACATATTCTAATTCAGATTATTACTTTTAGTTTACCTTCCCATTTTAAGTAACTTTCTATTTTTAGTAACTTTCCAGATTTAGTAAGTTTCTATTTCTAGCAGGTTTCTATAATTAACAGATTTCCATATTTAGTAAGATATTAGTATCCCAGATTAGGTTAAGTCCTTATTTCAAGATTATTATGGAATTAAGGTACCTTTTATCAAGTTACAAAAGTTTAAGGGTAATTATAACAAGTATACATAGTTTAGGGTTTTAATTGTAAATTCATCTAATTTAAAGGTCTAACATGAAAATACTTTAAGTTACTGAATTAAATACTCATATTATTCAGAATGACATTTTAATCTCTTTAGTTTCACAATTTACACTTTATACCCCTCTAGTTATATAATTTACAAAACAAACCTTCTATTTACAATATTCACAATTAAATCCCTACAATATTCACATTTACCAAACAAGTACCTCATTTTACAAAATTACAGAATGTAACCTCAGAATTATGTATAGTACGAATCAGATCCCTCAGAATTCAGACATTACACATTTGGTCTCTTAACTTTACAAAACTTATAATTTAAACCATAATTTATTTATAATTACATATCAAGCCCATAAATACTCAAAATTACACATTACTCCCTTAATAACATTATTTACATAGAATAACATCAAGTTTCTAGAATTTACACTTTTAGTCCCTCTACTTTAATTAATTACAAATCGACCCTTATAAATACAATTAAATTCTTTCTTGCAATATTTACACTTAGGACCCTCAAGTTATATTTTTCCTACATTCCTACAGACTTATATAACATTACAAAAATACCCTACAAGTTTCAAATGTGACAAAACACACCCTTATGATTTAAAAACCAATCGGATTTACTTTTTAAATTACAAATCCAAACCCTAATTCATCTAATCATTAATCCATCATTACACAATCATTAATAACCTTTAATAATCAGATTTGAACCACAAAAACATAACCCTAATTCATTCTAGGGTTTCTTCCGAATTTTTCTTTATTTTTTCCATATAATTCGATTCAAACAAAATTCAAGATCAATTTTTCTAAGCTTCTAAAAATCACATGGCTTTTTTTCCAGACCTTTATAATCATTATAGAACACAAGAAAATTATGACCACACTCCAGAAAATTCGTATAATCATATTTGAGAATTAAGTGTGTTTTATCTATTTAAATTTCGTACGCTTGATTTAGCTTGCATGATCTATGTTTATCATTTTTTTATGAGTTATATATCATCCATATATCATTATAAAAATATCAAATCAGATTTAGAACATAAGGATTTGGCGCAAGAATTACTTACCTCTCGGATGGATTTATTCGACACAACAAATGTCCTACGATCGAATCAGACCTCCTACGACCCAATACCTATTTTTCTTAGCTCGCTTAAACTCAGATGAACACCAGAAAATTACTTGAACTTGCCCAGAAAATCGTATGGAGGAGATATGGATTTTGGTGTGCCGACTTTTTCTTAATCGGTTAGGGTTTAGTTTAGAAAATAAAATAGGATTTGATATCTAATGCTATGAACCGAATTTGGAGGGGGAAATGGGCCTTAGGAACCGGCCTAAATCCATAACAAAATTACAATTTGATTTTGGGTACAATTCCCTAATTTATTTTGGTATTTATCCATTTTTAAATGTTTTTATAATTATAAGTAAATTAAATAATTTGTATTTTCGGTACATGTAATTATTTGTGTGCATGGATTTTTTTTTTTGGACATTTAAAATACTAAAATGTTGTCCCAAAATTAATTTATTTCATATGTAGTTTGTTTCCAGAGATTCAGAATTAATTTGGAACTTTATAAGTGATTTAATTAAGTTATATGGTTTCAGGGGTAATTTGGTCATTTTACAGGTTATCTGAATTTCAGGTATTACAAAAAACCTCTAGGATTTCGAGGGATAGGTGCAAAGGCTCCAAAAAGACAGGTGAGAAGCATCTCGTATGGAAGAGCGGTGGTTCCTAACATTGGTATGTCCGCCATCCTCTTGGCGACATAATAGGCAAGGTTGAAAGGTTGGTGAGTTGACAAGCAATAGAGCATGTAGCATAGGCAAGCATTGATGTGGTCTCTATTCCCTATGGTGCATAAGACATTTACTCTAAAAATTTCTTCCCACTTTTAAAATTGTGACCTAAGTTCATTTAGCTCCATGCCAAACGGGTCACGATTGACTTCATTTCCTTGTCGGGTGGTTCTAGTGTTGGAAGTTCTAGGAAGGAAGAGATGGTCTCGGATTATCTCTTTTGGGGTCAAATGAGTGTCGTATGGAGGCATACGACCAACAATAGAATCTAGGATTGACAAAGACCATTTGTCCGAGTAAAGGCAAGTACCTTCACACGGAATTCCAAGGACTTCCGCAAATTGGTTTAAGGGTATGTTGAAGTCGGATTGATTAACTTTGAATCGAATGGAGATGAGACCATAATCATTTGTGCTAAGGACAACACTAGCATAAAACTCTAATACAAATCTAGGACATATTGGTTCGTTAATGTCCAGGAGACTATCAAAATGAATGGTTGCTAATTCTTGGCTGATATTGGTTCCTTCTAGAAAGGAAGGGTCTATGGTTCTACCCTCGTGAACATATCGTTTCTCTAAGGCCTTAAAGATTTTCACTTTTGTCGGTGTAAGTCCCTTAGTTTTATGGTGTTTTGGAAGGTAGTTTAGGGTATCCTTGTGGTCGTATAATGTCGCGGGAGGCATGATTGATCCTAGATACAAAAATTACATACTTTAGTTAAAACTAATGAAAGTTTAGATATGATGTTCTAGTGTGTGCCTATATGGGGACAATGTAGAGGTGCGGTTATCTCGACTCCTTTTAATGCATAAAAATTTCATTTAGCAAATTTTGTAACAAAACGAGAGATAACCCAAACGCTCCTAATTCAATGTAGCTTCGATTGAATGTACCCGAAAATACATATTAGTTATGTATTTCCTTTAGCATTCAAGAGACATTAGGCAAATGATGTTTTAAACATAACGTTTTTATTTGTATGAACAATGTGAAAAATCATTTTTCCTAATCGTGAGAAGCTTTCTACAAAAAAATTGACATAGGGTTTTTAGTGAATTATGATAATGTCCTACAAAGATGCAATTCCTAACTGTGGAAAACATGATTAGTTATGTAATTTAGTGAATATGCTTCATGATTTATCAAAAAGATGCATAATCCCCAAGTTTTGGTTTTGCGCAAGAAATAGAAATCCTAGACTCAGATCAGGAGTGTAAATATAGTTGGGAAACTTACAGTGTGGATTAGAGCACAAATTTGTTGAAGTAGAATGCCTAAATTCTGATAATGGTGTGCTATGGGGCGAGTTTAAGTTTCTTGTGTGTTGTGGGAAGGAGAAAAGGAGTGTCTGTTTAATATATTTCAAACTAACCCAGGAACCCACGGATGTGGCGGAACCAAATATTTGGTTCCGTCCTTATTGTCGAAGGGTTCCGTGGGACTGTTTTGGTTTTTGGTTATTTTTGTCGTGTTTGGTTAAGCTAAGGTTTGAGCTAAAGTTTTAACTATACATTTGGTTCCATTAATCCTAAACCAAGTCTAAGAAGGTTAAATGGTTCTCTCTTAAGAGGTTTTGTTAGGATATCAGCAATGTTGTCTTCTGAGGACATTTTCTCGATTGAGATGTTTCCTTTTTGAACATTGTCTCGAAGAAAGTGATGACGGATTTCTATGTGTTTGGTTCTAGCATGTTGAACTGGATTCTTACTAAGATCGATAGCTCCTTTTTTGTCGCAAAGAATAGGAACGTCGTTGAGTTGAATTTCGTAGTCGACGAGAGCTTGTTTCATCCAGAGAGCTTGTTGACATGCTTTTCCTGCTGACACGTACTCGGTTTTGGTTGTTGAGATTGCTAGAGCTGTTTGTTTCTTTGCAAACCATGAGGTAAGACAATGCCCAACAAAAGTACAAATACCACTTGTACTTTTTCTATCGACATAGTCACCGGCATGGTCTGAGTCGGCATACACGATGGTTTCAGTTCCCGTTCCTTTGGGATACCATAATCCTAAGTGTGTAGTACCTTTAATGAATCTAAATATTCATTTTACGGCTTCAAGATGGGATGTTTAGGATCTTCTTGAAAGCGAGCACATAGACAAACACTAAACATAATGTCGGGTCTACTAGCCGTGAGATAGAGTAGACTACCAATCATTCCTCTATATTTAGTGCTATCTACGGATTCACCTTCTTCATCCTTGGTGAGTTTAGTTTCCGAGGACATAGGTGTTTTCATAGGTTTGGAGTCTTCAAGACCAAATTTCTTAAGCATATCTTTGATTTACTTAGATTGGTTGAAGAATATCCCATCTTCTAATTATTTTATTTGAAGTCCTAAGAAAAAGTTTAGTTCTCCCATCATACTCATTTCAAACTCGTCAAGCATGATTTTTGAGAAATCGTCGCATAACTCTTGACAAGTTGATCCGAATATGATGTCATCCACATATATTTGAACTATGATAATATGTGATCCCTTTTTCTTAGTGAAAAGAGTGTTGTCTACTAGTCCCATGGTATACTTATGTTCAACTAGGAATGTCTTAAGTCAATCATACCATGCTTTTGGTGCTTGCTTAAGTCCGTATAAAGCTTTTTTAAGTTTGTAGACATGATTTGGTTTTTCAAAGTCGGCAAAGCCGGGAGGTTGTGCGACATACACTTCCTCATTAATAAAACCATTAAGAAATGCACTTTTGACATCCATTTGAAAAAGTTTAAAGTCATGTGCACATGCATATGCAAGTAGTATTCTAATTGACTCGAGCCTAGCAACCGGAGCAAATGTTTCGTCGTAGTCAATACCTTCTTGTTGATTATAGCCTTGAGCTACTAGCCTAGCTTTGTTTCTAGACACTACACATTTTCATCCATTTTATTTCTAAACACCCATTTTGTTCCAATTATGGTTTGACATTTTGGTTGAGGAACTAATGTCCAAACATCATTTCTAACAAATTGGTTTAATTCTTCTTGCATTGCTATAACCCAAGATTCATCTTTTATAGCCTCATTTATATTTTTGGGCTCAATGGTTGAAATGAAACAAAAGAAGTTACTTTGATTTTGAACTTTTGATCTTAAGGTTCTTTCATTAATTTCTCCTATGACATTATCTAATGGATGACTTTTAGATTCTTTGACATTGACTATTTCTCTATTTAAAGGTTCATCTTCCTTGTCATTATCTAGATTCTCTTGGTTTTCAACCATTTGACTTTCAACTAAGTCATCATCTACCAAAGGTGATGTCTTAGAGGGAGGTGGACTTTCGTCAAATGTTACGTTCAACGATTCCTCGACTCTTAAGGTTTCTTTGTTCAAAACGATATAGGCTTTACTATTTTGCGAGTATCCAAGGAACACACCTTCATAAGACTTTGGGTCAAATTTGGTGAGGTAATCCTTAGTGTTTAGAATGAAGCACTTGCTTCCAAAAACTCTAAAGTATCCTAATGTAGGCTTTTTGCCTCTATATATTTCATATGGAGTTTTATTCAAAAATGGTCTTATTAAGACTCTATTTAGGATATAGGTGGATGTGTCAACGGCGTTACACCAAAATTTATGTGGTATGTTTTGTTCATTTAGCATTGTTCTACTCATTTCTTGGAGAGTTCTATTTTTACGTTCTACTACACCGTTTGACTGAGGAGTACGCGAAGCTGAAAAGTTATGTGTTATGCCATTAGCATCACAAAAAGCTCCAAATTGAGTTATATTATCAAATTCACGACCGTGGTCTGTTCTAATTGACACAATGCTACATCCTAGTTGATTTTGAATTTTCTTACTAAGAATTTCAAATTTATTAAAAGCTTCATTTTTACTTTTCAAAAATTTAGTCCAAGTGTATCTTGAATAATCATCTACTATGATCAAAGTGTAGAAGTTTCCTCCATAACTTTGTATAGCGGATGGACCAAACAAATCCATATGCAATAGTTCTAGACACCTAGATGTAGACACCATATTTTTAGCCTTATGACTATTATGAACTTGTTTCCCAATTTTGCAAGCATCACAAAAATATTGGTCATATTTCAACTTAGGTAGGTTCCTAACGAGTTCCTTAGATGATAGAGATTGGATGAGTCTCGTATTGACGTGGCCTAAGTGTCTATGCCAAAGAGTTGAGTTATCGTCTAGAGAGGTGAGACAAAGTTTGTCTTTAGATGTTTTATCTATTTTCATAACGTATACGTTATTTTTCAAAACACCTTTACCTATGGTTATACCGTATTTTAGTATTTTACTTCCGTTTTTACTAAAAAGGATGTCATACTTTTTACGGCATAGTTGGCTAATACTAAGTAAGTTAAATCCTAGGTTATCAACATAAGCAACATCATCAATAGAGAGAGAGTCATAAGAGATAGTACCTTTTCCGACGATTTTGCTTTTTAGCTTGCTACCAAAAGTAACATTACCTCCGTCATATTCTTGGTAGGTTGAGAAAAGGCTCTTGTTTCCCGTCATGTGCCTTGAACACCCACTATCTTTTATCCACTCGTCTGGTTCCAAACCGACTTTCAAGCATACCTAAGTTATAGAAAAACTCAAGCATTTGGTCCCCAATATCTCATGTGTCCATTTGGGTTAAACATCCCATTAATTTGATTCATGTATGGAAATGGTGGATAAGGGTTCCATGGCATGTAGTTGGGACTTTGATCATTCCTAGAAAAGTTTGGGTTCCAACTATCTATACTACTTATAATGGAAAATGGTCAACAAGTCAATAAGTGAAAAAACTGAAATTAATGTATTCCCCAAACTACCCTTTGAAACAAACACCCATATTCCAATGCCTTTCACTTCCGCTTTATTTCTTAAAAACACACACACACACACACATACACACAAAAAACATACACACAAATACACCTCTCATCTCACAACGAAAACACACACAAACACTCCCAACCTCAACTAACAAAAACACACACAAACACCACCACCACAGAAACCGACGCCACAACCGCCGACGCCACCACCATATAAACCGACGCCACTACGAAAACCACCCTCCGCCATGTTCTGCCGCTTCCGGAACCACCAAGATTCAAAAGGGTTTTACAAGTTTTGAGGTATTTTTTTGCGTTTTCTAATAGATCTATGCATATTAATAAACTTTTGAAGGTTTTTTTTAAAGATCTATAGATTTTATTTTAGATCTATAAGTTGTTTTTTTTTTTTTTTTTTTTTTTTTTTTTTTTTTAAATAGATCGATGTATACTAACTTTTGTGGTAATTTTTTTGTTAGTGTTGTTTATTGCCGCCGCTGTAGCCGTCGTTAGCTTGCCGGAGAAGTCGATACCGCCGGCGCCGAAAAGTGGTATGTCGTCGTTATCAAGGGTTTTTTTTTTTTTTTTTTTTTTTTTTTTTTTTTTTTTTGGTTATAATTGTAAATATTGTGTAGTATTTTTTATAAATTTGTTTTGAATATTTTGCCGTTTAGTTTGCATCAGTCGCCGGAAAATTTGTACCGCTGCCGAAAATCGTTGATTTGTTATAATATATGTTATAATGGTTTTCATGTTTTGAGGTTTCTTTATTATTTATCTCTTCATAGATATTAAACAAGTTTTTCTTGTAGATTGAACATTTTTAATAGATTTGTAGATATTTATTTTAGATATGAATTTCTATAACATTTTTGGGCTTATATTATTTCAGCCACCGCCTGCCGCCACTTACCGCCGCCATCGCTGATGTAGCCGCTGGAAACTGCAGCTGCCCGCCGCTATCTAAAATGTTGTGGTGACCGAAAAATGTGTGGTTTACTTTTAAAGTTGGTGTGTATTTTTTTTTACAAATTTTATGTAAGTATTTTTTTTTTATGGTAATATTTGGTGTGCTAGGGTGGTTTAGGGGTGTTGGCTGTGTTCGGATCAAACCTAAGGGTTTAACTGGTTTTGAACATTTTTACTTTAGATCTATAAATCTTTTTAGCCTTTGTAGCTTTTGTGTTTGTGGAAATGAGTTATTTGTCATCCATGAACATACAAAAATATATTATATTATTAAATAAATTGAAAAGTACATAATTTATGATCTTGAGAGTTGGGACTAAAATGGGACTAAAAGTACATAATTTATGATCTCGAGGTTTAGGGCATCAAATTTGAATTTGCATTGGAATTTGAAATGTTTTACTGAGCCACACAAAAGAGTTTTTCGAAAGATGTATAGATGATAGAGACTTGACATAATTGGATAAACGAAGACCCGAAATTTGACAGCTTAGTGCATAGAAAATACCAACTTAAAAGAAGAAGCTATTAATTAAGAATATGGGGACTACTTTAAATTCAACTAGACAAGTAAATTTGAAAGATTTAAAAGTGGTATAATTTGTTCTTTCTTGTAGAGTTATTATTAACTATTCTTTGCAGCCAATGACAAAGTCTGAGCCAAATTTCAAATTTCTAAATGTTGAAAATTTGAACATTTGAAAAAATTAAAATTTTGAACTGTTCGAATAAATTTCAGTTCAAATTTTAAATTTTTTGAAAAATTAAACTTTTCAAGCATAAAAAAAATGGTATTTAAATTTGAAAAGTTGTAATCTCAATCTTAAAAAGTTAGAAATTTTTAGATGTTGAGGTTCTAAAATTTTAAAACATTAGTAAGAAGAAGATAAAAATTGTATAATTAAAAATTTTATGTTAGAAAAGGACAACTCATTTATCTTTGATGACAAAACTTATCATAATGCATAGATATAAATATGATAAAGACGTATAATCAAAAGGCGTTCCCAAAACACAATTAAATTGGCTTGATTGTATATTAGAGCTTTTCTTAACAAAAGTTATGTCAAATAAGAAAATAACATTGTTTCTTTATATTTATTTATTATTTTTTATTTTTTGGCAACAAGAAATGGGAAACTATATTGAAACAAGCATATTAAAACTGTGTATAAGAGATAAGTTCCAAATAGATAATCTCAAATCAATTAGCAATTAGCCTTGATTAGTGGTGATTAGTGGGTGATTGATAGTTTCCCTAGATAGCCATGTAATTGTACCTGTTTATTTATCATATCTTTTGTAATTAAGACACACAAGAATTATCCCAACCAATCTTAATTTTAATCTTAACTACATAAATGGTCAAACCTTGAAAGTGAAAACTTGAATTTGGTCAAACCTTGAAATTGGCGTTTTGAAAGTTAGAAACTAGACAGAATTTGGCGTTTGGAAAGAAATGTTATTTTGGAAAGTATTCACTGAAGATAACAAGGAAGATATTGATTGGTGTAACACCTTCCAAACGCTGGACATTGATTGAAAGGATAAGAAAGTTGACATATTCTATGTTAGGAAACGATTTCTAAAACATTGTTGGACAAAACTTTTCGATTTCAAACACATATACTACACATACACGGTTGACTTATAATCTATCTATGGCCTTTGAAACTAATTTGGGGAACTTATGAAACTTATGAAACACACTTCGGATTTCATAAGTATTAAATTTATGAAACTGAATATAATAATGACTCGGTGCTGCATTACTGGATTAGGAGCTTATGTCCAAGAAGTCGAGGGACATTTTTTAGACATTAATGAGTTTTATTGAAAGTTAGAATCAACCTGGTACCATTTTCGTTCAATGTCAAGTTGGTTTTTTGAAGTTATAATTGTTCCAAAGTTTTAAGCTTTTAAAAGTGATGCTTTTAGTTGCTATTGTGCAGCGTAAAAGAAAGACTCGGAATATCAAGACTTGGCAGGGATTCTAAACCATATTGTTTGTAAGCAAAAAGAAAGACTCGTATCTTGGCAGGAATTTGTAAAATGACCACGACAATATGGCCTTTTCAGGGAACATGGCACCACAAGTGTTTTAAGTAGGAACCATGCTATTACTCTTATCTTATTTGAGTGTTAATGATACTTTAATACTACTTCCTAAATATTTATATGATCTACTTTAAATATTTGTTACATTTTCAATATACAAGTATTCATCAATCATCATGACATGTATGTGGTTAGTATCTAATAATTGATGTAATGTTTTACTTTTAAATCTCACTAAATATTTTTATATGTTGTTTGATACATCTTAACAATTTTTGCTAGAGTTGAATTATCATATGTTACAATCGTTTGCAATTTCATTTTGATATTTTCACGTTCTATTTTGAACGTTATACGAAACACTTACCACAATATCGCATATCGTTAATTGTCTACCGCTAGGAACCGCTGCCACTAGGCGCGGTTACTCGTCTAGTTTTGATAATGAGGTTATGTGTTGTAGTTGCTTTTTGGAAAGGGACGTTTAGGAATAGTAGTCCTAGGTCTTTGTTGAGTAGTTTTAGCTCTAAATTCATTTCTAGCTTGTCCTACTCCTATAGTAACAGTTGGTTTTTGTTTATTAACAGTTGAGCTAGTACTAGGTTTTCTTGTGACTTTAACGAACTCTGTATGACCCGATGTGCTAGCTTTTTGTTCAGCAATAGTTCCCACGGATCCCTTCTCCACTACTGGCGGAACCAAGGATTTGGTTCCGTCTGATCCGTGGGTTTCTGAAACTGTTGGAACAGTTTCTTGTACTTTTACGGCTTGTTTCTTTAAACTACTTAAGTCTCCTAGTTTCATAAAACCTAATCCAGTTTTATCATGAGGTAATTTTTGAATTTTCATTATCTCATCTACACAACTGATATTTTTATCAAACCTTTTGAACTTAGAGTTTTGTTTGATAAGTGCATCCTGTGTGATTTTAAGCTTCTCTAATTCTAGTCTAAGCTCTTGACATGAAACACATACCTCGTCAACAGCTTTACCTTTTTCTAATCGTTTAACTTTTTCCTTTAACTCATAAACTTCGTTTTCTAGAAATTCCATTTTGGTTTTCAAAAACTTATTTTTGTTTATGATTTTTAGGCTAAGCTCACAGAGATTGTTATATTCCTTTTGCAAGGTGTCATCATCAATAGAAGAATAAGATGAGTCAGAATGTACCTCGTCTGAGTCATGAGCCATGAGAGCAACTTCGTCATTCTTAGGCTCTTCGTCATCATCTTCACTGTCACTCCAAGCCCCACTTACAAAAGCTCTTTGAGTTTTGTTCTTGGGTGGCTTAGGACACTCTCCTATTAGATGACTTGTATCTCCGCATCTAAAACACTTTCTTTCTCCTTTTCCTTTCTTATCATCACGGTCTTTCCGGGAGGATTTCTTTTCTTCTCGAGGTTGTCTTACGAACTTTCCTCGTCTTCTAAAGAACTTCTTGAAATCTCTTACGGCCATGGCATATTCTTCATCTTCTCTACCCGTACTAGACTCTTTATCATCACTTGAATCTACTCTAGCTTTTAAGGCAATGGATTTTACTTTTTCCTTTTTGCTCTTAACTATTTCTGATTCTTTTTCCATTACCATCTCATGAACTTTGAGATTTCTGATTAGCTTGTCAAGTGACATGCTTGAAAGATCATTGGATTCTTCAATGGTCGTCACCTTTGCTCTCCACTTCGGATGGAGTGCTCTAAGGAATTTCCTGACAAAGTTCTTACTACAAAAAGATTCATCAAGTGCTTTAAGAGAAGTAATGATAGTATTAAACCTAGCAAATGCACTATCAATGGTCTCATCTTCAAGGATAACAAATTGTTCATATTGTTGAACAAGAAGATCAATTTTGTTATCCTTGACTTGTGAGTTCCCTTGATGAGTGATAATTAAAGATTGCCAAATTTCTTTAGCTGTTTTACACATAAAGACTCTTTCATATTCTTTCCTAGGCAAAGCATTGTAAAGCATCATTTTAGCCTCATTATTTTTGGCAATCAACTTCTTTTGCTCATCACTGTGATGAGTAAGTGAAGTATCCTCATCCCGACCACTTGATATATCTTTTATTATAGCTTTATGATCACCTTCTATAATAATATACCATAGATCTATGTCTTTTGACTTCACATAAGTTTCAAAGCGGTTTTTCCAATATATAAAACCATTTGGTTCAAATAGTGGTGGTCTTTGCATAGATTGCCCTTCTTTGAAGTTTTCAAAATCCATGGATCATTTCAAGTTTTAAAATACAATATATTTTGAAAGTCTTGAGTAACGTAGCTCTAATGCCAATTGTGGAAAACTAGAAGGGGGGTTGAATAGTTTTACCGTTTTAAAAATTCTTTTGCTTTGAATACTTAACGTGATTTCAACTAATGCAAATAATAAACAATATATAACATGCAAGTAAGGAAAGAAACGATCAAACCACAACACGGTTGTTTATAGTGGTTCGGTCTACAAGGACTCTCTTCCTTGCCCTACTCCACTCCTCGAGCCTCTAACTCGAGAGTTTTTCTTCACTAAGAAACAAGCTCCCTTCTCGCGCGGAGAAAACCTTTACAAACGTCACTTACACTTTTTCCGGTACAAAGCTAAATACCGAGTTCTTTTACAAGGGCACAACCACTCCCAATACTCTATGTATTTTGAGGACTAAAATATTAACCGATCACTACTGAGGTATATGATTGTTTGGTACAAACAATGATGTGTGAAAAACAACAAATTCACACTATGACTAATCTAACAAGTCTTGCAACGCTTTGTTGAAGCTTGTGATGCTTTGATCTCTTTGCTACAAAAGAAATATCACTAAGAATGAAATATGAAATATGAATGGGTTAGTAATGAATGAAAGTATGCATGAAGTTGTTTATGCTTATGAGTGATAAGAAAACATGAAGGTGTGGCTTGCTATTTATAGGCCAACTGCCATTGCAAACCACGGATGGGACGGATCCAAAAATAGGGATCCGTCCGTTATGCTGTTTGGTTCCGTGGGAGCCTGACAGCAAATCTCCAAATATCTTCATCAAATCTAACCAAGATATTTTCATATCTTTTCTTTGAGTAAAGATCAATCCAAGATATTCATATGATCTTCAAAATCTTCTAAAGATATCAAAGTGATGCATGTCATGATGTCATTGTATAATTTCTGAATTTAGAATTAAAATGTAAATGTATGTAATTTGTAAATGTATATGAATGTGACATGTATATACTAGTGATCATATATGTAGCATGTAGATGATGTTATGAGTTTATGAAAAGCTTGTGACTATAAATGTAAAAGACTTAACTATATTTATGCTTTGCTAAAAATAAAATTTATAATTGTCAGTAACAAAATATAGCAAAAATCGTAAAATATAAATAACGATTTTTTAGACGATATTTGTATTAACAAAATAGTTTGTAACTACATAAGAATAAGTATGAAATGTATCTAATAAATAGTTTGTAAAGAATAAGTATGAAATGTATCTGGTATAATACATTCTAAAATGGCAAACTCAACCTTTAGTATAAAAAATCACAAATACATTGTTGAGAAAAATATTTTTTTCAAACCATTACGTACTTTTTATTCTTCTTGATCCGGTTATAATTAACAAAGTTCTTTTGCAATTTTTGGATTAGTGTAACTTTTATACGTATCATCATATACAAATAATGAGGTTATGTCGAACTTTGTCTGATGTTTACAATCTTTCTTTGCTTTGTCAGGTACTTGTTCTGAGTATTTCACAAATAAAAGACACACATGAAATAGGAATCTCAACAAGTTAATGTGTAACTGATCGAAAAAAATAAAGCAAGTGATAATCTTTCATTGAGAAATACAAAAATGTGGGGTGTGACTGAAGAGAGTTCAGAGTATGGAGGTGTTTTACAAAGAAATTATGTCTTTCATTGATTACATTTTTCAAGAAATAGGTGATGGAGTTGGTGTAGCTAGAGAGGACGCGCCTAGGATGGTGATAAAGAATTGTTATTATATTCTTTTACTATTGCTTTGCAATTCTCTTTCACACTTCAAAATTTGAGAAACATAACTCTGTAGAAGAAGAAATCGTCTAATGTGAACATCTATGTAATACTTTTGGACCAGTGCAACAAGCAATGAATTTTAATATGTTTGGGGACGAATGGAGATAGTAAGAATAAGCATCAATTATGATTATCATTGAAAACTAATCTATAACATTATTTCTTTTTTATAATCTTATTGAAACACATTTTGTTGCAAAGTTGTATTATAATTTTACATGTTGAATTTTGTGATGGTATATATACTTATTTTTCATATTTTGAGTCATTAACTGTCTAATTAAAGTAGTCAACACTAATACATTACATTTCAATACGTTATTGTTATTATTTGTTTTACAATTCAACACGGCCATAAAGACTTTACTAGTATAACATACATGAATAGCATTAAATAATATATATAAAAATAATAGGCAATCATAGAATTATAGCGAATACTCGTAATTTGTTTGAGTCATTAGTTTCGGTCACAGTGGAAGTCATATAAACATGTTGTGACCAATCAAACCGTTAGTTGGTGAAAAAAAATACGAAAATATGAAATTAATAACAAACCAAAAGATTATGAATTGTAAATTAGTTGTTGCAGGTAAAATACACATATACAACAAAATGGTGCAGATTTTTTGTTGTAGTGATGGTATATTAGCGACTTGAATCTAGATTTATTGGATCACATGTTTTACGGTTTAATATTATTGTTTGTTAGAACAATGTATAGTGTGTTCACTACATATTATGTTAGGGTAAGTGTAGTAGTAGCAAATCCAAAGCGTCGAATCAACCACCAAGACGCTTTATTATTATTACACTACCATCCCACAACGCGTCTTCTTCTAGTTTTGTCGTAAAGTTTGAGAAAAAACGAAGTCAGACAATATTGTCATAAAGTTTGTGCATTCTTAAGTGAAATGTTACTTTTGGAGATCAGTTAAAACTTATGTTTCAACTTTCACCAATCGGTTATATCTGATTTTAATAATCGAAAGTGGAAAATATATATTTGGATGATATGCAACATTTTTTGGGAATAGTGGATATTGATATAGCAGTTGGGCAAGTGGGAAATGGTGATGGTAATGATGTTGCATGTGAACGGACAACTGTTGAAGAAGAATCCCGTGTGGGTATGGAGTTTGACTCCAAGGACGCTGCCAAGGAATTTTATGATGAATATGCAAGACGTGTAGGATTCAAGATGAGAACTGATCAATGCCGTAATTCAGAGGTTAATAAGAAAATTATATCTCGCATGATTTCTTGTAATAAAGAAGGTTATTATACAAAAGCCAGGAACCAATTTGGGCAGATAAGAAAACAATATACTAGCTTGAGACAAGGTTGCGATGCAATGATGTTGGTAAGAGTAAAAAATTTGGAAATTGGGTTGTTACTAGATTCGAAAAACAACATACTCATCCACTAGTATTTTCGCTTTGTCTTTCACTCAGTGAAGGGGTAGGCTGTCATTTTACTTACCGTCGGTTATGTTTTCATACAGGTTCTCTAGTTGCACTTGTTAGCGACTTAAATAAGCATGTGTAATCCTTCCTTTGCTTTAAGTAAATGTTTTTTCCCTTGTATTCTCTCTGTCTCAAAAGTATTGTCCACCTTACGACACTGATATGCCCCAGAATATATGTCCCCGTTAAAGAAGAACAATTATAATTGACTAAGTTTCCCATATTAACCCTGCAAACTTGTTTTGTCCATTTTTTAGAAGTTTTTGTGAAAACTAGTATGTTTATCATGATTACAAGAATAACTTTATTACCGATAATAGTCCGTCTTTGTATATAACATTCAGGAGGTTGTATGCATTAAAAATAGATTTTGCTCACCTTTCTAACCGTTTAACCCATTTTGTTTCAGCTGCATTTTTTTTATTTGACCCGTTTTAGTACAACCCAAATTTTCCCATGCATAAGTAAACTGGGTCAAGATTCCAACCTTTAGAAATATCATATTTTGTGGCGTCCTGCATTTAAATTAATATTTTCATGATTTTTAGAGGTGGTATAAGTATTATACCTATACCAAAGTTAGATTCTGAATGTATTAAAGGTTAAATAGATATCAATTATTAGGAGGGAGTCAACTATTTGGCTCTTTGATGCTTATGATAAAGTCAACTTCTTGTGCGACATATTATACTCTCATTTTTTATTTCCATTCATTTAAAGGAGATTCCCTCGGGAATAATACTTTTTTGTTCTTCATAGGTTTTTAAAGAAAGGAAAATTGAAGCAGTGACCGCAGAGTTGAAACATCAAGATGAACTAATTAGCTTTTACAGGGAGCATCTAAGAACGTTTTTGGGAGACCTTGACCAGCAGACAAAAATTTTGTCAACAAAAATCCAAGTTGTTGTTGATAATATGAGAGAGATTGAATCAAAAGAAAACGGTAGACCTTCGACATTCCCTGCATACCAAGGGAGTATGGATCTAGTTCTTACATTACGTTCAAATTTATCATTAAACATTACTCTTGATTAGAGGTAACAATTTCAACCTACTTACCTATGAGTGGATTTATTTGGGTTATGTTGATTTATTTGGGTTATGTTGATTTATCTCGAACGAATCAAGCGTGTCAACTTAAAAATATAGCTAAAAAGGAACACGTCAAAAGTTGTCCAAAGTCTAAAAAAATGTAGGTCAACCCGTCCCAAACCAATCCGTTCTGACACGAGTTATCTCTTAACCAGTTTTGGCCGATACCTAACCCGCCATCTTGCTGCCTTAACTCTTTATTCTTGCCATATATTTTATATAATCTAAAAAAGAACAACTACTTTACAGATGTAATGCTTGCAGCAAGGAGCATAGAGCAAAGAGTGACTGCACAAAATTGATGACAAATAAAAAAACAAGTGATCCACATACGAGGATATTCAAAAGTCAAATCTTGGGCGATTGATATCACCTTGAACTGGTTATATAATAGTACGTAGTACAACACAAAACAATTATGTCTTTACTTCAAGGAGGTTAAGGAGTGTCCTCCAAGATGGGTCTATGATCTTACTTTACTTGATGATGGATTTCCCCATCAGGAGGGAATGAGGGATAATGGCCTCAATTCGAGATGGATGCTCTGGATATAAAAGGTGACTAGAAATGGTATTATTGTCCAGTGCTGATATGCTTTAGCTCAATTCGACATTGTTGTTACATCCTCTAGTGCTGCGATGAAGCAATGAACAATTGAAATAAAATATGCTGAAAATGGCATAATCGAAGTTGTATTAGCTCAATAAAGAAACTATTCATTTGCTTCCTTATTCTGGGAAACATAAAATTTAATCTAGATCAGGAAGACTTGTTGAAATTTTTACAATTAATACAGAAGGAACAAGCGCTTCCGTTGATCCATTGAAATTTAATAAAAACTTGTGTGCCATTTGACATAATATCCAATGTCTTTGCACGAGCGGATCTAATTATTACAAATGGCACCTCATATAGTTAGAGCAAAACTGAGTTAATGAAAATGAACATCGAGAATGACGAAAGATGCCCAAATTGGCCATGATAATATGATCCAAGACACAGAAGATCTTTTAAGCCAAACGACCTACATCAATTTCTCACTCCAATTATCTCAAACAAAAGATTTTAGCTCGGACAGAGATGAGTTAATTGGGTCAAAAACTATGCAAGGGGTCATATTTATTGTAGTATTAACAGTTTGCTTTCAATTTCTAAAGCGCTAGTTATGTATAAAAGTGGGACAAATATTTGGAGTCCATAAAAACCAAGTCATTTTCACCTATACCATAAAATAACTTAGTGTTACGGTTTATCGGGTCAACCTGATAGCCTAATAGGGTCGGGTTAGAGTCTTAATTAGTTCGTTATCGTGTAGACCCGACAACCCAAAACCCGATAGACCCGACATCTTATCGAGTCGGGTTGCGGGTTGAAATTAATTTTTTTAAAAGCCTCAAACCCAATGATAACTCTAAATTAGTACTATATTTATCACATAATTATTGCTCAAATATTGTATGTTTATGTCTGAATTGATACTTAATTGCTTAAGTTTTCCATTTTCAGTGATTTTGGAGCAATATTGCAAAAGATGCGGAACAAGACATGATTTGGAGCTATTTTTTATGATTCTGTATGCAAGCTGTAAAAGAGCATACGGCGTATGTAACTCTGGCCATATGCCGTATTGATATCTGAAAGAATTCACTAAGTATTGGTGAATATGGAGGCATACGGCGTATTTAACTCTGGCAATACCTTGGAAGCTCTGCAGTCAAAGCCCAAGTCAACTATTGAAGGTATACGGCATATGAAACTCTGGCCATACGCTGTATTGAAAATCTTATCCCCAGTCCAAGTATATCAAAGATTTGAAGGTATACGGCGTATCACACTTCAGCAATACACCATATTTAAAAGATACGTAGAATATGTTTGGAATATGCTTTCTTCGTCAGCAATCAAGAAATTTTTGATACGCCGTATCGATGCCCTAACAGAAGACTATAAATACAAACCCAATACGGGAGTTTTTGATATCATTCACTCACCACTCTTAACGACAGCCGAATTTCACCATTCCAAGGCCCCAAGATCAGTCCCAAGAGCTAGGAAATCAAGAAGAGAATGTCTTGTATCATCACATTAGGTTTAATCATTCGATTTTCATATTGATTTCATCATGATTTCTATTTGTCTTTCGCTTGAATTTGCTTCTTGTGTTTCTACATACATTATGGGCTAACACCCTTTGGTGTTAGCCATGTTATGACTATTGCATGAATGTTATTTCCGTTTATTAAGATTTGATGTTTACAATAAGTACTTGTTTTTGTGTTTGAGCATTTTAAGTCTATGAATTGCCATGAACAACGGGATATTTAGATGTATAATGCGAGAACACTTAAGTTAGTATAGTGCTCTTCAATATAGTGACCGCGTGAGAAGAGTAGATATTGCATGGACCAAATGGGTATCATAGATAAATCACATAGATTAGTTGACACAGCTTAATGCATGCTTGTAATTGAATAGATGCAAGGACCAAGTGCTCTATAAGATTACATATATAGAGGCTAGATGCATGGACCAAGTGGTCTAGTCTAAGTTAGATAGGAGTATGGAGGTATTGCCTGGACCAAATGGATATTTTTTATACATTCTGATGTCACCAATACTTTACATTAAAATCATTGCACTAATAAAAGGATAACTAAAATATGTAATAGGAGTAACATGGCTAACACTTTTTTCTCTTATTGATCACAACACACGTAGTTTAGTTTAATTTACTTTTCTTGTTTTAGTAGTTTAAATAATCTCAAATCAAAACCCCTTTTTAAATCTGTAAAAATCACTAGGTTAATTCTAAGCAACACTATTCCTGAGATCGACCTCGTACTTACCCCACTGGCTACATCTGATCGGGTACACTGCCCGTGAAAGTGTGTCTTTAGGTAAAGTCCGGCAAAAAATATAAATTTAAAAACTGAATAAAAAAAATACCTACAATGAAACACACATCACCCGACCCGATAACCCGTTTGACACCCCTAGACTCATGGTTTTCCTTTTAGCCATGAGAGGTTTGAGAACAACGGCTTTTTTATAGCGGTTGAACTTAAACAACTAATGAATAAAAACTTAGTAAAAACAAGTAAAAAAAAAAAGAAAGAAAAAAAATTAAAAAAATAATAATAAAGCAATAAATATGATATAAAATAGATAAGACACGACCATAATTGTCCGTACAATGACCATACAAAATATATAAATGCCTCTACTTCTTCTCGGGGAAAGTTACACTAGAAAACTTTTTTATTCTTCAATAAATCACACACAACCTTCAAAAAGCCTTCAAAACCGAAAGAAACAACACACTGTAATTCATTTTCACATACTTCATGGCCACAATAATGACTTCCTTTAACATAACTTCAGTGGTCATCTCAACAACCTTTTCTTCAGCCGTATCATACTTTTTCAAAACCTTCTTCATAAAACATTTGATGATTTAGATATCCTAGACAACAAGAAACCAAAGCACCACTTGATGGAAACCACCATACGTTTGACAACATCCTCATCACCTTTTGAGTTTCCATTCTTCGAACCACTGCATTTGATGGGTGCCTTAGCAAATGTGGAGATGGTTAATGGTGTTTTAATGTTTTTGGAAACTTGTGGTTGGAAAGTCTTGATCAGCGGAAATGATGGCGGGTGACGGAGGTGGAGGTAGTTGGCAGTGGTGAGGGTGGTTTTCTTGATGGTGATGATTTAGGTGAGCACCATTGGTTATGTTCTTTTTGTTACCTCCTGATGATTGGGAGTGTTGTTACGTACCCTATATATAGACATGTAGGGTAGTTTCCCTCCACACTGCCCGGTTTCTTTCTCCCTGCCCGGTATTAGAACTTTGCCCGACTGGTTTGTTTTTGCAATGGGTCAGACACATCAAAAGAGTACTATAGTACATGATTTTAGTAAACTATATTTTGTGCATTTTGGAACAATATGGTAAAACATCTATAATTCACTAAGATAATAGTTCATCTCTGAGTTTGGCACAAATTATTTTTTGAATGTGTAGCTAGACCAAAAAAATCTGAAATTGTCAAAATAAGTGTTATTTGATATGGTTATTCCTTATTACAATTAGCCGGCACTCACCATTAATTTGTAGCTAATTTTAACTAACCAAATACCCTCTACGTTTATTCTGCTTACCATACCAACGGTTTCTAACTGCACTAACGTTAAACCAAAACTCATTATATAATACACTCACGGATTGCAACTGATCACATTGGTTCAAGACCATCCCGCCCACTTAAATTTTTTTGACATACTAATCAAAACTCATGTACACATTGAAACAAATATAAAAGGAATTCAATCTCGTGTTCAAACAATTTATTTTTCCTTGTTGATTGTTTTGATACATGTCTTTACTACTTTGTTACGTGGTACATTTGAGCTAATACTATATGCAAGCTGCAATTCAGAACACGTAAATTAAGGGAAATCGCATAAGTTGTTACAAAAATTATCTATGTTCACATTGCTCGCTCAATGCAACGCAACATGTACCCTCTAGTAACTCTATCGAAACGAAATTGCCAAGCAGCTCGCCAGGTCCAGTTTCGGTGGTTTTTGGTTTTTGGCTGTGATTTGTGCTTTTAAGTGTTCCGAATGTATATTTGTCATCACTTACAAAATAAGGGCCTTGGTCATTATTGCACCAACAATGATTATAATTGATAACACTCTGATTATTTGAAGCACAAATATTTTCAACTCCGTAGGGAGAAATGGAACCAAAGACAATAAATGAATTTCGGGACAAAATTCTTCTAACTAGGGGATACTGTGACATCCGTCACCAAATCAGGTTAGTCAACTTTGACTATTGACCCAACATTAGACATCTAGTTAGACTATTGTGCATACGTGTTTCCTGAGACATAGAACATGAGCATTCTAGGATTTATGTGGTCTAGCCATATTATTTTCCCCTTGATGTGTTAGACTTGATGGAACCCTAAGTACTCGCGTTTACCTTAAATGTTCGGGTAGTCCTTATATTACTTAGTGTTACGGTTTATCGGGTTAACACGATAGCCTAATAGGGTCGATTCTTAATTATTTTGTTATCGAGGAGACCCGATAGACCCGACATCTTATCGGGTCGGGTTACGGGCTGATATTTATTTTTTTAAAAGCCTCAAACCCAACCCGATAACCCGTTTGACACCCATAGACTCATGGTTTCTCCTTTTGGCCATGAGAGGTTTGAGGACAGCGGCTTGTTTGATAGCAATTGAAGTTAAACAACCAATCAATAAGAACTTAGTTAAAAAAAACATTATAAGTAAAGCTCCAAATATGATATATAAAAAAAAGCATTCGATATGGTTATTCCTAGAAATAGGTGTAGGTATACCTCATTTAGCGACGGCCTGCATCAAAGCAATTCATAATCTTAGCAAAAAGTTGTTTTAAAATATTGATTAACAACTATTAGTTCTTAAATCATAGACATACCTAAGCTCACGCTTGGGATTAAACAACTTGTAAACAATATCACGTGTTTCCTGTGACCCTTGATCTATCATATTCACATCATTCTTCGGATCCTTAGCAAGTCCAACGACACTTAGATTACGAAAACTCGTATTTGCCTTTAGAACCACAATAGAAAGTATTCGCCGACAATAAAGAAGTCATCTTTCTGTTCACCGCTAACACTAGTAAATCTAGGACCTAATAAGAAGAAAAGAATGCGGAAAAAATCACTTCAATAGCAAATTAAAGTAAACAACAAATATTTTGGAGATTAGTTCCAAACCTACCTTTTTCTTTTTTGATTTCACGGTTGACTGTATCGAACAATGAGAGCCTCACGGTATTGTGAAAAGCTACAAAGACATTGTGTGGATGGAAACTGCCATGAGGTATTCGTTTTTCTTCTAGCAAAGAAAAGACGTCAAGTATCCCCCTGTATTACAGAACTTTGTAATTTGTACTCCCTCCGTCCCAAAATAATTGTTCTCATTTGACTTTTTAAAGTCTTATTTTCTTAACTTTGATCTTTAATATTTTTGCATGTGTTATATAATACTTGATGAAAATTATACCAATGAAAAAACATTTAAAAACTAGTCCATTCATATATTTTGTATCAATTATTATATAACACAAACAAAAATATTTAAAATCAAAGTTGAAAAAAAAGACTTCAAAAAGTCAAAAGAGGACAATTATTTTAGGACGGAGGGAGTAATTTCTAATGAATCAAGTAATGAATTCATCAAAGATAATAAACATACCTACACACGTCCAACAAATACAAATGCAGTGATTTATTGGTTGGCTTAGGGAGGGATTTTAGAAACTCCTCTAGGCATTGGCAACTTTCAAACGCAAATAGCCTCTTGATGTCATTGCCTTCGGACTCGTAAAATCACAACACATTTGGATGTGTATCTAACGATCTAAGTCGTCGAACAGTGTCTCTCACATCTCCTTTATCATCAACTTTGATCTGCAAAATTGTAGCTTCAATGTCTTTGAACTTGCCTTCACACATGCCCGTATTTTCAAGTTCGACTTTTGTGCCCGGATATGTTTATCCTTCTTGTGTTGGTTAGCCTCTTCCATATTATGTTGTTTGGGTTACTTCTTTTTGGAAATTCATGACACCTAAACTCTTACATATTTTTAAAAACAAACTTCATCGCGACACTGTAGAACCCGACATGAAACGCCTTTTCCTTTGAATTCTTGGATATGGTTTTCATAGGGTGCATCGCGAAAAATCTGGAAAATCAGTTGCCATGCTATCATGGAAGAATTGAATTTATAGAATTTGATATCAAAATCAATCCTAACAATTTCAAAGGAATTTGCACCGCGTTCCATGACGAACCCAGTTTCGTAGTCAATGTCTAAAGTTGCACGGTTTTGAGTCATAACGAGACTCTCATTGCTACCTTGTAGTTTCAATGCTATTTTTGGTCGAAGTTCTTCATCCATGTCAAACTCAATAAGCTGGAATTAAAAAGAATTTTTTTTATGTGGCATAAGTAAATGCTACGTTAACACACACACACACACACACACACATACATACATACATACATACATACATACATACATACATATATATATATATATATATATTTGGTTCCATTGAAATGGTTTTTAGATTGAGAAGATTGAGAAGTCTTCGTTTGAGCTATTGATTCATATTTTTTGATTTGATTCACAAGTATACATCAATTAATAGTGAATCGAATCAATAAATCACAAATTTGATTCACAAATCTTCGTAAAAATTGAGTTTTGGTAATTATTCATTAAATTTGTACAGATGATTCACAATAGTATTTATATCGCAAAATCGCGAAATGTTAACATTGATTCAATTTCTTTTTACACATTTTAGATTATAATCACATTAAAATGAGTTCTACACTTGAAAAACTTAAATCGAAGTTAAAGATCTATCGTTTTTAAAAATCCTTCTCAATTTGGAAGGATTTAACCATTCTCAATGGATCCAGGTTATATATATATATATATATATATATATATATATATATATATATATATATATATATATATATATATATATATATATACACACACATATATATACTCACACACACACACACACATTCTTTTATAAGAAAACCATTAACACAATGAAGGAGCTAAACAGACGATACGTAAGTATCTATAATTTGAACATTTGTCTACATATAAGATTATTTAAATAACTATAGTTGTAAATAAAATATAGACCTCAATTTACTTTTTGAGTAACAAATTTGTTTACGATTATTTCTTGTATTAAATTCAATTTTCAACACATAGTACGTCCCACGAGATATTTCATATCACATTTCTTAATAAAATATTTCGTTATAAAAAATATAAAGTATAAAACATATCGTTGTTTTACCAATGGTCTAATACATCATTTCTTTTACACATACGCCATTTGTTATCTACGGGTCCACTATTTATATTTATATTGATCAATGTATGTCACTCAAGGAAAAAAGAAAAAAGGGTGCACAACATGAATTTATGTAGTCATAAGCATACATTTCATCATTTGCCATTTTCCTGATAGTGTTTCTAAAAATATCATACTCTATATTAAGCACATTATTACAACCAAATAGTGGCCAACATAACCATGCAACAATCAAACATGAAGATATCAAAACACTAGTTTTTTTGTGTAACTAAATTTTGGTAAACAAAAGGTTTTTGTGAACCTACTTGTGGAAAATAAACATTAAGAAGCCTTCCAGTAGCATTGTTATCATTCTTTCGATATTGTAAACTTTTTTCCAATTATGATATGAGACCAAATAAATTGTTAAATAATAAACAAGGTTTCTAGCTTTTTACGTTCATTGTTGAATTTAAATAAATCCAGTGACCATGAGGTATTCGTTTTTCTTCTAGCAAAGAAAAGACGTCAAGTATCCCCCTGTATTACAGAAAATTGTAATTTATAATTTCTAATAAAATCAAGTAATGAAATTATTCATTAGAGATAATAAACATACCTATACACATCCAACAAATACAAAGGCAGTGATTTATTGGTTGGCTTAGGGAGGGATTTTAGAAACTCCTCTAGGCATTGGCAACTTTCAAACGCAAATAGCCTCTTGATGTCATTGACTCGTAAAATCGCAACACATTTAGATGTGTATCTAATGATCTAAGTCGTCAAACAATGTCTCTTACATCTCCTTTATGATCAACTTTGATTTGAAAACTCTTAGCTTCAAATGTCTTCGAACTTGCCTTCACACATGCCCGTATTTTCAAGTTCGACTTTTGTGCCCGGATATGTTTATACTTCTTGTGTTGGTTAGCCTCTTCCATATTGTGTTGGTTGGGTTTCTTCCTTTTGGAAATTCGTAACACCTAACCTCTTATATATTTTTACAAACATACTTCATCGCGACACTGTAGAACCCGACATGGAACGCCCTTTTCCTTTGACTTCTTGGATATGGTTTTCATAGATATCAAAATCAATCCTAACAATTTCAAAGGAATTTGCACCGGGTTCCATGACGAACCCAGTTTCGTAGTCAATGTGTAAAGTTGCACGGTTTTGAGTCATAACGAGACTCTCATTGCTACCTTGTAGTTTCAATGCTATTTTTGGTCGAAGTTCTTCATCCATGTCAAACTCAATAATCTGGAATTAAAACGAGATTTTTTTAATGTAGCGTAAGTAAATGCTATGTTCACAAATATATATATATATACATACATATATATATATATATATATATATATATATATATATATATATATATATATATATATATATAGAGAGAGAGAGACAGAGAGAGAGAGAGAGAATCTAGATCAAATACGATCAAACTTAAAGTTGTAAAAATAAGAACTAACTAAAATTTGACAAATGACACTCTCCTTAAAAAAAAAGTAAATTTTTTATTAATTACAACTAAAATTGTTAAAGTTCCGATTTTTTTCTTTTTAAAATTGACAAAATGTAGGAGATACACTTTGATTCGACGTATAATGTGTATTAGGTTTTAGTATGTGTATGAGTTTATTTAGTAGTTGATATGTATTAGGTGTATCAGTTTATGTATAAGATATCAGTTTTTTGAGATTTTGATGTATTGGAATAAAAAATTTAATTGTGTATCAAGTAGTCCAAATTAATGTATCAGTTGGTTATTAGTTGCTAAAATGTTAATTTGTACTAATATTTTATTTTTTGTGTATTATTGCTAAAATGGTTATTTATAAATATTTTTAATGCTTGTTTAGACTAGATCCTATTTTTACAACTTTAAGTTTGATCTCACATTAACCCTCCCCTATATATATACACACACACACACATAAACCCATATATATAGACACACACACACATTCTTTTGTAAGAAAACCATTAACACAATGAAGTAGCTAAACAGACGACACGTAAGCCTCAATAATTTGAACATTTGTCTACATATAAGATTAGTTATACGCAAGACATATATCTTTAAGTAACTATAGTTGTAAACAAAATATAGACCTTAATTTACTTTTTGAGTAACAAATTTCTTTTACGATTATTTCTTGCATTAAATTCGATTTTCAACACATAGTACGTCCCACGAGACATTTCATATCACCTTTATTAATAAAATATTTTGTTATAAAAAATATAAAGTATAAAACATATCGTTGTTTTAGCAATAGTCTAATACATCACTTCTTTTACATATACGGCATTTGTTATCTATGCGTCCACTATTTATATTTATATTGATAAACGTATGTCACTCAAAGAAAAAAGAAAAAAAAAGGGTGCACAACATGAATTTATGTATTCATAAGCATACATTTCATCATTTTCCATTTTTCTGATAGTCTTCCTAAGATATCATACTCTTTATTAAGCACATTATTGCAACCAAATAGTGGCCAACATAACCACGCAACAATCGAACATGAAGATATCAAAACAAGAGTTTTTGTTTTGGTAAACAAAAGATTTTTGTGAACCTACTTGCGAAATATAAACATTAAGAAGCCTTCCAGTAGCATTGTTATCATTCTTTCGATATTGTAAACTTTATTTCCAATTATGACATGAGACCAAATAAATTGTTAAAAAATAAACTAGGTTTCTAACTTTTTACGTTCATTATTGAATTTAAATAAATCCAGTAACCATAGATGTGCTTTAGCATATTAGCATTGATGAAATACCTATGTTAATACAAATATCGTCAAAAAAATATTATTTATATTTTACGATCTTTGCTATATTTTGTTAACGACAATTATAAACTTTATTTTAGCAAAACATAAATATAGTTAAGTCTTTTACATATATTATCACAAGTCTTTCTTAAACACAAACTAAATATTACTTAGCTAGCTAGTATATACATTTTACAAGTATACTTTCATAAACATGTTAATCTAAAAATGAAATTGTATTTTTACATCATTCCATGGATCATCCTACTCTAATCTAAGATTGCATAGGATCCTTGGAAGATACGGTGAATATTTTGTTTAGATTATCACTCTAGAATCCTTGAAAGATATGGTGTATATTTTGGTTAGATTTGATAAAAGATTGTGAAGATTTTCTGTCAGGTCCCCGCGGAACCAAAAGGATACACGGACGGAACCCTTGATTTGGTTCCGTCTGATCCGTGGTTTGCTGGCCTTGGTGCCTATAAATAGCAAGCCACACCATGTTGTTTGATCATCACTTACATACATAAAACAACATACATTCTCTCATTCATCATTCTCTATATCTAACTCATTCTTATTTCATTTTAGTGAGCTTCTTTGTAGCAAGAAGATCAAAGCATTACAAGCTTCAACAAAACGTTGCAAGACTTGTTTGTTTGTCATTGTGTGAATTGTATTTATTCATACATCATTGTTTGTACCAAACCATCATAAACCTCTGATAGTGATCGGTTAGTATTTTAGTCCTCAAAATACATTATGTGACGGGAGTGGTTGTACCCTTGTAAAAGAACTCGACAACTAGCTTTGTGTCGGAAATATTGTGCAAGCGACGTGTAAAGGTTTTCTTTGTTGGATAAAGGAGCTTGTTGACTAGTGAAGAAAACTCTCGAGTTGGATACTCGGGGAGTGGAGTAGGGCAAGGAAAATGTAACCACCCGTAATTTTTCAAACATTATTGTAATGATATAAATAATGCCTAAACACATTATTAATATTTTTCGATATCTCTACGTTTTGATAATCACAAAATGTAAAATCATTAAACGAAAGATTATGACGTAAACAAGTATTTAGTTGTAAATATCTGTTTTAACAACTTAATCACTTAAGGTATGAATAAACAAATGCCTAATGCATTATATGATCAAAGGAACTTTTTCTTAATCACTAGATTTTTTATAAAATAACACAAACATTTTATATCTTTTACAAAATCATTTTTGGAAATTAAAGGAAAATGTTTAATCCATAATAAATTTATGAATTCAAATTTTAAACCAAAAATGGCAAAAATGTTCCAGAAAAACCTTCCCCACAAAAAGACAAAGCTGGGCAACGGAATTATTGGGCGGCCCCCTTAATTAACTAGGCGACCCCCTAATTAAGGGGACCGGCACGCTCCTCAGCTCCCCAGCTTTGCCTATAAATACTGGTTCATTCCTGGACTTTTTTCTTACCTTTTTGCACTCCAAACCTTCTGTTCTAAATCTCTTCTTATATCTTTCTAAATCCTTTGATCATATAATCTTAAGCTTTTGTTTCCAAGTGATTCAAGCTTCAATCATCCAAGTGCAAAGAGAAGAATACTTCTATCAATCAAGACTAGAAGTATTACAACTTAGTATCATCTTGTTACCTAAGTTGTTAGTTTAGTAAACTTTGTAAATCATTCATTCATTTGTGTAGAAGGTGTGTAGATTAGGTGTGAACATAAGTGATTAGATTAGTATAGTGGGTAAGTAGTGAAGAAGGTGTAGAAGTAGTTGTGTTGTAAAGAAGTAGTGTAGAAGTATTGTAAAGTTGTGAAGTAGTTGTGGTGTGAAGAAGTTGTGAAGCCGTCGTAAAGAAGTCGTGAAATAGTGAAGAAGTAGAAGTCGCGAAGGAGTGAAGAAATACAAGGCGTGAAATAGTGAAGAAATAGAAGTTGTGAAGAAGTGAAGAAATAGAAGTCGTGAAGTGTTGAGAAGAAGTTGTTGGAAGTCGTGAAGTAGTCGTGTTGTGATTGAAGTTGTGAGATTGGTTCTAGCTACGATTAGAACTCGACATTTAGCTTTGTGTCATTAAACCGGTGTAAGCGAAAGTTGTGTAAGGTTTTCTCCGCCATAAGGGAGCTTGTTGAAGTAGTGAAGAAAACTCTCGAGCTAGATGCTCGGGGAGTGGAGTAGGGCAAGGAAGGTGTCCTTGTAGCCGAACCACTATAAATCCCTCGTGTCTCAGTTTGATCTCTCCATCTCTTACTTACTTCTTTATTTATATCGTCATTACTTTCATACATATAGGCATATATAATTGTTAGTATTATTTTGAAGTTGATTTCACATAAAGATCAATTTAAAACTCCATTCATGAAAACAAAACTTTTATAACAGATATAAAAGGATACACATATAATTAATAATATTGTTCAAGTATTATTTTTCACATAAACTCGAATCTAAGTTTTTAAAAGGAAACAAAGTTTTTATAATAAATTAAAAAGACGTAAAACTATTCAACCCCCCCTTCTAGTTTTTCACAATTATTTTAATGATAAAAATTAACTTATTATTAATTGACAATTTATTTGAGCATTTTGAGCTTATTTGACTACTTCGGAAAGTTATCTCGCACACTATAGCATACAGTAACCCTCCAAGCTACTTAATTTTATCAAGAAAAGTAAAGTAATCACTTCCTGACACTTACTGGCAATTTATTTACAAAACCGAGAAGTCAACTCGCTTTTCTGAAAAACGCGACACCACACGCGTACCGACACCACATTAGTAATGACTTAAATGTTATAGTTAATTTTCGGAATCAATAACTTTGCTTTTATACCATTTCTATAAAAACGTTTCCAGAAATGTGTTTCTCGTATTTTTACCAAACCGAGGTGTCACGTTTACATTTTAGCTCAACGGGACACGGAACAAACGGGGTATAAATAAAGCCTAACCTAACCATCTATTTAATATATATATCAACTGCCACATATCCCCACATACCCCTACATATCCCTACATCGTTATCATCAACCCATGCATCCCTTCGAAGTAAAAAAAAAAAAATAAAATAAAATGAATGATGCATCGCTCTCCTTACTTTCTCTTCTTCCCAAACAAGATCACGGGATCGTCTTAAGCTCTTCAATGGAAAACGACCTTAGCTGTATGATTATTTATTTATGGTACATCGTTATCATCAACCCATGCATCCCTTCGAAGTAAAACAAAAAAAAAAAAAAAAATGAATGATGCATCGCTCTCCTTACTTTCTCTTCTTCCCAAACAAGATCACGGGATCATCTTAAGCTCTTCAATGGAAAACGACCTTAGCTGTAATCATCCATTCATAGGAGTTGACCTCGAAAGCCATGGTCAAAAACCCCTTCTCTTTCTCTTTTAATTCGATCGAAACAACAGGATGAGAGACACATTCAAATCTCATCACACACTTCTCTCTCTAGGGTGACTGATGCTCTCGCTCACCCTCTCTATTAATCTGGCCGCCGTCCACAGTCGACACCACAGCAGTCGACACGCGCCGCCGTGTCGCGATCTCGCCACCACCATTAACGAGGAGACCAAGGGTCGTTTGTTTTGTTCGTAGGTCACCAAGTCGCCACCACGCCGCAGACACCACCATCATCTCCGACCCTCTCCCTCTCGTACTTCGTTTTGGTGGTATGTTGAAATCATTCTTTTTGCATTTTAATTATAATCATTTTGTTTAGCAGCCAATTATAAAAATTATCAAATGATTTTGTGGATTAAAAACATTTTTTATATGATTTCGTGTGGTTACAAATCGTTAAAAGGGTGGTTGTCTGATTTTTCTACCGAGTCAACTCGGTGGTTTGGCATTGACACAGATTTGATGATACTTTTTTGTTTGGATTTGTGATTGTCGTGTGTTTGCGGGTCGGATTAAACCCGACCGAGTTCGGGTCGACCCGGTTCTAGTCACAGATTGGATTTAGTATAGCATAAATATATTTGATTTTAGACATTTGTATTGAACTGTGTAACCTTTTGATCCGAATAATTTGTTGGGTCGTGACCTGTAATGAGTCACGAGTCAATTATACGTGTTGTTGGTTGAACATTGTCGATTAGTAGTCTCGGTTCAAAACAAAACAACAAATGGGGTTGTCGAAAAGGTAAGTCTAGATAGGGTGCATTGAGGCTATGTTAGAGTTGCATTTCACTTCACAGTTGGGTTTTTGCGTATATACTTGGTATTGATCTTTGAGTTGCGATAATGAGATGGATAATTAAATTTTTGAGTATAATGAACCCACAAAGGGTGCGTTAGTTTGTTGGTTTGTTTGCAGTCGAGACCCATAAGGGTTGTCTTTGTTTCGGTTTAGCCTAGGAAACACCCACATAGGGTGCAGCTTGGTCTCGGTTTTAACGAAAAATGCCAAGGGGTGTCTGTTGCTTACTGATATAAAAGGGTGCGTTTACAATTTGTGGTCGCACATGTGTGTTTGATGTTAAGTGTAAATGGTTTTAAAAATTGGTGTTTGCATATTTTCGGATTCAAGGAAAACCCGACCAGGTGGTTTATTTCTTTCGAGCTTATGAAGTTCGGCTTATATTTTGTGGCTTAAATTCGTGTTTATTTTGTTGTGTGGATAATGACTTATTTTGTTATGAATATTTTTGGTTTAAGCTTGTTTTCGAGTTACGATGTTGGACTATCGGTTTAATTCGGGTTACACATATTCGGACATATTATATATATATTAGACGATTGGATAAAAACTATTGATATGGGTCTTGGAAGGACTAAATATTGGACTCGTATTGGATTTAACTTGACTTATTGAACTTAATAAATACATAACAGACCGAATATATTGGATTAATACTTATTGGACTATTATCGGGCCACAAAGCCTGATAACTAATGAAAGTGATCTATAAATTGGAACTTGATGTGTTAACCAAATTATTTGCTTTAAGTATTTTATAACATGTTTGATTCAATGGACACGGATATATGTTAAAATGGAAATTATCGAGAATTAATGTTTTGGAAAAATCAAGTTTTAATAAAGTCTATTGACTTGTGAAAGATTATATAAATGGACGCGTCATGCCAAATTTTATATAACTCTCTAGACTTATACTTTTGTGTTGAAAAACCTCTTATCTCATAAAACCCGAAAATAATCGCAACTTGTAGTTTTATTAACATGAAAACATTTACCATGTGATATACTAATTTAAGTTTTCTTTTAAAACTTAAATTACCTTTCCAAAACTTTATTGATTATTTCCGAACTATTTGGGATTATTGGGAAAACACCGAAAACGTATTAATTGACTCATTTTGTTGACATTTTCCTTGTCACTATTTTTCTTTGACTTCTTTTGTCGTTCCTTTCTCAACTCAAGTTTCCGTCAGTACTTTTCTCGATTATGTCGTTATCTATTCCTCTTTGACATGTGTATACTTGAGTCCTCGTCAGTATTTCTTGACTGTTCTTTTATTAATTCTTTTATAATATATTTGGATATATATTATACCTTGGCGTGAGTTACATTTTGAGTCTATGTTTTCTTACCACCACACGAAACGTTAACCCTAAACTTTTTACAAACTTTAATACGAGTAATCCACGAAAACTAAGACGCTTGTCTTTTTTTTTAAAACTCTTTTACTTTACGAGACGTATTCTGAGATAACTATATGTATATTAGGTTGTGCCGATCCGGCACCGTTGTGCCCATACCCTCGATATCATTGTATTTTGCTCTTGATGCCAGTTGTGACCATTGTGATTTTTTGCGTTGCTACAAGCTAAGGTGAGTTCATGTCCCCTACTTTTACTGGTTTTTAAACTGTTTCTGGGGGAGAATACATGCTCATTTTAACTAAACTCAATGACTGCTAATTTGGAATATGATAACTGTTTACTCAATATCTGATTGTTTGGCTGAACTATTTGAATTGGTTATTTGAAGGCGATATGTGATTGACTGATATGCATGCGAGTTTATAGCCCCACTCTATTTACACTTGTTTTACAATCGGGGTGAGAAATATGCAGAACTATTTTATGGACCAACACTATATTTTTCAAACTATTATGTAGGTTTAGCCTAAGACACTGAATCCCACATGCCCAAACTCATGAACCGTCAATTCCTTCGGGGAAGCGCGAATGTTATAAATAGATCTATCGGGGTGACTCCCCTGTTCGGTTTTACCGGATAGGCAAATGCGAGCGTATAACATGTCGAAACATGAGTGTCACGGGATAGGCACTTGCAAGGGCTTTATTAACGTGCTTCTAGAGCACGCACACTGTCAAGATTCGGTTACATGAACTTAGAGCTAGCATAATAGAATATTTTATTTTAGGTTGCATACCCTACACATGGTCCACATCACAAATTTTACTTTAAGGTAAACTGTATTTTCATGACATTGTGAGCGACACAATGGTCACAAAACTTTTATGGAACTCACAGTATCTTTACTGCTTTATCATAAACCTATGAACTCACCAACCTCGTTTTGACACTTTTAGCATGTATTTTCAGGTTTAAGGCGATAACCTAGTTGTGAAGGCTTTTGGCATGGCATGGCATGGTCATAGAAGACTCTGATGTATTTGGGACCGCTTGATTTCTTTTATGGGCTTATATCTCCGCACCGTTTTTGAAATGCTATAAACAAAACACTTTTGAATATATTATTTTAAACGGTTGCAGTAAAACCGTTCTTTGTACCTTGTGTTGTAATACCAATTTAGTAGCACCCAAACATGTATGCTTCTGCTAAATCAGATTTTGGGGGTGTTACAGAAAAAGAGTCCTTGTAGACCGAACCACTATAAACACTCGTGTTGTGGTTTGATCATTTCTATCTTTCTTGCACCTTTCTTATTTTCATTTTGTTTGCATACATTAAGTAATTTTACACAAAGATAACTAAGAAAAAGAAATAAAAAACGATAAAACTATTCAGCCCCCTTCTAGTTTTCCACAATTGACATCAGGAGCTACGTTACTCAAGATTTTTAAAATTAAGTGTATTTTAAAACTTGAAAAGATCCATGAATTTTGAAAACTTTAAAGAAGGGCAATCTATGCAAAGACTACCACTTTTTGAACCAAATGGATTTATTTATTGGAAAAGCCGTTTTGAAACATATGTAAAATCAAAAGATATAGATTTATGGTATATAATTATAGAAGGTGATCATAAAGCTATCATAAAAGATATCGCAAGTGGTCGGGATGAGGATACTTCACTTACTTGTCATGGTGATGAGCAAAAGAAGTTAATTGCAAAAAATAATGAAGCAAAAATGATGCTTTACAACGCTCTAACTAAAAAGGAATTTGAAAGAGTCTTTATGTACAAAACCGCTAAAGAAATTTGGCAATCTTTAATAATCACTCATCAAGGAAATTCATAAGTCAAGAATAACAAAATTGATCTTCTTGTTCAACAATATGAACAATATAGTATTCCTGAAGATGAAATCATTGATAGTGCATTTGCTCGTTTTAATACTATTATTACCTCTCTCAAAGCACTTGATGAATCCTTTTGTAGTAAGAACTTTGTCAGGAAATTCCTTAGAGCACTTCATCCAAAATGGAGAGCAAAAGTAACGGCTATTGAAGAATCTAAAGATCTCTCAAAGTTATCACTTGACGAGCTAATTGGAAACCTCAAAGTTCATGAAATGGTGATGGTAAATGACTCAGAGATTGTTAAAGGCAAAAAGGAAAAAGTCAAGTCCATTGCCTTAAAAGCAAGAACGGAGTCAAGTGATGATGAAGAATCTAGCTCGGGAAGTGAAGATGAAGAATATGCCAAGGCCGTAAGAGATTTCAAAAAGTTCTTTCGAAGACGAGGAAAGTTTGTAAGACAACCTAAAGATGACAAGAAACCTTTCCGAAAAGATCGTGATGATAAGAAAGAGAAGGTTGAAAGAAAATATTTTAGATGTGGAGACACAATCCATCTCATAGGAGATTGTCCAAAGCCACCTGAAAACAAAACTCAAAGAGCTTTTGTGAGTGGTGCTTGGAGTGAAAGCGAAGATGACGACGAGGAACCAAAGAATGACGAAATTACTCTCATGGGACTCAAATGAGGTACACTCTGACTCATCTTACTCTTCTATTGATGATGATACATTACAAAAAAAATATAACAAAATGTGTGAACTTAGCTTAAAAATCATAAACAAAAATAAGTTTTTATATAACTTAGGTATGCTTGAAAGTCGGATTGGAACCGGACGAGTGGATAAAAGATAGTGGTTGTTCAAGGCATATGACGGAAAACAAGAACCTCTTCTCAACCTACCAAGAATATGATGGAGGTAATGTCACTTTTGGTAGCAAATTGAAAAGCAAAATCATCGGAAAAGGTACTATTTCTCATGACTCTCTCTCTATTGATAATGTTGCTCATGTTGATAATCTAGGATTCAACCTACTTAGTATTAGTCAACTATGCCATAAAAAGTATAATGTTCTATTTAGTGAAAACGAAAGTAAAATACTAAAAGATGGAATAACCGTAGCAAAAGGAGTTTTGAAAAACAACGTATATGTCATGAAAATTGATAAAAACTTCTAGAGATAAACTTTGCTTAACTTCGTTAGATGATTCCTCAAATCTTTGGCATAGACGCTTAGGCTACGATAATATGAGACTTATCCAATCTCTATCCTCAAAAGATCTCGTTAGGAACTTACCCAAGTTGAAATATGACCAACACTTTTGTGATGCTTGCAAAATTGGAAAACAAGTTCATAGTAGCCATAAGGCTAAAAATATGGTGTCTACATCTAGGTGTCTAGAACTTTTGCATATGGATTTATTTGGTCCATCCGCTATACAAAGTTATGGAGGCAACTTTTACACTTTGGTCATAGTAGATGATTATTCAAAATACACTTGGACAAAGTTTTTGAAAAGTAAAAACGAAGCTTTTGATCAATTTGAAATTCTTAGTAAGAAAATTCAAAACCAACTAGATAGTCGTATTGTGTCAATAAGAACGGATCATGGTCGTGAATTTGATAATGAAATACAATTTGGAAACTTTTGTGATGCCAACGGCATATCACATAATTTTTCGGCTCCTCGTACTCCTCAGTCAAATGGTGTAGTAGAACGTAAAAACCGGACTCTTCAAGAGATGAGTAGAACAATGCTTAATGAACAAAACATACCACAAAAGTTTTGGTGTAACGCCGTTGACACTTCAACATATATTTTAAATAGAGTATTAATTCGACCATTTTTGAACAAAACACCATATGAACTATATAAAGGTAAAAAGCCTACACTTGGATACTTTAAAGTGTTTGGAAGTAAATGTTTTATTTTAAACACTAAGGATTACCTCACCAAATTTGACCCAAAGTCTTATAAAGGTGTATTTCTTGGATATTCTCAAAATAGCAAAGCTTATATTGTTTTAAACAAAGAAACCTTGAGAGTCGAGGAATCGTTAAATATAACATTTGACGAAAGTCCACCTCCCTCTAAGACATCACCTTTGGTAGATGATGACTTAGTTGAAAGTCAACTTGTTGAAAACGAAGAGAATATAAATAATGACAAGGAAGATGAACTATTAAACAAAGAAATTGTCAATATCAAAGAACCTAAATGTCATCCATTAGATAGTGTTATAGGAAAAATAAATGAAAGAACCTTAAGATCACAAGTCCAAAATCAAAGCAACTTCTTTTGTTTTGTATCAACCTTTGAACTCAAAAATATAAATGAAGCTATAAAATATGAATCTTGGGTCATAGCAATGCAAGAAGAATTAAATCAATTCGTTAGAAATGATGTTTGGACATTAGTTCCTCAACCAAAAAGTCAAACAATAATTGGAACAAAATGGGTCTTTCGAAATAAAATGGATGAAAATGGTGTAGTGTCTAGAAACAAAGCTAGGCTAGTCGCACAAGGTTATAATCAACAAGAAGGCATTGACTACGATGAAACTTTTGCTACGGTTGCTAGGCTCGAGTCTATTAGAATTTTACTTGCATATACATGTGCACATGATTTCAAACTTTTTCAAATGTATGCCAAAAGTGCATTTCTAAATGGATTTATAAATGGAGAAGTATATGTCGCACAACCTCCGGGTTTCATCGATTTTGAAAAACATAATCATGTCTATAAACTTAAAAAGGCTTTATACGGACTTAAGCAAACACCAAAATTATGGTATGATCGACTTAAAACATTCTTAATTGAACATAAGTACACCATGGGTTTAGTAGATAACACTCTCTTCACCAAGAAAAAGGATTCACATATTATCATTGTCCAAATATATGTGGATGACATCATATTCGGATCAACTTGAAAAGAGCTATGTGATGATTTCTCAAAAATCATGCATGACGAGTTTGAGATGAATATGATGGGAGAACTAAACTTTTTCTTAGGACTTCAAATCAAACAATTATAAGATTGGATATTCTTTAACCAATCTAAATACATAAAATACTTGCTTAAGAAATTTGGTCTTGAAGACTCTAAACCCATTAAAACGCCTATGTCTTCGAAAACCAAATTCACCGAGGATGAAGAAGGTGAATCTGTAGATAATACTAAATATAGAGGAATGATTGGTAGTCTACTCTATCTCACGGCTAGTAGACCCGACATTATATTTAGTGTTTGTCTATGTACTCGCTTTTAAGAAGATCCTAAAACATTACATCTTGAAGCCGTAAAATGATTTTTTAGATACATAAAAGGCACCACACACTTAGGATTATGGTATTCCAAAGGAACGGGAGTTGAAACCATAGTGTATGCCAACTCAGATCATGTCGGTGACTATGTTGATAGAAAAATTATAAGTGGTATTTGCACTTTTGTTGGACATTGTCTCACCTCATGGTTTTCAAAGAAACAAACGGCTCTTGCCATCTCAACAACCGAAGCCGAATACGTATCAGCAGGAAAAGCATGTCAACAAGCTCTGTAAATGAAGCAAGCTCTTGTCGACTACAGAATTCAACTTAATGACATCTCTATCCTTTGCGACAACAAGGGAGCTATCGACCTCAGTAAAAATCTAGTTCAACATGCTCGAACTAAACATATTGAAATCCGTCATCATTTCCTTCGCAACAATGTTCAAAAAGGAAACATCTCAATCGAGAAAGTATCATCAGAAGATAACATTGCCGATATTCTAACTAAACCTCTTAAACGAGAGCCATTCAATCTCCTTAGACTTGGACTAGGACTAATGGAACCTAATGTATAATTTTAATCTTAGCTTAAACCTTCGTTTGAACAAAACGACAAAAACTGACCAAGTTGTGTTCTGGTCCCAAGGAACCCTTCGACATAATGGACGGAACCAAATATTTGGTTCCGCCCCATCTGTGGGTTCCTAGGCCAGAATTTAAATAACTTAAATAAACACTCCTTTTCACGAGACCAAAACACACAATGACTCAAACTCATTCCATAACATATCACTCTCAAAATTAAGGCATCTCCTTCAACTAATCTCAGCTCAAATCAACATTGTAAGCTTCCTTACTACTTTTCTTCTCTCAATTCTGAGTCTAGGGTTTCTAATTTATACACAAAACCAAACTTGGGGATTATGCATTTTCTTAGGTAAGATCATGAAGTACATTTGTAAATTACATAACTAATCATGTTTTCCTTAGTTAGGAATTGCATCTTGAAAGACTTTATCAAGATTTACTAAAAACCCCATGTCAAATTATTGTAAAAAGCTTCTCACAATTAGGACAAATAATTTTTCACATTGTTCATACAAATAAAAACGTTATGTTTAAAATATCACTTGCATAATGTCTCTTGAATGCTAAAGGAAGTACATAACCAATATGTATTTTCGGGTACATTCAATCGAAGCTACATTGAATTAGGAGTGTTTGGGTTATCTCTCATTTTGTTACAAAATTGCTAAAGAAATTCTTTTTATGCATTAAAAAGAGTCGAGATAACCGCACCTCCACATTGCCCTCATATAGGCACACACTAGAACATTATATCAAAATTCTCATTAGTTTCGACAAAAGTGTGTAATTTTTGTATCTAGTGTTGGGAACGCAAAAATGATGATCATAAATGTAATCAAAGAGAGATCTCAATGATCGTCCCTTAGGGGGAGATTGTTGGGAATGCTTAAAGTGACGATCATTATCGAGTCAATGAGTCTTGTAATATGGTCACGTAATAGCTTGTTAGAATCGGAAAAATATAGTCTATATGATTGTAGAAGTGTGCCGTCTAGTTTAGTCTTAGTATTTACGTTAATGATGAATTAGTGAAATATGTAAGGACGACACACTTCCCCCTTCTCATTATATGGGAAACTATAAATAGTGTAAATCTCTCATTTGAGAGGTAATGGTTGATGTATGGGATGAGAAATTCTCTCATTATTCACACTAGCTCTTTCTCTCTCTAGAATAATCTTTCTCTCTCTAGATTTTATATGTGTGTGATTTGATCTAAATTTAGGTGACCAACATCTAGGATCAAACATGCCTCCCGCAACTCACTATGACCACAAAGACACTCTCAACTACATTCCCAAACACCATAAGACTAAGGGCCTTACTCCCGCACAAGTCAAAATCTTCAAAGCTCTAGAAAAACGTTACTTTCATGAGGGTAGAACCATTGACCCATCCTTTCTAGAAGGCACAAACATTCGTCAAGAACTTGTAACCATTCACTTTGATGGTCTCTTAGACATTAACGAACAAATTTGTCCTTGAATTCTATGCTAGCGTAATTCTCACAAGTAATGATCATGGACTCATGTCAATTCAATTCAAAGTAGACCAAAATGACTTCAACATACCTCTCCATCAATTTGCAGAAGTCCTCGGAATTCCATGTGAAGGTACATGCCTTTACTCGGATAAATGGTCCCTTTCAATCCTTGACTCAATCGCTGATCGTATTCCTCCATACGACACTCCTCTAGTTGACAAAGAAATAATCCGAGACCATCTTTTCCTTCCAAGAACTTTGGATACTAGGACAACCCGTTCGGGTAATGAAATCAACCGCGACCCATTTGGCATGGAACTCAATGAACTCAAACCTCAATTCAAGAAATGGGAAGAAGTCCTTAGGGCAAATGTCTTGTGCACCATAGGTAACCGTGATCACATCAATGCTTGTCTTTGTTACATGCTCTATAGTTTGTCAACCCGCCAACCTTTCAACTTAGCCTACTATGTTGCCAAAAAGATGGCCGACATACCCATGCTAGGAACCACTGCTCTTCCCTACGGGATGCTTCTCACCCGTCTCTATAGAGCCTTTGCACCTATCCCACAAAATGCTAAAGGGTTTTGTCTTGACTACTCTCTTGTCAACCACATCATGGTTCCATTAAGTGATAAGAGAGTAGCAAAGACTCAAGGGAAACGTCCTCATCCTCTAACTTCCTCATCATCGTCATCAAATAGCTTCGAGGATGGACTCCCTAACTCAAAGCTTCCTCCACGTGACTACTTTCGACAACTTCCAGTTCTTGAAAACCAATCGGAAGAGTTCAAGCAAACAAGAGGAATGTTCAAGTGCATTGGAAGGTTCCTCACCAAGATTAACAAGAAATTGGACAGGCAATGAGAGGTTTTATGAGTGTTTGGTACAATGTCTCAAAAATAATGATTTATGGTGTATTTCTCTATTCCTAGGATGATAACTTGACTTTTGACGATTATGTGAACTAACCATGTCTTGCAGGTAAATAACATCTTGATGTTATCAATTTTCATATTTTTTCACATTATTAGTGAAATTTTCAGCCTCTGCTTGATCTATACCCATACATGTGTTAATACCTGTTTTATTGTTGTTTTCTAATCACAACTAATTAATTACACATGTTTTAGGAGAAATTACGGGATTTGAACGGGGTTCGGGGGGTCAAATATGCCCTATGTTAAGGATTTTGGCCTGGCGGATGGGACGGAACCAAAAATTTGGTTCCGTCCGTCCAAAAATTTGGTACCGTCCGTCCAAAAATTTGGTACCGCCAAATTTTGACCGACGGATTAGGCGGAACCAAAAACAGGGTTCCGTCAGTTCATTCGATTGGTTCCGCCAGCCTGCAGGTATATTTTTTTAAATTTTCGTTTAATCCCGCACTCTAGATCACTCATTTTTGTTACTAGGATACTTTTCACTAATATCCACTCACATTACGATCATGTCATCTCACTTGGACCAATAGAATAAGCATTTCCCACCAAAATTTGAAATTTCTCAAAAATATCTCAAGGAACCTTTCTCTATAAAGGAAGGAACCCTGAATTTGGTTCCTTGCAATCCGTGGGTCTATGACCTTAAAGATCTTGTAATGATTGCAAGACATTATCTGCATATCTTTCCTCTTTCACTCAACTCACCTCCATTGGGTTGACTTTAGTGATTAGACAAGCTCCTTAACACCTCCAAATCATTAGGAAAGATCAATGTTGAATGGATTAACATCAAATCAATGCACATTCTTTCACAAACCTTGAACATTATAAATTAAGTGCTCCAGGATGATCATTCTTCACACCTTCACCACAACTTCTTGTGAATCTTAGCATTTCTTAAGCAAAGTCAATATGACTAAATCCACAAACTCATCTCCTTCCACTAGACCACCAAAAAGAACCGCTATAATTAGTGTCAAACCATGTTGCTTCGTAAACTTGAACTCATCATCGTTAGACTCTTCACCTCTTAACATCTCATCACCCATCCAAGATGAAAAATTCTTGAATCTAAGTACTCCAACACCTCCACCAACATCACCTATCATTATCACTACTCCACCTCCAACTAAAACTCCAATAGCAACCACACCACCTTTGGCTCCATCACAACCACCAAAATCACCATCACCACCAAAATCTCCAAGACTTGAACCCATTGAACTCTTTGCTACACCACCAACTTCTCCTCATCCATTTTTGGATGACTTGGAAGACTTGCCACCAAGAACATCAAATTCACCACCTCTTCCATCATTTGCATCAATCGAGTGTATTGCTCATGAACAACCACGGGCATCTTTTATGCCCAATGAGCCTCTTCATAGTGAACCATCCCAACCTCAACCTCTACTTTTTCACCCTATTTATAGGGAAATCCATGGGCCACTATATGGAGACCATGCTCCACCACAACCTCAACCTCAACAACCTCAATCCTTTTCTCTTAGGGACATTGAGGAATCCATGTGGATTGATCCCCCACAAACACAAGAGGAGATCAATGATCAACTTGATAACCTCTATGCCTTCTCCAACATGGTGGACTCCCACCTTCATGAAGCTATGCAACTTCAAACCACCTTGCTCTCTTCAATCATAGCTCCACCAAATCCCAACCACCAATCAACCAATGCTCTACCAACAAATCCCAACCACCAATCAACCAATGCTCCACCACCAAATCTCAACCACCAATCCACCAATGCACCACCACCAACAAATGAACCTAGTCTACCTCCAAACTTTCCCCGCCATGATTGTTCTCATTGTGAGAGAACCGCGAGGATAAGTGAAAGAACCAAGATTATGGTTCATGAACTCCAAGATGAGATGAGGTTCATCCCCACTCAAATACTTGAGCGTCTTAACGCTCTCTCCCATCCTCTACCACAATAGAAGTTATTAGGACTTTTATTTTATTGTTTTAGGATTTTATTTTTCTATTTTTCTAGGATTTTTATTTTCCAAGTTATTTTTTATTTTTTGCATTTCCTCTAACAATCATCATCATTATTGTCTCCATTTATGACTTTTGTCATAAAAATTTTACTAATGAATGATGTTTATTACTTTTGTGTGTTGGTTGTGTTATTTATTTTGTACATTACATGAATGGTTGGTTTTGATTATTTATCACTAACCTTTGTTTTGTAGCATTCAAAATCCATGTACTTAGCATCCCAACTAGGGGGAGTATTGACCAAGGGGCAGTTAATCAAGCTCGGGCTTGCACTACATTCCGCTACGCTTCTCTTCTTTTTGTTTCGACAAAAAGGGGGAGAAAATATTAAACTCAAACTCACATTTTTAATCATCTAGTTGGATTTAAATGTTGCATAAAATAAGTTTAATCTATATTTTTAAAGTCTTGCACTTTATTTATCTCATCGCTTAAACATAAACTTTATGTTTTGTCCTCAACAAAAAGGGAGAGATTGTTAATACAAATATCATCAAAAAAACGTTATTTATATTTTACGATCTGTTAGAAATATAAATATTCAGATGAAGGTTCGGTCACCCCGAGCATCTATTTAGCATTCACATAGCTCGTAGGCTTATTTATATTAGTTTAGTACTATTAGTATTATTAGTATTATTAGTGTAGTTAAATATATTTGTGGAGTGGGTCGGGGCTTTCCCCACTGTCAGCTCACTCCACAGCCCACTAGGGGCACAATATTAGGTACTATATATATAACCCTTCCCACACAAGGGAAGGGTGGAACTCACATTTCATCTAATCTAATCTTTTGTTTTTTGAGTTTCCCCTCTCTCTCACTAACATCTCTCTACTAACTCACCATGGATCTATACTTTCATAACACAAGACCACCCGAATCATCCACACAATCAAGATGTTTATATTCTACAATTGGTATCAGAGCCAAGGTTAGGTTCGGTTTGATTGTGTGTTGGTTTCATTTTTTTGTGGTTCGAATCTTTTGGTGCTTAAAATCTGTTCGTGCTAATGATAACAAATCTCATTCAGCAACATTTTCATGTCTTGCGCTCCTTATTGTTTTTTTTGGTTCGGGCTTAAAGGATTTTGGGCTTTGTTGTCCACCTAACGTGTGACTTGTGGTACATATCTGTGCCCAAATTCATTGTTTTAAGGTGTGATTTTTGTTGTGTGATAAATGGTTTGGTGTTGTTATGGAGTGACTTTTCATGAATGATTCTTACTTTTTGTTCGAACTAGTCTCTCAAGAAAGGTGCTAACTGTGAATCTGTAAAAGGTGTTCTTGGTGTTCTAAGTAGCGGTTTGTCAAACTGCTTATGTATTCTTGCCAGCGGGTTGAACAACACAAATGAAAAAGCTTGTAGCGGGTTGGCAGTTTTTTTTGGAAGTACAGTTTGGAGCTTAACCAAAACCGGAAAGAAGACAAAAGTGCTGAAAGTGACTAGTTTGGCTTGATGCTCCAGCGGTTTGACTGTTTGACCGGTCAACAGCAGTTTGACTTGTCCTAGCGGTTTATTGACTGGCGGTTTATTGACTGTGGCGGTTTATTGACTGGCGGTTTATTGGCTGGCGGTTTATTGACTGGCGGTTTATTGACTGGCGGTTTACCACAGTTGACTAGTCAAGAAAAGTCAAAGTACTCAAAACGATAAAAAGAAAGAAGATGAAGCAGAAAAGACCACGACCACAGAACAACAAAACAACAAAACACCTCAGAACAACATAACGCCAGAATCGAGTCTAATTCATGCCAACAAAGTCTATACATCACTAGTCCAATACCAGAACCACAAAACAAACGCCTCTCATCATCAGTTCAAACAACTATTAATACAAGATCTCAGTCAACCTCATCGTGAGGTATAACAAACCAATGATCTTCAAAGATCAATTCACGATACGCATCTCACATCATTGATCCATAAAAAATCGAAACAAAATTAAAAGATCTCAGTAATCTCGTGTGAAACAAGATTCGTTCAATGATAAAACCACAAGAGATTTATCATCACTGTTCTAAGTTTTTGAAGACAAGCTTCTATGTTTCATATACGAAATCGTTTAAGGCAGATTTATAACAACCTTGTTAAAATCTCTCCTTGTTTCGATGGAAAAATACAAGAACAAAAGGCAAATTATACCTACCCGAGACCTCCTTATGGAGATCTTGACGTGATTATTGAGCCACGGTTCTTGCTTGGTGTGGTGTCTAAAGATGAATCGATCCTACTGTTGTGTTTGTGCTTCGGGTGTGATTTCTGGAGTGATAAGGAAGATCTTGATGCGTGGATTTGTAATGGAAATATAAGGTTGCTCGTGTGATGGGGTGTTAACTGTGTTCGTGTGATTGGAGTGATAAGGGAGGTTTAGTTTAAGTTGAGTCTGCTAATCTTGAATTGGTGAGATGTATGAAGTGATGAGGGCAGATTATTGAGTGAATTAGGGTTATGGTGGATGTAATACCCGTTTAATTAGGGGTGTTGATGTTGGATCGGGTATAATTCTCATTGGGCCGGGTTTTAATGACTTGCATTTTGGACTGGGCCTGAAGCTTGACCTGTGTCCCGAATAATTATTTATGACATGGTCCGAAATGTATTGGTTATTATCCTGGATATATTTGGTTGCACCTTACATGTCTTCACCTTTTCACGGGGATACACACGTCATGGCTTGTATTTGGGTTTATGAATGTCAACGTGATTACAGTGTTGTGGATTTGGCAGCGTTGTCCTATTGGTACCTGAGATGTGAGTGAGCCTGCAATTTGATCTTTACGATTTGAGTTACAGTTGACTAATTGCGATTTGGTTAATTGCGAATTGACAAGTTGCTATTTGACCTGTTGCGACGTGACTGATTGCGATGGTACCAATTGCGATTTGACGTTGCAAGTTAACACTTGCGATTTGACTTATTGCGATTTGGTTGATTGCGATTTGACTTGTTGCAATTTGACAAACTGTGACTTGACTTGTTGCGATTTGATCAAGTTGAGATTTGATTTCTTTGACTTGAATTTTGGAGATTAGTACTGCACCTCACTCTTAGTTGTTCTTGTTGATTTTACGGTTTCTCTTGTAGGTTTTAGAAAATCCCGCGAAAGATTCGATTTCTCGGTTTAAATCTCAAGAGCTGTAAAATCCCGTGAAATTAATTTTGGACAAGTAGGCTGGACTTGGATTTAGACATAATAATACTTACGGGGTTTGACCAATCTTTCGGGATAAGTTTGTGCTACGAGATCGGCAGGAATTGGGAAATTATGATAACTTGGTTGGTTTATTGATTCACGGGTTAGTGTACTTAGTGTCTCAAACATCTCGGGTGGATGGATGCACGATGTTTGATGACCCTTGCTCAAGCGTATTTAAGGTGATTAGACTTGGATGTTCAAGAAGTGGATACATACAATAAAGGATGGAAGGTTGGGTATATATCACTACCTATATTTAAAGGAGTTACGTTGTTGTGCTCAATATAGGTTCTAAATCACAATTTGCAATTTAAGGTGATTAGACTTGGACGTTCAAGAAGTGGATATATACAATAAAGGATGGAAGGTTGGGTATATATCTCTACCTATATTTAAAGGAGTTACGTTGTTGTGCTCAATATAGGTCCTAAATCACAAATTTAGTGCAAGTATAAGTCGCGAACTTGTCCTTTATCAAGCTTCATCAAGTGATTGTTCTCTCTCAAGCTTCTAATGGGATTGTAGTTCAAGATCTTCTCAAGAGGTGGTCAGACTTAAAGACGAGGTGGATTGTTTAGAGACGTGTCTTAACCTTTTATTCACTCTTAAGATAAACACATTTCATCAAGCGGCTTTGGCATATTACGAGCTTCAGTGACTTTGTTAATCTACTAAGCCGTTGATGAGGAGACAAGCAAGGGGTTACTACAAGAGTGTCTTAATCTCCATCGTCGTTGCAGTAATTTTATTTGTTTCTTTCCATGTATTGTGCCTGACAAATTCACAACCATCACGAACTTTCAATTTTTGGCAAAAAGGTCATTTCATGCCCTTTTTGAGGGGGAGAATTAGCGCGAGTTTCCTAGCGGTTCCGTCTCCAGCGATGTGAATTTTAGCGGTTTCGGTTACAGCGGGTCAGATCGTATTGGTTCAGTCTCCAGCGGTTTATATACTAGCAGTTCCGGTTTCAGCGGGTCAGATCGTAGCGATTCAGGATTCAGGGGTTCAGTCTCCAGAGGTTTGAATATTAGCGGTTCCAGCTTCAGTGGTTTAGCTTCAAGCGGTTTGGGGCTTAGCGACTTGCTTAAGATTTCAGCAGTCTGATACTTACTGTTGTGCAGTTTGTTCTTGAATTTATTTCTTGGTTAAATCTCAAAGAACTGTAAAATCCTGTACACAGTACGACATCTATTCCATGCACTGCATCTGATATCATCCAAGCAGCTGGGTCAGACAGCTATGTTTGATAGGACTGACTATGAGTCTTGGGCACTGCTAATAATTAGCGCTTGTTTCTTCTCTCTTTGACTATTCAACCGCACAAATTGATTACGAAGTTAATTTGATATTCCTTGCTTGAGGGTGAAGTTGGATTTCACGAAAGATTCTACCTATTTTATCTTGAAATCGGGGATGGTTAGAGGCATGATTTCAATGATAACTTGCCCGTGCTTATGATGTAAGTTGAAGACTTGGGTTATCTAGTTTCTAGAAGTCGGGGTGGATGGTTGAAGACCTGGTAAACTATCACTTAAAGGAGATACATTGTAGTACTCAGTGTCACACGTAGAAGACGTTGTGGATAATCGCAAGAGGTGATGAAAGTCTCATACTTTGTCAGGATAACATTAAGCACTTAAAGACTTAACACCGTTCTTCCAACAACAATGCAAGCTTAGGTAACAAATTTGAGTAATTCTACTTCATTTGCAAGATTGGTATATCGGGTTTCCTTCATCAAGTGGTCACAAATAGTGGTTTGTGTTCGAGGTTGGTTAGTTGGACAAAGATTTTAAAAGGTGTGATGTGATCTGTAATTCTCAAGATATTCTTAACCCAAACTGATGTTCACCAAAACCAAATCAGTCATGCCACATTCAATCTGTTACTGTCTCACGGTTTCTTCTTGGTTTTGTAAAATCCCGTGAAAGAACTTATTTCTCGGTTTAAATCATAGATTTGTAAAATCCCGTGATGATGAGCTATGCGCTCTTGACCATGATCGGGTTAAAACCATTATCAAAGTTCAGCTATAACATCACAAATGGCTGGATCAAGGCATTTAATCGACAAGATGTGACTACGGGGTTAGTTCGGTATTATTTATTTGAGGCTGAAGTGAAATTTCATGGGTGCGTGTACTTAGTATCTGAAGATATCGGGGAGGTTGGATGAAGATTCTTCGAGATCCTTGTTCGAGCTTTCAACATTTACAATGACGAGGACTTGGATATCTAGTTATTTTTTCTTTCTCTCTATTGCAAAATAACTATCACTTTAAGGAGTCACGTTGTAGTGCTCAGTGTCACACGAAGTTGTGGATATCCAAGAGGTGATGTACGTCTTATACTTGATGGTTGGTTGGTTGAAGAGTATAGAGTACTTAGGGATTCGATGTTGCACGAAGTCTCTACACCGCTCTTTGTCACGCATTAGTACAACTTTAAGTCTCAAGTTCATCATATTGGGTATTTCTCCATCAGTGGTCACGACGTCAAGCCGACAAATGATAATGGGGTTGGTAACGAGTTAGATGAGAGAAGTAGTAAAGAGAGAGATAATGACGTCTGTACACATCAGTGCAGGCCTCGCTCTTCATCATAATGACGTCTGTACACATCAGTGCAGGCCTCGCTCTTCATCATTATGACGTCTGTACACTTCAGTGCAGGCCTCGTTCTTCAAAGAAAAGAAAAGGGTACGCTTGAGTGCACTTTATCTTCAAAAGAAGAGGAATTTTCTTATTTATGGCCATTCTCATCAACAAGTTTCATGCTCTTTCCGTGCTTATTCAGTCTTCAAGTGGATCGGCGCATATTGGAGTATATTTTTATTCACGTATTCAACCAAAAATTGCAGTTGACAGGCATATGCAATTTTTGAGGGGGGGAAAGGGTGAATAAACAACATGTCAGTCGTCAAGAACCGTCAAGTGGAGCCACTTACCGTTGATGGTATTCATATTCACTAGTTCAATCATAAAAAATTGCAGTTGGCAGGCATATGCAATTTTTGAGGGGGGGGGGGGAAAGGGTGAATATGATTCTACATGTTGATTGATGATTGAGAAATGGTCATACGACTCCTGAATACGTCAGTTCAGGAGTCGTATGTTAGGAATATGAATATTCAGCTGAAGACTCGATCACCCCGAGTACTTATTAGCTCATCATAGCTCGTAGGATTATCAGTAATATTATTAGTAGATTAGTTATTAAATAGTATTGTGGAGTGGGTCGGGTCTTTACCCTCTGTCAGCTCACTCCACAGCCCGCTAGGGGCATATTATGTAGTAAGTATAAATACCCCTTCCCTTGCAAGGGAAGGGTTGGAACTTCCCTACATTTCAAGCTAATATACACATAGCTCTCTCTCTCTAGAAGTTCCCACTTTCTCTCTCTAGTTCTTAGTCATTCGATCCATCTAAAGGCCTCAAACAAGTGTTTCTTGCATTGTGAATACCCTACAATTGGTATCAAGAGCCAAGGTTAGGTCCATGAGAGTTGGTATTCACGGATTTGTCTAGTTTTTGAGGTTTTTAGTTCGAATTGATAAGTTACATTAATTTCATTTTGTGCCTTGTTTAGTGATTAGAAGTTGTTATACCTTGTACTTTCTAGCTTAGGAACAGTATAAGAGTAGTATTTGGTGCTTGGATTCACAGATTTAAGGTTTGTGTGGTGTTTTTGGGTGATTCGAGAGTGTTTTATCCAAGTGTTCTTGGCTGCGGTTTGTGTACTTTGGACGAGTTCTTGAACGCGGTTTGTGTCACTTCGAGAACGCGGTTTGTCTTATTACTAGTTTAGGCAAAAGGACAAAAAGCATTGAAAGCGACGTGTTTGGCAGTTTGTGTCTACGCGGTTTGTCTCTGCAGCGTGTACTCGGTTTGTGTCTACGCGGTTTGTCTCTGCAGCGTGAACTCGGTTTGTGTCTACGCGGTTTGTCTCTGCAGCGTGTACTCGGTTTGTGTCTACGCGGTTTGTCTCTGAGGCGTGTATGCGGTTTGTGTCTACGCGGTTTGTCTCTGCAGCGTGGATGCGGTTTGTCTAGGCGGTTTGTATCCACAGAGGTGCTATTTGTCCGTGGCGGTTTGACCAAAGTTGACTTTTTACGTCAAAACTTCAAACGGCCATAACTTTTGAACCGTAACTCCGTTTTCAGCGAAACACCTGTCAAAACGACCGTGAGACCGAGAATGAAGTTATTGAGTTTCTAAGTTTTCAGACCAAAATTTCGCTGTAACAACTTGCATCAACCAAACCAAATCACAACTTAACAATAGTGCAACAATCCAACAGTCATCATAACACATATCAAGCATCATTTCACGGTTTATTCTTGATTTTGTAAAACCCCGCGAAAGAATCTATTTCTCGGTTTAAATCATAGAATTGTAAAATCCCGTGCACGTTAATATCATGTCAAATACTTCAGATTCTGCTATATCAGAGATACTCAAATTGTACAACATGATTGACAAACAAAAGATTCCCAAAGATGTTCGACAGATAAACGTGTTTGACTATGTTGGTGCCAATAGAGACTTTGTGTGCCCGAATTCTCAAGAAAACAAGCTTCATCAGCCACAGACAAACGTTGTTGAGTCAGATACTGCTAGGAACAACGTGCAACATGAGAAACACAACAAAGCGTCGGCTGAACCTAATGGGGTATCTTCTGTCATTAATAATGATAATGTGTTGCATGAACAAAAGATTCCCGTCAAAGTACAACAGACAAATGTTGTTGAGTCAGATATTGCTAATATGGGAAATAGCGATGTTATCCCATATGAACAATATGTGAATCACAACGAAGCGTCTGTTGTACCTAGTTGTGCATCTTCTGTTCCAAATGATGATTGTGTGCTGCATGAGAACTCTGTGTTTGTCCCTGATGATAACTTGATCACGAGACTAAACATTTATAAAGAACAAGTAGCTATGTATGAACAGCGTGCTAAGTTTGAGCTTAATGAACGTGAGCAGAAATTAGAAGGTCAAATGAGTACACTTATTAAAGAATCTAGAGTAAGAGAAGAAACATTAAAATTAGAGTTGAGTTCTTTGAAAAGTCAGCTAGAACAGTCTGTCAAACAGAAACAGGAAGTACAAAAGTGTATAACTACACTTAAGCTAGAATTCAAAGAAAAAGAAACAACACTTTTAAATGATTTCTCTAGACTCAAGACGTTAAAAAATAAGCTTGAAGATAAGTTGTACACACAAGATCAAACCATACAAACTGCTCAAATGATTCATAAGCACAAAAAGTTGAGTGATAAGCATAGTAAAATCATGATAGGTGAACCCAAGTCAACCATCCTTAGGGACATGAAAGCAGCTCAACCTGCCCTATATGATGGTAATGTGATGCTTATGCCTATTCATGACCCGCCTGAGCATATCTACACTAAAGAGGAGGATGAGATAAGTGAGAGAACTAGGGAAAGAATGAATGAGAAAATGAAGGATCCCAAATGCATAGCCAAACGAATAATAGTCAAGCCCCATGATTATTATGAGGAGAATCGTTTGACTGTGTTTGCCCCTCAAAAGAAGTTAACACCTGAACAAATATTTTGGTCTCAAGATATTGAAAAACTTAAGGAAGAAAAACTTAATGCCAGCACCCCTCTCATTAGAAAAGCTGCGTCCATAACGGTGTATCCTCCCAATACACCTAGGAATTTGGTGCCTTTGTCTCTTCCCACTGAAAGCAAAATCTTTATTAGCTTATATGTGCTTTGGCAACTGTTTGCTGATTTCGATAAAACATGTAAGAAGAGAATCACACCAACCGGCATTACTGAGGGGGAAAGGTGTTTTGAACATGCAAAAAGGTGTTACTTAACTGAGGTCATGCCATTCTTTAAACTACTCAAAGAACATTTTGAAGGGATGCAAACTGCCCTTAAAACCGAAATAAATGAAATGAAAGTAGTGTTTAAAGATATGGAAAATGAGGTAACTCAAAATGTGATAGAACTTAAGACTCGTGAGATTGAAAGAAAGAACATTCTCATCACAAATGAGAATTTGATTGCTAGATGTATTGCACAAGATGTATTTTATACTGCTACTGATTCTGCATTATCTGCTTGTCAATTTCATGAGTATTCTATTGCTTTGAATGTTACCCAGAATCGTGTTGTTGAGCTTGAGGGGGAGAATTTGAAATTGCTTAAAAAATTTCAATATGATGACCATGATAACATGGTTAAACGTTTTTCAAAACTAGAGGTTGATTATCAGAAGTTGCAACTCAAACATCAACACTTAGAAGAAAAATGCAAAATATCAAATGTCAAGACATCCTTGGATGCTCCTGAGTTTGATACATATTTTGAATTAAGCAAACGTGATGAAAAAATTCAAGCTCACACGAACACGATTCGACTGTTAAGGGCTCAAATTGCCCAATTGAAATCCAACAAGTGTGATGTGTATGGCACCAATAAACCTTCGTCTTCAGATTCTCAGAATTTTCAATATCAAAACACCATAAATAAGTTACATCATGAAAATGAGTGTTTTCGAGAAGAAAATTCTAAGATTAAACAGCATTACAAAGAGTTATATGACTCAATTAAAGTTACAAGAAATAGTCATAATGAAAAGATAACTTCTTTGCTAAATGAAATTGAGAATCTTAAGACTCAGGTGAAAGGAAAAATGCCAAGTACATCCTGTAATTGTGTTGCATCAAAGGTTTCTGCTTGTAAAATGTACGATGTTGATGTGAGGCCTATTCCATTTCCCATGAGAAACAACAGACCTGTCCATCAAATGTATCTCTGTCACCTTAGGGATGGACTTGACACTCTTCGTGAGGTTGTGGAAGAGGACAGAATAGGAAAACCACTCGATAAGGCAGTAGGTTATGCCTGCGTCCTCACAAAAAGGATCCAGGAACAATTAAGAACAAGCATGTAACCTTTGAGGTATCCTTGGAAACTTCAGATCCCAACACATCAAAACATGTTCAGCAACTAGAAGTGAAAAAGACTAAGATTCCCATCAGTCCTTCTACAGGAGTTAATAGTGACACTAAAGCTAGCGAGTCAAAACCTAGGAGAAACATAAAGAATTCTAGGATTTCACCAGCTAAAAGTGTTCCTAAAAGGAAAGTAGAAGACCACATGAGAAACAACAAGTCAGATTTGAACAAAAGGAATCATAATTCGAATCCAAATTCACTTTGCAAAACATGTAATGAATGCATAATTTCGTGTAATCATGATAAATGTGTTAAGAAATTTCTGAAGTCGTCCAAAAAACCCCCAGTTAGGAAAGTTTGGAGAGCTAGACAAATTAAGCAATCTTGGAAACCCACAGGGAAAATGTTTACCAATGTGGGCTTTCAGTGGAAGCCCACGGGCCGAACATTCACACTAGGGGAACATTGCCCTTTAACAAGGATTACAATTCCTAGAGTAGTGCCTGTTAAGGAATGGAAGCCTACTGGTAGAGTTATCCCTTTAGATACACAATGTCCCTTAACTAGGTCCATTGCATCTACTAGTGTTGCCCCTATTGTTAAAACCAAGGCACCTATGGTTTCAGCAGCCCCAAAGATTGTTTGCACTAACCAACTGGAACCCAACCTAAATTGGGGATCCGGCTCTCCAAATTCTCTTCGTTCGTCTGTTTTCAAATGCAGGTCGTACGGATCGTCCTTTGACATTTGGACACAGGCTGCTCACAACATATGAGGGGAATCATCATAATGACGTCTGTACACATCAGTGCAGGCCTCGGTCTTCATCATTACGATGTTTGAATACAACAGTTCAAGCCTCGGGTTTCAATGTCAACATTATGGCGTCTGCTGACATCTCTTCAGGCCCCGTTCATCAAAGAAAAGAAAGGCATACGCTTGAGTGCGCTTTATCTTCGGAAGAAGAGGAATCTTCTCATTTATGACCATTCTCATCAAGCTTCATGTTCTTTAAATGCTCATTCAGTCACCAAAGGGGATAAACGTACATTGGAGTATATTCTTATTCATCTGCTCTATCAAAAATGGTAGTTGGTCGTCATATGCAATTTTTGAGGGGGAGAAGGGTGAATAAACTACATGGTGATTGAGATTTGTGAAATGGTCATACGACTCTTCTTGTTTCTGACTATTCTCATCAAAAGGCTTCATACTTGCTCCATGCTCGTTCAGACATCCAGTGAATCTACTTCCATCACAGATTGGACATTTATTCATTCGATCAAAAATGGCAACTTCGAATGCAATTTTTGAGGGGGAAAGTGTGAACAGTGGATCAACCTCATATGCACTTGTTCAATCAAAAATGGCATCCTCGTATGCAATCTTTGAGGGGGAGAAGTGTGAACAGTGGACCAACCTCATATGCACTTGTTCAATCAAAGATGGCATCCTCGTATGCAATCTTTGAGGGGGAGATGTGTGAACAAGTGATTCGATGTACATTTGGTTGTTGGTTCACTCACTTGAGCTGGGCATCTAATTGTGACCATGGAGTTGATTAGGTACCACTTATTCGAGATTGAAGTTGACTTCCTCAAAGGCGTGATCTTATCCTATCTTGAAGTCGGGGTTGGTTGGATGCATGACTTTCTATGATAACTTGCTCGTGCTTAAGATTTAAGTTGAAGACTTAGGTTATCTAGTTACCAGTAGTCGGGGTAACTATCACTTAAAGGAGTTACGTTGTAGTACTCAGTGTCACACGCCGATGTCGTTGTGGATAATCGTAAGAGGTGTTAATGTCTCATACCTTGGTTGGGTATTGAGTACTTAGAGATTTGCTTGGAGCACTAATTCTCTACACCGTTCTTCCAACATTAGTGCAAGCGTAAGTCACAAGAATGGGGAATTCTATCTTCAGGCTCAAGTTTGGTATATCGGGTTTGCTCCATCAGTTATCTCATCAAAAGGCCTACTTGAGGGTTGATAAAGATAGTCAGAGACGGTTTCAGCAGCGGTTAATTCTCACTTGATCTACCTGAGCCTAAGTTGTTCTTCTCACAAGATTTCAAGAATATGTTCGTAAAATGTGTTGCTGATTCTGAGGTATCAAAACCAGCAAGGGGGAAGGAGACATACATCTGACTGCACAATGAGTACACATGATGGGCTTTATACTTCTTCTCAATTGAAGATTATTCCGGGAAGACAAATGTCATAACCGCAGAGAAAATCAGTGTTCTAACTCGTTCTTTCTGGTGTGTCATTCCAACTAAGTGTGGGAAGAGAATGTCAGTTTCTGATGATAAAAGAGGTACACAATTGTATGATGGTTCCTATGGTTAGTCGGTATCCTACTGAAGGAAATGTGTACATCCGGTACTCAGTAGCTGTTATGGTACTGTCTTGGTGTTATCAAGTCGACTACATACGGGATAAATTGCTTACACTCGGGACGTAGCTGAATTTGGTGTAACAATTCTCATCTGCAATGTCCTGAAAGGAGATAAGGGGATTTTCGGGTCTTAATTGATCTTGATGATGCTTTTTCGACTTCATTAATGGGATTGAGTGTGTACTTCGGGTTTTTGGGCTTCATATATCGAGACTGGCTGCATCTCTTCAATTACTTGGGGGAAGTGGTCTCTGGATACTGTTGGTATGCGTTGCTGCAGTCTTCAGCGGGAAGTAATGTGAGAAGAATTATTCAAATGTGAGATGATTCGTTGCTGATCTATTTGAGGATCCCAGAACGGAGAATCACGATGATTATTCTTAAAAAGGAGCAGTAATACTTGATGTGGTTTGCTACGGTTTCCACTGTACGCTTACCTTATGTAAGCTTGAAAGAGAGCTTAGAATCTGCTCAGTATGAAGATTGTCGGTTTGGGGGGAAGCTATCAAAGCTGTACATTGGGAAGGCTCAAGTTCCGTCGTCTATTCAGGAGCCTCGAAAGCTTTGGTGGTGAAAGTTTAAGAGATGATTGACCACAGATTTCTACAACATACTGAACGTATCCTCATTTCGGTATTCATTTCATCATCGTCTTAAACTGAATAATATAGTTTGTACATATCTTAAAACATACTGTAAATAGAAAATTATAGAACCAAAAAATTGTATATAGAAAAATATTAAAACCAAGAAAAACCATAAAAATTAAAAAAAAAAAAAAAAAAAAAAAAATACCAAAAATAGTTTCACCTAGGCATGTCTTCTGTTTATCGATAACATTTACGGACTTAGAAATGTCATTCAATAATGGCACGGGTCTTTAAATGAAGCTCGAGCAGAAGTTAAAATGGATTGTTAAAACATGTCTAAATGGCTTGCTATTACTTTAGATAGCAACCCGCGCTTCATATTGGGGAAAGCACGTCGCCTAAAAGACGGTTGTTCCTCCAACTGGGTGATGTTCACCTGGGCATGGATTACTTCATATCCATGTTTCCTGATTTGATGTACGTTTCAGTGCATCATTTCTTGTAAAAGAAGAGAAATCTTCTTAGTATAACAAATAGTTTTTCATTCTATGATTCTTCTGAAAATTATTTGTGAGACACTTGGTGAATATGTGTTGTATGAAATTTGTTTATACTTGGATTATGCATAAAAATTTGTCACTCAATCAATGACCACAAATCTTTAACTTGAATATGGGTCATTGATTGAGGGGGAGAGTGAATTCAAATTTTATATCATCAAACGGGTTTCTTGATTAATTCATGACTCTTAGAAAAGGTTTTGCAGTTAATGGGGTATTAGTTGAAGAGGATATTGCTTAAATATATCAAATGACCAAGTGTGTTAGTTGCTAGAAAGTTTAGGACATTATGTGCAATTTGCTTGTAGTATCCTAGCTTCATATAACTAGAAGGTTCATTTGTATCTCTTTGAAATCCTCGTTTAATCCCCTAGATACATTAAAACTCAAAATCTGAAATAAGTTAGAAAACCCGATGTGTTTGATGTTCTTGAATGCTCCACTGACATTTGTATGATCTAAGTGAATGAGTCTCAAATGTTGCTTGTCTCTGCTGCTTAATTGTTGTTGATATTGTGCATATGTTCTCAGGAATCACTTAGGTATATTGCTATCATGTTAGAATCATGTTCCTAAGATCCTGAATTAAATATTGAAATCTGTGTGAATTGCCATGTTCATGATTGCTATTTGCTCTTCATGCTAGATAGTGGTTTGACGTAGTTCCTGATTGGGGTTTGATTATAAGATGAACTTGGTATTATAATGTGGCAAGCTGCTGAAGGGTAGCTATTAAGGAATAGTGTATCTGTATGCATGTATATCTGTGTTGATATTCTTATGCAGATTCCATAGCCAAAATGAATGTGCCAGTTCCCATTCTAACCATTTGATCAGACGTTCAAACTCTATTGATTGGCTCGGAATTCACCTCAACAACAATGTCGGCAACAACAACACTTTCACCACCACCACCACCACCATTCATCTATTCGGATCTCGCCAAGTGGGGATCTACAATACTTAGAGGTTCTTGTTGGTGGATGGATAATTGATATTGACCAATGACTCACTCAGAAAAGCGGATGATCACATCATCTGCGCAAAAAGGTCAATATCATTTGTGTCATAAAAGTTATCTTGTGCAAAATGAGCAGTGAATCTCCCTCTTAGATTAAGGGGGAGCATAGTATGTTACATCATCAGAATATATTAAATCGGACACATTTTCTCCCATGTTTTCTAAATTTATTTAAATCAATTGGGATCACAAATCTCAAAAGGTTTGAAATTTTTGATCGGGGGAGAGAATGTGATTTAAATATGAAACCTGATGAAAATGTGATGTTTTGGATTTAAGTGTAGACTCTCCCATATGTGCAAAACACTTTCGTATATCGATGCACATATTGAGGGGGAGCAAATGGACAAAAAGGATTGGGCATCTCGTAAGAACGGCTCAGACTTCACCAAAGAATTGACGAAACTTGAATTGTCATCAATCGAAAGGATACGTCTTGGCCGGGTAATAATTTCAAGCTGGTCTAACCAGTGATGTAAGCGTGTCTCGAAAAAGACGTATCTGAGTAGTGTGTACCATTTCGAGAAACTTTCTGTGGACTTGACCAGGCCGGGTAATAATTTCAAGCTAGTCTAACTAGTGATGTAAGCGTGTCTCGAATCGGTCATGTTCACTGAAAGTTGATCAATTCAAAAAAATGCGAGCTCTACCTAACATGTGTGTAAAACCCTAAAATCTGAAAGCAAGCAAAAAGACTAAATTGCCCCTACAAGTTTAAAAATTTATTTAAAAGCTCATAAAGTACAGAATCAATCCCGAACTTCTGAAAATAGACAAGTTATGATACCAAATAATCTTGGCAACTATGATTAATATTCCTAAAAGTTACAAAATGACCAAAATGCCCTTAAGGGCCGAATGAATACTTTATATATTATTACAATTACTAATTAAACTTTATAAATAAGATTAAATACATTTAAATGCAAATTTAAGGAAAGTAATTATGCATATTATTGGGCCATTAATTTGACACGTTTTGGCCAGCCATTTCTCCACAAATCTCGGCAATTTACCATATATTCTAGCTAATCACATTTAAACCCTAAATAAACATATATCGATTAAGCAAAACACACACAAAATTATCTCCATTGCCATCCGATTTTCTGGAGGTCCATCATCATTTTTCCTGTGTTCTTAAACATTCCAAGAAGTCTAGAAAAATACCCTTTCGATTTATAAGGGCCGGATTCAAGGAGCATCGAAAATTCTTGTTCTATTCCACTCGATAGTTATTAATTCGCCAATCTTTGTTCCACTCGTTCTAAAATTCATTTTATATTTTTCTTACATTCCTTACATCATATTAGACTCAGGAAAAATGGGAAATTCGAATCATGCAAAGTTTTTATAGCGCTTTAAATTTTGTGGGTTAAAACACACCTTAATTCCAAAATATGTGTCATGTATTTTTCTGGGTGCCATGGTTAAATTATTTAGACCATATGTGATGTATAAGGTCTGGGAAAAATGAGAAAACGAATTATTGAAGCCTAAACAAGTCGTGGTGAATTATGGTCTTAAAAACGTACCTAAATTATAAAATATGTGATACGATTTATTGGAGCTATGTTTATAAATTTTCTGGGTTCTAACATCATCATATAACTTGGGAAAAATATGTTTTTGATTTATGGAAGCTTAAATGATTTATTGGAGAATTAATTTAAAACCGGATTTTGTGAAAAATAGAGAAGAAATCAAATAAATTGGATCGGGCATTAGGGTTAGTATTTTTGGGCTTAGATCTGATTATTAATTGTGTATAATGATGGTACAATTATTGTTTAATGATTGGTGTGGCTTAGGGCTTGAAATGGTTTTTTTTTTTTTTTTTTTTTAAAGTGTAATCCGATTTGTAATTAAATCACAAGGGTGTGTTTTGTAACTTTTGAAACTCATGGGTTATTTTTTAAAATATTATTTAGGTCTGGTACAATGTGGGAAAAATATAACTTGAGGGTCCTATGTGTAAATATTGCAAGATAATGAATTAATGGTAATTAAAGGGTATGATTTGTAATTAATTAAACTAGAGGGACTAAAAGTGTAAATTCTAGAAAGTTGAAGTTATTCTGGGTAAATTATGATATTAAAAGTGTTTTGGGTAAATTTGAGTATTTATGGGCTTAATATGTAATTAATATAGAATTATGATTTAAATTATAAGTTTTGTAAACTTAAGGGACTAAATGTGAAATTTCTGAAACTTGAGGGGCTGGATTCATACAATAAGAAATTCTGAAGTTATATTCTGTGTTTTGATAAAATATGAGGCTTGTTTGGTAATTATGGATAAGATAAGGATTTAAAGTGTAAAATTATGAATTAAGGGGTTTTAATGGAAATTTTGTAAACTAAGGGGTATAAAATGTAAATTGGCAAACTTGAAGTATTGAAGACGTACATTCTGAATAAATGAAGGATTAAAAAGAATGAATGTGATAATTACATATTTGACCTTTAACTTTGGAAGAATTACATGTGAAACCCTAAAGTATGGAAACTTGCCAAGTGAGGAAACCTGCCTAAAATAGAAAGTTATTAAAAAGTAAAGGAAAACCAAAATGGTAATCTGACTAGAATCTTCTGTAAATCCGTCTTCTATTTCTCTAGGTGTGAAGAAGGAGAGATCCTGATCTGTTTGTGCTTCTATTTCTGTTTTTTGCATTCCTAATAAGGTACAGATACTCTGCCCTTCTTTAGTAAGGTGCCTTCGCCTCATTTCTGATTTCTGATTCACTGCCATGTTCTTTGATTCTGTGAACCTTTCTGGTTTCTTTCATGATATTATGAACCTTTGACATGACCTTTCTGTTATGAACCTTTCTGATATTAAACCTTCCTGATACATGACCTTTCTGTTATGAACCTTTCTGATATTAAACATTTATGATATATGACCTTTCTGACATGGAACCTTTATGGTATGAACCTCTGATTATGAACTCTGATATTCTGAAATGGAAATTGACTTATGAAACTAAATTAAATACTGGATACATGATACTTGACCCTGACCCACAGTTTGATACTATGAGCCACTTACTAGGCATGAGGGTTTCATGTCCATGTCAGTCGATGCACCGATGGCATGACTCTAGGGCAGGAGAGTGATGACCTGTCCCATCCCTTTTCTGTATTTTATTTGGTGTGTTGGGAGTTATGGCCACCAGGGGCGTATGGATGCATCCTAGATTTGTTTCTGTATTATGTTCATGTTATGATATGTTATGATATGCATGGTGACTGATGGTGTGTGCGATACACGTCTTTCACAACTCTAGGAGCTGATCACTCCATATTTCTGATTTCTGGGATTAGTGAGAGGAACATCTCTCTGCATGGCGGTATGATTATGATTTCATGTTCATGTTTCTGGGCTCGTAGAGGATTACTGTTTTCCATGCACTTTATAGACTTATGACCTTTACCTTTCATTACTGACACCCTATGACATGATACTGTACTTATCTCTGTACTGGGCTTGGTATGTTTGGGCTTGATGGGATCTTTTGATTACTTCATCATTACTCATGATACTATCCATACTTTCTGATATCTCTGTATAACCCTCATATTTCTTCTCATCTATTATTACATCATGTATGATTCCTTCCATCTTCCCTATTTCATTATTATTGTTTGTTACCGTTATATCTGTTCACTGAGCTCGTGTAGCTCAGCCGCGTTTCTTTTCCCGCGGCAGGTTTAGTTGGAAGCTGGGATTTGGGTGAAGAGTGTTTGGCTTTAGAAGACTTCACTAGCTTTTGGAAGATGACTAGAAGAACCTTATATTAGACATAGAAATTTTGTAATGTAAAGCTCGTAGTTCTGATTTCAGTTGTAAACCTTGGATTTTCATTGTATTATTTATGTCAAATGTCTGTGTTTGTTCTGATAAGAATCCGTATATGTGACACCTTTGCCCTTGTCGGGTTGGGGTGTTACAATGTGCAAATTTATAAAACAATCATTTGAGCACATGTTGAGGGGGAGCATTTGAAAAATATAAAACTCTCAAGTGTTTACAAAAATGTGTTTCAGAATCGTGAGCACTTTGAGAGATTTTTCAAAGATTTGTTTTGGCAATCGTGGATGAATACCAAAGACCGACCATTTTAATTAATGCACGGAGTTATAAGGATTGTCAAGTTAGGCTCAAGTTCCCATGATCCCGCCAGAGCCGGAGGGATCTACCCAGGGACAATCCACTAGTTAGTGTAGAAGTCCTTAGGTATGATTAAAAAAGGAGAAATGTGTATAAGGGAAGAGTGCCGACTGAGATGGAGCTAACACTGGAATAAACCCAACAAGGTGTTAGTTATGAAGTCTCGGTAAGCACTGAAGGGGTTGAAGAATGAAAAAGAATTGTAAAGATAAAGGGTGAAAAGAAATAGCCCTCCTTACAACTTAGGCAGAAACCGGGTCAATACATATGCTGTCAGAATCACTTAGTTGATTGCTGGCATTGAAGACAAAGTATCATGGACCCAGTGATACGCTGCACAACCCTCCCTAGCCACTCAAGGTCCCTCAAAGGACTCTTGTTTCATTTGTCACGGAGTTCAATACATTTCTATCGTCTGTCTCACTCCGAGTTAGATGATATTGAAAAGGTGGCAGTCCTCTCCAGCCTCCGCTCACTAAATCAAAACGCACTATAGAGTCTAGAGCCACGAGATTCACAATAAGATCTCATAGGAACACGGATTATTTCTACACTGGATGTTCAACATTAAGGACACCAGTTGTAAACTTATGAGTCCTACGCAGATCTTAGCAATCTGCCAGAACATTCATGAGGGAATTTACAAATGTAATTCTCAATGATTGAATGGAAATTCCTGCCAGGGTCAACATCAAGCAGCCCTGAAAGCAGGTCACTTCGTTAATTCCTCGTGGATTACGCTTAGTGGTCGCGGCGGTTTCAAACGGTCTACAGTCGTGGAGTGATCTCCAGCGACTCTCCTAATCGTTGAAATGCTACGGCATAGTCTTAAAAAGCCCTCTGTGGGTTTTCGATTAGGAACGGTCTTGGTAAGGATTAGAGAGAGTTTCCACACTATGCTGTTAACAATCTCGAAATCCAAACCTGTAAGTACCGGTCGATTTGTTGCTAACTGTCTTATGCAGGAACTTCTGGCGGCTGTAGCTGTGGAATGCTGTAGCTGGTTGCTGTTTGTAGCTGGTTGCAGAAAAGATGCCAATCCTCTACCACATGTTCACACTACATCATCATTGTTATTCAACAAAGTCATGATCACCCATAAGACCTTCAACACAGCTTCCGCAAACTCTGATGCTGAAGATCATGACGCCATATAGTGTGAGCATGTCGGCTCTAAGTATATGTCATCACATGGAGACCTACTACTGAATGATGACTTGGAGAATCAAGTGGGATGATACTTTCAAAGATTACTCAAAGGTCATCCAAGACAAAAGAGAAGTCATCTGAAGATCACGGATGTTTGCACAACGATCTATGAAATTGAAGAATCAATGGTTACGAGCTATGAAGTCAAGATCCAAGGAAGAAGTGCTGAAATTCTGAACATTACTTCTGGGGTGACCTCCCTTAGGGGGAGATTGTTAGGAATATGAATATTCAGCTGAAGACTCGGTCACCCCGAGTACTTATTAGCTCATCATAGCTCGTAGGATTATCAGTAATATTATTAGTAGATTAGTTATTAAATAGTATTGTGGAGTGGGTCGGGTCTTTACCCTCTGTCAGCTCACTCCACAGCCCGCTAGGGGCATATTATGTAGTAAGTATAAATACCCCTTCCCTTGCAAGGGAAGGGTTGGAATTTCCCTACATTTCAAGCTAATATACACATAGCTCTCTCTCTCTAGAAGTTCCCACTTTCTCTCTCTAGTTCTTAGTCATTCGATCCATCTAAAGGCCTCAAACAAGTGTTTCTTGCATTGTGAATACCCTACATCGTGCAAACCATGTTTCTCCAACACTACTTCTTCCGTCTATCAAGGTGTTGAAGAACATGGTCATGGAATGCTAATCGACGTCTTCTCACGGGCTGGTTCAATCAGCATCAAAGGGATTCTAGTCAATGCTTCATGTACACGTCATTACGCTGCATGTATACATCATGATGATGATTCCGATTAATCGTAACCATCAGGGGAGAGAAATGTGTACACCAAAGACGCACAACAGGTTCACGTGATCGGGCTTTATACTGCTTCTTAAGTTGAAGTTATTCCGGTATTGATAACCGCAGAGATGATTAGTGGTTCAACTTTTTACCTTGGTATTATCGTTTCGCTTTTACGTCATGGGCTGATTAATCGTAACCATCATGGGAGAGAGAATGTGTACATCTAGGACGCATAACAGGTTCACGTGATCAGGGCTTAATATCCAAGGATGGATACATTCTATAGATGATCAGTGGTTCAACTTGTTACTTTGGTGTTATACTAAAGACTGAAGAAGGTCGAGTCGTCAGTCTATTCTTCATTCTCTGTTGTGTGTTATCGTCTCATGTGTACGCTGCGGGCTGATGGGTTATATGTAAGGTTACTGGAAGGCATTTGGTGAGATGAAGGTGGTTGGTATTCTATTCCTCCACATTGGGCAATCTTGAAGAAGGTCGAGTCTACAGTCTTCTCTACATTCAAAAATGTTGAGTTCTTTTCTTACAACTTGATATTTAACTTAATCCCATGACAGTTCTTGTTTGATGAGTTGTGGAGTTAAGTTAGGTTCAAGTTGTTCTGTAGTTTAAGGTTAGGTCCAACTTGATTTTAACCTAATCTCATGACAGTTCTTGTTTGATGAGTTGTGAGGTTAAGCTGAAATCAAGTTGTTACTGGGCTTAAATTTGTGGTTTAGCTTAACCTCATGACAGTTCTTGTTTGATGAGTTGTGGGGTTAAGCTAGATTTCAGTTGAGGCTCAACTTAAACTTTTGAAAAGAGGCCTAAGGTTTTTGACGGCTTTACTCAAGGACGGGAGTGTTAGAAGACTAAAGACGGCATGCATTTGGTTACCAAAAGACTTCTTCTTATTATGGGTGTTCATCCAAAGTCTTCTTCTTCTTCCTATTATGGGTGTTCATCAGGAAAGGTTGTCAGATTGGGGGAGAGCACTAATTTGGGGAGAGTGAAAAGCCAGAATCAATCCCTAATTAAATGTGCTCACATTGCTCTTCAGCAAGTAAAGCGATGGCAGCGAAGATATTCAGGAAGCTGAGGAGTAATGGTATTTGGTTCGTATCCTTGTATATATTTTGCTTCTTACATTCTTTTTCATATATTATACCATTTTTGTAAATAGTTATATAGAAAATATTGCTAATTGTAAATAGATAAACGTAAAATCAGAAAAACCATAAAAATTAAAAAATTAGAAAATACCAAAAATAGCTTCACCTAGGCATGTCTTCTGTTTATCGATAACATTTACGGACTTAGAAATATCATTCAATAATGGCACGGGTCTTTAAATGAAGCTCGAGCAGAAGTTAAAATAGAGGATTAAAACATGTCTAAATGGCTTGCTATTACTTTAGATAGCAACCCGCGCTTCAAACTGGGGAAAGCACGTCGCCAAAAAGACGGCTGTTCCTCCAACTGGGTGATGTTCACCTGGGCATGGATTACTTTATATCCATGTTTATTCGATCTGATGTACGTCTCAGTGCATCATTTCTTGAAAAAGAAGAGAAATCTTCTTTGCATGCAAATAGTTTTCATTCTATGATTCTTCTGAAAATTATTTGTGAGACACTTGGTGAATATATGTTGTATGAAATTTGTTTAAACTTGGATTATGCATAAAATTTGTCACTCAATCAACGACTACAAATCTTTAACTAGAATACGAGTCATTGATTGAGGGGGAGAGTGAATTCAAATTTTATATCATCAAACGGGTTTCTTGATATATTCATAACTCTTAGAAAAGGTTTTGTAGTTAATGGGGTATTAGTTGAAGAGTATATTGCTAAAATTTATATCAAATGGCCAAATGTGTTAATTGCTAGAAAGTTTAGGACATTATGTGCAATGTGCTTATAGTTTCCTAGCTTTATATATCTAGAAGGTTCATTTGTGTTACTTTGGAATCCTCGTTTAATCCCCAAATACTTTAAAACTCAAAATCTAAAAGAAGTTAGAAAACCCATTGTGTTTGATGTTCTTGAATACTCCACTGAAATTTGTATGATCTGAATGAATGAGTTTCAAATGTTGTCTGACTTCTGTCAGTCGATTGCTGCTTAATTGTTGTTGAAATAGTGCATATGTTCTCAGGTTATCCTTAGGTATATATCTATAGTGTTAGAATCTTGTTCCTAAGATCCTGAATTGAATGATGAAATATGAGTGAATTTCCATGTTCATGATTGCTGATTGCTCTTCATGCTAGATAGTAGTTTGACGTATTTCCTGACTGTGGTTTGATTAAATGAATGTGGTATTATAATGTGGCAAGCTGCTGAAGGGTAGCTATTAAGGAATAGTGTATCTGTATGTATGTATATCTGTGTTGATATTCTTATGCAGATTCCATAGCCAAAATGAATGTGCCAGTTCCCATTCTAACCATTTGATCAAACGTTCAAACTCTATTGATTGGCTCGGAATTCACCACAACAACAACGTTGGCAGCAACAACAACAACAACAACACTGTCATCGCCACCACCACCTTCACTTCAACAAAGTAGTTCGTATTCTGATCTCGCCATGGAGATCTTCAACGTGTGGGAAAGTTTTGTTGGTGGATGGAAAATCGATGTTGACCACTGACTCACTCAGAAAAGCGGATGATTACATCATCTGCGCAAAAAGGTCAATATCATTTGTGTCATAAAAGTTATCTTGTGCAAAATGAGCAGTGAATCTCCCTCTTAGATTAAGGGGGAGCAAAGTATGTTTCATCATCAGAACATGTTAAACCTGACCACATTTTCTCCCATGTATTCTAAATTATTTAAATCAATTGGGATCACAAATCTCAAAAGGTTTGAAATTTTTGATCGGGGGAGAAAATGTGATTTAAATATGAAACCTGATGAAAATGTGATGTTTTGGATTTAAGTGTAGGCTCTCCCATATGTGCTAAACTCTTTCGTATATCGATGCACATATTGAGGAGGAGCGAATGGATGAAAAAGGATTTTGGCATAGCATGAGATCGTGACTCAGACTTCACCAATGAATTGACGATAGCTAAAGTCAGTAGTCGAAAGGAAATGTCCTGGACGGGTAATAATTTCAAGCCAGTTTATCTGGTGATGTAAGCGTGTCTCGCAAAGGACGTGTCTGAGTAGAATGTACCGATTTCGAGCGATTTTCCTTGAATGTGATCTGGACGGGTAATAATTTCAAGCTAGTTTACTAGTGATGTAAGCGTGTCTCGCGATGATCATGTTCTTGGAAAATCAATCAATTCAAAAGTGCGAGCTTCACCTGACATGTGCAAATTTATAAAACAATCATTTGAGCACATGTTGAGGGGAGCATTTGAAAAATATAAAACTCTCAAGTGTTAGCAAAAATGTGTTTTCAGAATAATGAACACTTTGAGAGATTTTTCAAGGATTTGGTTTTATGGCAATCGTGGAAGAATACCAAAGACTGACCATTTTAATGAATGCATGGAGTTATAAGGATGGTTAGGTTAGGCTCAAGTTCCCACGATCCCACCAGAGCCGGAGGGATCTACCCAGGGACAATCCACTAGTTAGTGTAGAAGTCCTTAGGTATGATTAAAAAAGGAGAAAAGTGAATAAGGGAAGAGTGCCGACTGAGATGGAGCTAGTACTGGAACAAACCCAACATGGTACTAGTAAGGAAGTCTCGGTAAGCACTGAAGGGGTTGAAGAATGAAAAAGAAATGTAAAGGTAAAGGGTGAAAAGAAAGTGTTGGTCCCTTTACACTATTAGAGTTAACTAGAAAGTTAATCTATTTCGTGTTATGACTAATAGAATGTTTAGGATTAATTCTAACAGTTATAAAACGTGAGTATAAAACAACAATATTTTTCAACGTTTAAATTCTTATTAGAAATAATTCCAAGAATCTATACCCAAGTGTTTTGCGGAACAAACACTTGGGATTGAATAGACAAGGGTATGGGGTGTCTCCTATCGAAACTCAAGTTTTGCTTGAGTGGTAACAATATACCCACTGAGCTATCTCAGTGAGTTGTATACTCACTGTAGGAGAGAAGTTCCTTTGCAAAAGTTCAAGACTTTAAATATACAAAGCACACTTAAACTTCTCTCCCATCTGATCTATTTATACACAAGTAATCTAAGTATAAGTGATTAAATATAATACAAGTTGTTGAGGTTGCGTGTCTGACAATTACAAATAGTAATTGTCATTTCCAAGAACCAATAGGAAAAGGGCTAATAAGACTTTGGGAGTTGTTGGCTGACACTCCATGACTTTTAGCCGCAATAGGGAAGGTTGGATCTGACAAGAGAATAGTGTTGGGCTTACACTATTATCTTCTCAGATCTTTTCCCTATTGTTCCCGCCTTTTCTTCAGGCGTTGGTTCCTCAGTCCTTCAATCACTTTGTTAGTTGAGGAGACTGGGTTCAGTGAGTTCTTGTCCAACACTCACTGAACCATCATCTTCTTCTTTGGCTTAAGTCTGACTCAGGGAGTACCGCCTTCCTGAGAAGTGAATCCTTCTTCTTGAATTCGTCTTAAGCATCTTGAAGATGACTCACTGAGAGGCTGTTCTCTCAGTGACTTGAATTGTTCTCGGTTTAAGTTAAACACTTAGTTAATTTGTGTCCAAATCATGTTTTACGTATTCTTGGGTTTTTCATGACCCAACAATCTCCCCCTATTTGGATATAAATTATTCCTAAGTGTTTTGATCAGTATGAGTGAGCTAAAGTCTTCTGCTCATACTGAATGTACTAGAAAATAAATAAGGATATTGATATAGCAAAACATTCATCAATTTATTCATATCATTACAAGTCCTATTATTCTAAGTACAAAATACTCATGGTTCCTCAACAAGACCCATGAGTTCAAGCTTCACCTTCTTTGACATCAACACCTCTTTATCAGGTCGATCCTTCATCATTTGATCCATCAACCTTACAAACTCCTCATTTTCAGGTCTCCTGATATTAAGCGCCATCAGTTTGTAAGCAAGGAGTGTTGTCGTTTCCACTTTGTCGATGTCAGAGACTCTTTGAAAGGCTTCCTGACCAAATTCATCCACAAAGAAGATACCATACTCAGGTTCTTTGATGACCAGGTTGGGACGGAACTTGATTCCCTGAGGAGTAGTCCTGTTGCAATGAAGTGCAGCTATATATTGTTCAGGTTCCATAGCTACAGCTTTCCTTTTCTTCCCAACCTTCTGAGTAAACTCAGGGATAATTAGTCCCTGAGAAGCAAGTGCCTCATCATGGTTAATGCCCAGACTCTTTGCCACTCTTGCAAGTTCCTCATACTTAGCACTCAGTGACTTGATGATGATTGGGGCATTCTTGCTTGCGGTTTTCTTCCTCAGGATGGGCATCATCATATCCCATTCTCTTAACCCATAGTCTGAAAACTTGATTGCAGGAAGATGTTCAGACTTCCTTGGACCTCTATGGATTGTTAAGCTCAGAGGTCTGGTGGGGTGAATAGTGATATCAGTGATTTTGCCTTCATCTTTGGTTTTGGTCATGTGCCATACATACCTCTCATAAATCCTCTGCCTCTTTTCTTCCTTAAGTTTGGCCTGTTTGTTATGTTCCTTAAGGATTTCAGCCTGAAGCTTGAGAAACTCATCCCCTTTGATGTCCTTCTTCTCAGACTCCTTGATTACTTCTTTGGCAACCTTAGAAATTTCAGACCTGTTGAGTACCAGCTCTTTCTCTCTTTCCTTCCTGAGCTCTTCTTGGTGTAAAATTTCAGCAAGTTGATCAGGAGTCCCATAGACCCTTCTCCCATCCTCTAGATCAACATAGAATGGTGCATCAGGATCTGCACGTCTTTCAGATGAAGCCTTGACTAAGAGTGATTCAGGAGGAGGGTTTGTTTTAGTCACCATGATTTCCTTCCCTTTGTTAATGGGAGGAGGTTGACTGGTGGATGTCTCAGGGACAGTTACCAAAGCCGAATTAGGGTCAGGGATTGGAGGATCATCTTTTTTCTCCCCCTCAGCAGATGGCGGAGCTTCAGTGGAGACACCTGCTGACTGAGGAGGTGGAGGAGTATGAGAGGCCTGAAGAATGGATAAGATGTTGGAGACCATAGACTTTGTTTCAGAAGTCTCATTCTTCACGGCACTTAATTCGGTAGCCATTTCCTTCTGGTGGGTGGTGAGTTCAGTTACTTGGGTGGTGTAGTGGTTGACCAGCTTATTATGTGTTGTTGAGAGCTGCTCAAAGGCTGAGGAGATTCTGATCAGGTGCTCCTTGGATGCATTAACAGCCTGATAAATGGACTCTTGCTGGGTCCTTAAACCTTGAAGATCTACCCCCTGAAGGAGCTTTAGAAGCTCAGTAATGCTGGTGGAGGTGTTAGCCTGAGAGGCCAAGTATGCATCCAATCTGGTGACAAAAGTGGGATCATCTGTAAGATGTTCTTGTACTGATTCTATAGCCTTGAGGATGTTGGACAGTTCCTGATGCTGTCCAGTGGCTATGTCATCTACAGATTTGTTCAGGTCGCTGAGTTGTTTATCAGTGAGGGTGGCGGCCTGAAGAATCTTTGCCTGAGATTCTTCCACTGAAGCCCTGAAGTCAGCATAGGAGGATGCCACTTCAGTGTGCTTATCCCATAGCTCATCCGCAACAGAGTTGTAAAGACCTTCGTTGGCTTTGCGAAGGACTTTTGCCATTTGTCTTTCAGAAGCCGGATGAGTATCGTCATACTTTTGCAACCACTTAGGAGTGGTTGAAGCACCTGATGATGATGATGAGGTTGATTGAGAACTGGGTGGTTGATCCTCAGGATGAGGAGAGGAATGTTGTTTCTCAGAGGGCTAAGGAGGGCTTACTTGTGTTTCCATTTCCTCCTCAGCATCAGGGATCTCATCATCACCAAAATCAATCTCCTCCTCTGACTCATCAGCCAACAAATTTTTATAGTCAGCCAGAGAAGGAGCCTTCAGTAAATCCGGCTCCCCCTCAGAAGAGGGCTCACTTTCGTTGTGGCCAGGTCCTGATTCTTTTGTCATAATAACTGGTGGGGTTTGACTAGCCTGACTAGTCATAATAACTGGGGGGGTTTGCCCAGCCTGACTTTTAGGATCAGTTCCTGAGAGAACAAAAATGCCTGAGGTGGGTTTGGGTTCCGTATCGGCGGGTGGTTTAAATCCCTCCGAGTCTTTGTCCCCCTGAGCGCCTTCATCCACTGACGGGTGTTTTTCAGTGGAATCATGAGGCACTCCTTGTGAAGATGTATGGACCCCCTTCCCATCAGGATTGGTCTGTCCTTTTGGGGATTTAGGGTCCTGAACTCCCTGAGACACTGAGTGTGATTGCTCAGGAACGTTAGCAGGATGTGAGTGGGTATGGGTCCCCGTCTCATTGGATTAGTACTGCTCCACCGAGGATATAGAACCCTGAACTCCCTCAGGCTCTGATTGTGATTTATCAGTGCCTTCATTAGGATGTGAGTGGGTGGATGCTCCTGACCCTTCTGACTTGTTTTTGTCAGTAGGGACATTAGGAAAGGGTTTGCACGAGGATACTGAGGATGATTGCTCAGCACCCTCCAGTGGCGTTTGTTTTGTGGCCAATGTGGTTTCTTGTATTGGAGTCTGAGAGGTCAAGGTCACAACAACTTTCTTGATGCCTGAGGCAACAGTCTCAGTGACGAGTGGTTTAGGTCTAACCACCTTACTGGATCGTCCCCCTTTCCCTTTCTTCTTCTACACCTTTTTGGTTGGTGAAGGAACTGGTGAGCATACATTTTCACCCTGAATCACCATTAACATGTAGGTGGTCAGGGCGACCGGTTGTACCTCAGTAATGTCACTACTAAAGTTGGTCTTATGCAAGATGTCAGGTTTTGTACCTTCATCGTCAGACCTTAAGTAGTCAGAACCAAGAAGATCCTTAAGCACACAGGAAATGAACCTAGGATAAGACATGTGTCTTTGCCTATGTTTCCCTGAGAGCTTTGACACGAGGTCTCGGAAGATTATTCCTCCGATATCAATTTTTCTACCCTCCAAGAGACTGAACATCATCAATTGTTGTGATGAGTTCAACTGCTCAGTGGAGGATTTGTTTCCTCCGAGTACCTGAATGATGAATGTCATCATAAGTCTCCAGACAGGGTGAAACCATGTCTTCACTGTTGGAGCCTTTGCCAACAAGGCTTCAGGAGACTCGCCAGGACGCCTAACATCATGAGGCCCTAGGAAAAGCATTTCAGCTTTTATTTCCTGATCAGTAGGGTTAGCCTCAAAGTTCTCAACAAAGTTAAGACCAGTGGCCATGATGAAGGTCTTGTAGTTCAGGGAGAGAGTCCTAGTCCCATTCATCACAGTGAAAGTGATGATAGACTCTTTGGTGTCCTTAGGGCTAGTAGCCGTTGCGGTACACCAAAACTCCCTGAGATAGTCATTATAGATGACTTCTGGGGTGGTTGTAAAGGCTGTGGCAAGAAAGCAGTTTTGTAAATACTTAACTACATCCTTGTAACCCGCATATTGCTGCGGGTAATGGAAATTTCCAACCACATTGTTTTTTGTCAGGTCCACGCCCTCCATTGTGAAGCTCACATTTGGGGCGGTGGTAATAGCATTAGAGGAAGCCATTTTATGATCGGGTTTAGGTCGGAAAATGGTCGGATATTTCTTAATGCTAAGAACACACACACAATTTGTTTGAGAAATAAAAAGGGCAGAGTTTGCTTATAAATTTCTAAAAACGTGTGTGTGTATTCTTTTGGATGGGTATTTATAGGATAGTGGAGATGGGGGTTTTTTTGGCATTTGAGTGATCTTATTTAATCAAAATATAATTTTTGGAAGTTATTTTGAATAAAATGTTTGAGATCCGCATTAAATGCCACCACTCCACTTTTCCTCTTTTTTCTCAATTGGCAGAGTGAACAGTTGAGCAGTTTCTGCAAAAGGGGAAGTTGCAGAGTTTCCATCATCACACAGTGTATTGTGTGAGAGAGGGCATTGAATGCCAAGTTGGGAAGTGGGGGCCCATTAGGTGTATGCCAGAAAGGCTAAAAGAACAAATATTCTTGAATTAAATATGAGTTCAGTTACCAACCTCGGACATTTACTAACTAGATACTTAGAGCATTTAAGTCAGTATTTAATGTCCTTTTCAGTGCCCTGAATGACTCTTCATTCAGTGATAGGTTTTTCAGGGACTTGGGATTAGTCACTGATGATTCAGGAATATGGAAAGATTCCTGAGAAGCAAGGATTCAGGAACTTGGGTTTAGTTTCTGAACCCTCAAGATTTCAAGAACTTGGGTTTAGTTCCTGAGGTTGAGGATTAGTGAAATAATTCACTGACGAACACATTGAGTCAGGGACCTGAGATTTTAAGAATTTACACTTCAGTTGGTAGGAATCAATCAGTGGACTGATTCTCTATATCCAACATTCCTAATTCAGCTTTCAGTCTTGTGAAAGTTGGTTCATCCAAAGGTTTGGTGAAGATATCAGCTAACTGATATTCAATAGGAATGAAGTGTAATTCAATGTCACCATTCATGACATGGTCCCTGATGAAGTGATATCTGATATCAATGTGTTTTGTTCTCTGATGAAGAACAGGGTTGTTAGAGATTGCAATTGCACTTGTGTTATCACAAAAGATATGTACCATCTTGTACTGAATTCCATAGTCACTGAGTTGACTTTTCATCCAGAGTACATTTGCACAACAACTAGCTGCTGCAACATATTCAGCCTCAGCTGAGGACAAGGCAACTGATTGTTGCTTCTTAGCACTCCAACAGACTAATTTCCCACCAAGTATTTGGCAAGAGCCTGAGGTGCTTTTTTTGTCCATGTTGCATCCAGCATAGTCAGAGTCTGAGTATCCTTTGAGATCAAGTCCTGAGCACCTAGGATAGTATAATCCAAGGTTAGGAGTGCCCTTTAGGTACCTGAATATCCTTTTCACAGCAGTGACATGAGATTCTCTTGGGTCAGATTGATATCTGGCACATAGACATACTGAGAATTGGATATCAGGCCTTGATGCAAGTAGATACATCAGTGATCCTATCATTCTTTTAAAGAGAGTTTGATTTACTGGTTTGCCAGTTAGATCAGGACCTAGGTTGTTTGGGGGAACCATGGGAGTTTTGACTGAGGCACAGTCACTGAGATCATACTTCTTCAGTAGATTCTTTACATACTTCTCTTGACTGATAGTGGTTCCTCTATCAGTCTGCTTGATCTGAAGACCAAGAAAGTATGTCAGTTCTCCCATCATGCTCATTTCAAACTTCTTTGCCATTAGTTTTTCAAATTGTTTGCAAAGTTTGAAACTTGTTGAGCCAAAGATAATGTCATCAACATACACTTGTGCTAGTATGACATCATTATTTGTCTTATAGATAAACAATGTGTTGTCTATCTTGCCTCTGACAAATTTGTTTTGGATTAAGAAGGCTGAGAGAGTCTCATACCATGCCCTGGGAGCTTGCTTCAGTCCATAAAGGGCTTTGTTAAGCTTACAGACATGATCAGGAGACTCCTGGCTTTCAAATCCAGGAGGTTGCTCAACATAAACTTCTTCTTTCAGTGAACCATTTAAGAATGCACTTTTAACATCCATTTGGTACACCTTGAAGTTCATGTATGTGGCAAAAGCAAGGAAGATCCTGATGGCTTCCATCCTTGCTACTGGTGCAAATGTTTCCTCATAGTCAATCCCTTCTTGTTGATTAAAGCCTTTGGCTACAAGTCTGGCTTTGTTTTTAATGACTATGCCATTTTTATCAGTTTTGTTTTTGAATACCCATTTCATGCCAATGACTGAGACATTCTCAGGACATTTGACCAAGGTCATTACCTTGTTTCTGTCAAATTGTTCCAGTTCGTCATGCATGGCCTGAACCCAACTTGGATGTTTAAGTGCTTCTTTAACACTTTTGGGTTCAATTGTGGAAATGAAGTCCACAAATAGACATTCATTGGATGAGGCTGCTCTTAGACTAGCAGCCATGCTCCTGGTGAGCATGCCTTCAGTAGGCTCTCCAATAATATTGACAAGTTCAATGTCCTGAGACCTAGTCCAACTTTCTTGAGGTCCTGGATACTGATTTGAACTTGTGGAGGCCTGATTGGGTAGAGGGGTTGGTTCTGGAGTAGACACATGATCATTGTTTGGATCTTGAGTGTCTATCAGATCACTGAGATTGTTTGCATCTTGAGTATTTTGAACAGGCTGATTGATAACATCAGTGTGTGTATGTGCCTCAACAAACTCAGTGATGGTTGGGTTAGGTAGGTTGTGAGGGATTATGTAATAGGAGAGATTAGCATCATCTTGATACTGAGTAGAAGAATTGTTATCAGACAGATATTCATCAGGAGGATATCTTGAAGAATTATCAATTCCTATCTCTTCTACTGAGGCAGTTGAGAACCTGATAGCATCAGTGCTCTCATCAAAGGTAACATGAAATGTTTCCTCAGTCTGCTGTCTCCTTGTGTTGAACACTTTGAAGGCTTTTGAGACAAGTGAGTATCCCAGGAAGTATCCATCATCAGCTTTTGCATCAAATTTCCCTAGGTGATCCTTGTGATTATGAATAAACACTGGACACCCAAAGACATGAAAGTAGCTGATGTCAGGGATTCTTCCTTTGAATAGCTCATATGGGGTTTTCCCATGTCTTTTGACAATTATGGATCTGTTTTGTGTATAACAGGCAGTTTTGACTGCATCAGTCCAAAAATGGTTGGAAAGGACTGATCCACATAGCATTGTCCTAGCAGCTTCAATGAGTGTTCTGTTTTTCCTTTCAGCAACACCATTTTGTTCAGGTGTGTATGGAGAGGAAAAGTTTTGGGAAATACCTTTCTCATCACAGAAACATTCAAGTTCATTATTTTTGAACTCAGTCCCATTGTCAGTTCTAATTTGTTTGACCTTAATGTCATTTTGATTTTCAATGTTCCTAACAAAGGACATGATTGTTTCAGCTGCCTGACTCTTTTTGATCAAGAAGAATACCCAGGTGTATCTAGAGTATTCATCCACTATGACCAGAGTATACTTCTCATGGTTAATAGCAAGGTTTTTAAGATCGGGATCCTACCTAGGATCGTTTTCTTCTTTGCAAAATCGTGATCGTAAGATCGGATCGGGATCCTAAGATCCTACTATAATATCATTTTCTAATGATCTTTGTAATATTATTCAAATCTAAAAATTATTATATATTATTAACATGAAATTATAGGAATGTTTTATGGAAATATTGTCATAAATTGTGAACATAGAATGTTTAAGAAGAATCACATGTTATTTTTTTAATTATATAAAAATATAAACCATAAATTTGTAGTTTTTTAGTTTGCGGTTCGATAAAAGTAAGATCGGATCGGAGTAGATCTTAAGATCCTATGGTCAAGATCGGGATCCTACAAGATCTTAAGCTTGTTAAGATCCTACGTAGGATCCGGATCATTTTTGCTTTGTAGAATCGTAAAATCGTAAGATCCTAATATCAGGATCGAGATATTAACAACTATGGTTAATAGACCTTGGACTGACAGGTCCAAATAGATCCATATGGAGAAGATGTAGGCAGTTCCCGATGGAAAAGTTGGTTTTGGTTTTAAAGGATGCTCTGTGATGTTTACCTTTTTCACAAGCTGAGCATGGTTTATCCTTAGAAAACACAAGAGATGGTAAGCCAAGGACTTTGTTTTGTTTTACAAGATTGTTTATGTTCTTAAAGTTCAGGTGGGTAAGTCTCTTATGCCAAAGCCAGTTGAGTGTATCAGTGGCTTTAGCAAAGAGACAAGTTCCATCCTGAGTTAGACTGGACATGTCTAAAACATAAACATCTTGTCTTCTTGGTGCAATGAGGACAATTTCCTTATTTGTATTGAAGATGGTTCCTTGCTTATCATCAAACTGAACTATGTATTTTGCATCACATAGTTGACTGACACTGATCAGATTATACTTAAGACCATTTACATATGCTATCCTAGTAAAGACAATACCATTGCAGTTTACTGAACCATAACCTTCAGTGAGACATGATGAATTATCAGCAAATATCACTTTGGGTCCTGGTTCTTCCACATATTTGTGCAGACACTCCTTAACACCAGTCATGCTCCTTGAACATCCACTATCTAGATGCCAAACAAGATCCCTGGCATGCTTCTGCACAAATAGTAAACTAGGTCAGTTCTTTCTAGGACTCCATTTCATGGAGGGTTTGGTATTGTAGGTCTTTATGAAAGTATTAATTGATTCATGGTCAGAGGTTGAGTGGACTGAGCTACCACATGTTTTGCATTTGGTTGTAGGGGTAGCCTCAGTAGTCTGAGAGGATTGTTTCATTCCTCTTCTTGACTGAATGACCTTCTCTTTTCCTGAGGATTTCTGAGTGGAACTTCCACTAGATTCACAATGTTTGTCATATTGACAATCCTCAGGGTGGTGGTCATTGAATCCACACAAAGGGCAGGGAGGAAAAGGCTTGGCCTTTTGCTTCTGTTTCTGCTTAGAATCAGAAGGGTAGTTCAGGCACTGAGCCTTGAGTCCTGAAAAGTTTGACATGACTGAGCATTGTTTATGATCAGAGGTCCTGTGATCTTCCTATAGCAATCATCAGTGAGATGATTTGTATAGTTGCATAGCTCACATCTTTTCAGGGGTTTTGTGGGTTTGGGTTTGGTCTTTGAGGAAGTTGGTTTTTGTTCCTTCTTGGATTGAGAAGATTTCTCAGAAGATGCAATCTTCTCTCCTAGCTTCCTGACCATTTCAGCCAACTGATCAAATTTTGAGTCAGGGCTTTGGGTTGTTACTTCAGAAGGGACTGAAGTTGATGAGTCATCAGTATTTACTGAGACATCAAGGTTTGCTCTCTTCAGGATGGTTGTTCCCCTTCCTGATCTCTCCTTTGGAGAGTGTGGTGAGAAGACCATAGGTGGGAGGCCTAAGTTAGGTGTAGCACCCTGAAGGGTATTCAGTGGAGGAAGTGGAGGGTATGATTCTGATTCAGACTCATCCAAGGACTCAGTGAATGGTTCAGTGAGTTCAAGCTTACTGAGTTTTTCAGTGAGTCCAAGCATATTTTTCAAAGCCTGACTTTCAGGAAGCAAGATCTTTCCAGTCTCAAAGTTTGGTAACTTACTGACTGGGTTGTCCCTGACAATCCAGTCATTTGACTTGGGAAGTAATTCTTGCTCAAAAGATATGCCAGCTGGAACAAAGTTCATTTCATTTTGACACACAGTTGGATCAACCATAAGAGGGTCAATACCAATTGTTTTCTGAGAGATTAATCCCACAGTGTCAAAAACCTTAGGGTTCTTCTTGGTCCAGCTTTGAATGATAGCCTTTTCTTTGTTAAGTTCAGTTTGAAGGACTTGGTTTTGTTTCAAAATCTCAGTGTTCTGAATTTGTAGAGTTATTGTTTCTAGTTTGGCTTGCTTAAGTACAAGCAGTTCATCTCTACATTTGTTCAATTCTGACACAATATTGTTATATTTTGAAAGCAAGTTAAGCCTTTGTTCTTCAACAAACTTTAAATCAACACAAATATAATTCATGTAAGACTGCCAATCAGAATCATCATCCATAGAAAGTAAAGTATTTACCTTCTTCATGGTGATGTTGACCCACTCTCCATTTCTAGCATGGCCTTTTCCCACAGCCACCTGATCCTCTTCTGAAAGTGCCATCAGTGCACTAACTCTTATTTCCTCATCTGAGGAAACCTCTTCATCATCCCAATCATATGCTTCAGCTATTAAAACCTTGTTCTTTGTCTGAATAGGTTTAGATGTTTGAGCAGCCTGAGACAATATGGGGTTAGTTTCAAGAAGTGCAAGTTTAGCTTTGATATTCCTATATTTTGTTTCAAAATCCTTTTGACCCTTGTTTTGGAATTGTTGGGTGGACTGAAACATTTTAGGTTGAAACTTGCTAGTTCCTGAAAATTTGTAAGAGGGTTCTGAGATAGTTTTAGAATAACAGTCCCTAGCAAAATGACCCTTTTTACCACATTTAAAGCATTCAGTGGTTTCATTTGCTTTTGATTTTGTAAAGTTGGACTGATTTCTTTTGATGAAACGTTTTGAACTAGCAAGGAGTGCCCTTTCTTGGAATTCCAAGTTCAGGTCATTTAGGTATTCCTCATCAGTCCTTTCATCAATTTCTTCTTCAGAATCCTCTTGAATATCCTGCACAACACCATTAGAATAGAAAGCAGTTGATATGGGTGTGGAGGTTAAGGCCTTTTTGGACTCAAAAGCTTTTGAGTCAGGGTATCTCCTTGAGATCAAGTTGTCTTCATAGACAAACTTCCCATAAATTTCAGGGAGCTCAAGGGTCTGAATGTGGTTAGCATTCCTCAGGCCTTGTGAGAAGTTGAGCCACTTGTCAGGGAGACTGTTGACAAAGCCAACATTTGTCTCATGTTTGGTCAATACAACACCATCATTTGATAATTCATTTATCAAAGTCTTATATCTGGTGTAGGTCTGTGAGAGACTTTCAGAGTCTTTTGCCCTGAAAGTATTATACTCAAGTTTAAGGTCCATGACCCTATTTTCCTTGGTATCTGAGGGACCCTCAAAGCTGTTTACCAAGTCATCCCAAGTTTGCTTGGCTGTTAGACAGTTGATGACTGATTCCATTACATCGTCAGGAAGACATGATATAAGGATGCTTTTCAGGCGTTGGTCTTGATTGACCACCCTCCTCTCATCAATGGTCCATTGGGCCTCAGGCTTGTTTAGCCCTGTGTTAGTCTTTGGGACAAATGGGTCATCCCTGATACAGGTGATGTAGTAGGGTTCCATACCAGTAAGATAGCAAATCATACGCTTCTTCCATTTGCTAAATTTCCCAGCTTCAAGTCTGGGTGCAACAGCTGAGTAGCTGCCACCCTTTTTGTCGACTAGCTGGGGTACATTGATATCAGCCATAGTAGGATCTTGGTTTTAAAAACCTAGAGCACTCTTGGTTAGTTTAAAAGATTTTATAAACCAGAGGCTCTGATACCACTTGTTGGTCCCTTTACACTATTAGAGTTAACTAGAAAGTTAATCTATTTCGTGTTATGACTAATACAATGTTTAGGATTAATTCTAACAGTTATAAAACGTGAGTATAAAAAAACAATATTTTTCAACGTTTAAATTCTTATTAGAAATAATTCCAAGAATCTATACCCAAGTGTTTTGCGGAACAAACACTTGGGATTGAATAGACAAGGGTATGGGGTGTCTCCTATCGAAACTCAAGTTTTGCTTGAGTGGTAACAATATACCCACTGAGCTATCTCAGTGAGTTGTATACTCTTTGTAGGAGAGAAGTTCCTTTGCAAAAGTTCAAGACTTTAAATATACAAAGCACACTTAAACTTCTCTCCCATCTGATCTATTTATACACAAGTAATCTAAGTATAAGTGATTAAATATAATACAAGTTGTTGAGGTTGCGTGTCTGACAATTACAAATAGTAATTGTCATTTCTAAGAACCAATAGGAAAAGGGCTAATAAGACTTTGGGAGTTGTTGGCTGACACTCCATGACTTTTAGCCGCAATAGGGAAGGTTGGATCTGACAAGAGAATAGTGTTGGGCTTACACTATTATCTTCTCAGATCTTTTCCCTATTGTTCCCGCCTTTTCTTCAGGCGTTGGTTCCTCAGTCCTTCAATCACTTTGTTAGTTGAGGAGACTGGGTTCAGTGAGTTCTTGTCCAACACTCACTGAACCATCATCTTCTTCTTTGGCTTAAGTCCGACTCAGGGAGTACCGCCTTCTTGAGAAGTGAATCCTTCTTCTTGAATTCGTCTTAAGCATCTTGAAGATGACTCACTGAGAGGTTGTTCACTCAGTGACTTGAATTGTTCTCGGTTTAAGTTAAACACTTAGTTAATTTGTGTCCAAATCATGTTTTACGTATTCTTGGGTTTTTCATGACCCAACAGAAAGAAGCCCTCCTTACAACTTAGGCAGAAACCGGGTCAATACATATGCTGTCAGAATCACTTAGTTGATTGCTGGCATTGAAGACAAAGTATCATGGACCCAGTGATACGCTGCACAACCCTCCCTAGCCACTCAAGGTCCCTCAAAGGATTCTTGTTTCAATTGTCACGGAGTTCAATACATTTCTATCGTCTCTCTCACTCCGAGTTAGATGATATTGAAAAGGTGGCAGTCCTCTCCAGCCTCCGATCACCAAATCAAAACGCACAATAGAGTCTAGAGCCACGAGATGCATAATAAGATCTCATAGGGACATGAATTATTTCTACACTGGGTGTTCAACATTAAGGACACCAGTTGTAAACTTAAGAGTCCTACGCAGATCTTAGCAATCTGCCAGAACATTTATGAGAGAATTTACAAATGTAATTCTCAATGATTGAATGGAAATTCCTGCCAGGGTCAACATCAAGCAGCCCTGAAAGCAGGTCACTTCGGTAATTCCTTATGGATTACGCTTAGTGGTCGCGGCGGTTTCAAACGGTCTACAGTCGTGGAGTGATCTCCAGCGACTCACCTAATCGTTGATGTACTACGGTACGATCTTAAAAAGCCCTCTGTGGGTTTTCGATTAGGAACGGTCCTGGTAAGGATTAGAGAGAGTTTTCACACTATGCTGTTAACAATCTCGAAGTCCGAACCTGTAAGTACCGGACGTTTTATTGCTAACTGTCGTATGCAGGAACATCTGGCGGTTGAAGCTGATTGCTGTTGCAGCTGTTTGCGGTTGTAGCTGATTGAGGTTGCAGCTGAATGCGGTTGTAGCTGATTGAAGAAAAGATGCCAATCCTCTACCACACTACATCATCATTGTAACTCAACAAAGTCATGATCAACCTAAAAGACCTTTAACACGGCTTCTGCAAACTCTGATGCTAAAGATCATGACACCAAATAGTGTGAGCATGTCGGCTCAAAGAATATCACATCACAAGGAGACATACTACTGAATGATGGCTAGAAGATACATGCTGGATGATATTTTCAAAGAACACTTAAAATCATCCATGACAACGGAAAAGTCATCAAAAGTCCACTGCTGAATGCACAAAGTTTCATGACATTGAAGAATCAAAGACTACGAGCTATGAAGACAAGTTCTGAAGACAAAATGCTAGAATTCAAGTTATTATTTCCGGGGTGACCTCCCTTAGGGGGAGATTGTTAGAAATATAAATATTCAGATGAAGGTTCGGTCACCCCGAGCATCTATTTAGCATTCACATAGCTCGTAGGCTTATTTATATTAGTTTAGTACTATTAGTATTATTAGTATTATTAGTGTAGTTAAATATATTTGTGGAGTGGGTCGGGGCTTTCCCCACTGTCAGCTCATTCTACAGCCCACTAGGGGCACAATATTAGGTACTATATATATAACCCTTCCCACACAAGGGAAGGGTGGAACTCACATTTCATCTAATCTAATCTTTTGTTTTTTGAGTTTCCCCTCTCTCTCACTAACATCTCTCTACTAACTCACCATGGATCTATACTTTCATAACACAAGACCACCCGAATCATCCACACAATCAAGATGTTTATATTCTACACGATCTTTGTTATATTTTGTTAACGACAATTATAAACTTTATTTTAGCAAAACATAAATATAGTTAAGTCTTTTACATATAATATCACAAGTCTTTCTTAAACACAAACTAAACATTACTTAGCTAGCTAGTATATACATTTTACAAGTATACTTTCATAAACATGTTAATCTAAAATGAAATTGTATTTTTACATCATTCCATGGATCATCCTACTCTAATCTAAGATTTCATAGGATCCTTGGAAGATATGGTGAATATTTTGTTTAGATTATCACTCTAGAATCCTTGAAAGATATTGTGTATATTTTGGTTAGATTTGATAAAAGATTATGAAGATTTTCTGTCAGGTCCTCGTGGAACCAAAAGGATACACGGATGGAACCCTTGATTTGGTTTCGTCTGATCCGTGGTTTGCTGGCCTTGGTGCCTATAAATAGCAAGCCACACCATGTTGTTTGATCGTCACTTACATACATAAAACAACATGCATTCTCTCATTCATCATTCTCTATATCTAACTCATTCTTATTTCATTTTAGTGAGCTTCTTTGTAGCAAGAAGATCAAAGAATTACAAGCTTCAACAAAACATTGCAAGACTTGTTTGTTTGTCATTGTTTGAATTGTATTTATTTATACATCATTGTTTGTACCAAACCATAATAAACCTCTGATAGTGATCGGTTAGTATTTTAGTCCTCAAAATACATTGTGTGACGGAAGTGGTTGTACCCTTGTAAAAGAACTCGACATCTAGCTTTGTGTCAGAAATATTGTGTAAGCGACGTGTAAAGGTTTTCTTCACCGGATAAAGAAGCTTTTTTACTAGTGAAGAAAAATCTCGAGTTGGATACTCGGGTAGTGGAGTAGGGCAAGGAAAAAGAGTCCTTGTAGACCGAATCATTATAAACACTCGTGTTGTGGTTTGATTGTTTCTATCTTTCTTGCACCTTTCTTATTGTCATTTTGTTTGCATACATTAAGTCATTTCACACAAAGATAACTAAGAAAAAGAAATAAAAAACGGTAAAACTATTCAACCCCCTTCTAGTTTTCCACAACCTAGAAAGAATAATCAAATGAAACCGAAATTTGTCATGTCTATATATATATAAAAAAGTGAAACTCAAATAATAAAACAAAATAATAAGTTATTTATTGACTTTGAAAGTTCTTAATCATGTTTTTCCTAATAAACTCGAGTATGAAAAATTTGTTATCTTAAATAATAAAATTAAATTATTAAGAATTGTTAATTCATTTGTAGAGATTTTATTGTATGTAGAGTATATGATCGACTAAAGTCGCGGTTGTGCTAGTAACAACCAAGAGATTTTCTAGTGTTATATATAAATGCGCCTAACGTGGTGAAATAGTAATATGTATCATAAACAAGCAAAGGAAATTAGAATATAGGTCAAATCAAAAAAATCATTAACCGTTAATGATAGCCGTTTGGTTTTATCAGTGGACGGACAAGTTGTATATTTTTTAGAGGCAGTCAGAATACTATTGTTAAATGGCTACCTGATGGTATTAATTAGGGGAAGTTATACACGTTCTCAAGTGGGAGTTTGTACGATTATGTGCATAATATAACATAATTAAATACCATCATAATATATGATAACATTTTGTCACACACATATAACGCGTGACTTCAGTTTTATATATTTACTGTAAATATATAAATGATCTAAGTAAGCGAAACCGAATTAGGCATATTCAGTTGGACTGTTTAAGAAGTAATGTGCTTAAACCAAGAATCAGATGGAGAACCCATCTAGTCCATTAGTTCCGGCCGCCCCCATGAGGTGTGTCGGGCTTGGTTTTGGTTCAATTACTTATTTAAGAAGATAAGTATATTATAGGATAATATCAAATCTTTTAAATAAAGTAAGTACCCCTTATATATTTAGAGTTTATCTTGTATTTAATGGAAGGTATATTTTAGAGAAATTTTTTTAAACAACCCATAACCGCTACTGTTTACGTATGATAGGTAAATCGGTTTAGAGATGGGATGGGAATAGTTTTGTTGTTTGGTTTCCCGTCTTGAACGGTAAGGACCCGATGAGATTGATATAGATCAAGAAGCTTAGGTAACACTTAAACAAGAACCATGTAGCACTGCTATGAGGCAGTACTTGCCCAAGTGTGTGTAAAACTTATGTAATAGTGTATGTGTTGGTATCTCGGGTATTAGTTTTCCAACCCACCATCTTGTCTCGAGTTTTCAGCGTTTTCCTTATAACTAACCAGATTAAGAAAGCATGTTTTGGAATACATTGAGAATCACATTATACCATGGAAAGCCATCCCATTCCAAACGAATATATTTCACACCATATCCACTGAAAAGGGAACTACAACACTACTTCATCTCTCCATCAAATGGCGTCTTATAAGTCAAACTTTATAAATAGAAAAGACATATATAATTAGTAAAATATAAAAATACAAACATTAAATAAGACATCACTTTATGCACAACTTGTTGGGCCAATTTAGTGCCTAATGATCTTTACGTAATGATTTGAATAGAAAATAACCTAAGTGTTAGATAACTGTTTAACACTAATCAAGTCACTGAATGAATAGTCATTCAGTGAGTTACCTTTAAGATGTTCTGCCTGAGTCTGATAGAAAGACTCACCATTCAGTGAGGCAATACTCAGTGAATTAAGTCCCTAAACCAAAGAAGAAATTAATGAGTTCAGTGAGTGATGATAATAAGCTCACTGAACCCCATCAATCTCCTCAACACAAGAAGACTTGAAGACTTAGACAAATGTCTAAGTGTCTGAAGAAAAGGCGGGATATGTTTGAAAGGATAAGTTTAAGTCCTTATCAACCAAAAGTCAATGTATCCAAAGTTGGGTAAATGTCAAAACAGTTGTCAACGTTGTTCTTCCTAAAGTATGTTTGTCCATTCCTTAGAATAGAATATTGTATAAGGACAAAGTACAAATATGTGTTTTGTCCATTCATTCTAAGACACACAACTTTTACCCAAATGTTATTACCTATTTCCTAGCTTATACAAGAAGGGTTTTGCTAATCTCTGCCCACTGGGCATTTGTTTAGCTCTTTATATAAGGAATGTTGAGTTCATTAATATCAAAATGATGATCAATTACGGTAATTTTAAAGATAAATAAATGTTCATTAAATGCATTTTTTTGATTTAAAAGGAAATTTTGTCTTCATTAATTCCGCTTAATCCTTTACCCAGTGGGCAAAGATTAGCAAAACCCTACTCTTCAAAACACAACTAGGTCCCTGAGCTAGAACTCAGTTGGTTAAGCATAGTTGTTACTCAAAGTATAACTTAGGTTTTACTTTGAGTTCAGTAAGGAGATCAAACCATACTTGTCATTCAATCCCAACTGTTGTTCTGCAAACAGTTGGGTATAAATTCTTTGATTTACTTCTAATAAGAATTTAAATGTTGAAAAACTTTGTGTCTCTACTTTTAAGCTTAATATCTTATTACAAGTCTTTCATTACATTACTTAAGCATTATTGGTTAGATTAACTTTGTAGTTAAGCTAACCTTGTAAAAGGAAACATCACAACTAAACATATAAATGACATACAAAATTACAAACTGATAATATGAGAGTGATAACGTCATTATTTGATACATATATAATTGAGTGCATAGCATAACTAAACACGACACTCAATTATGTTTGTACCGAACAGTGAAATCGTTTCCTTTCATCTGGACCCATTCTTTTTCTAGCCGTTTCAATTTTATGTGATTCCATAGTACCAAATAGTATAATGGCTTCAATCAGTTCACTAATCAGTGCATCAAGCCATCAAGCTAATTCCTTCATGAGAGTTCTGAGATTGAACCACTTTGTCAAATAATAGAAAAATGACTAGCTTGAATATATATTAAGTTGTCCTTATTCTTAAACGTTTTCTAAAACTAGAAAGATTTATTTGAGACTGGATGAACACGGGTTTAAAAACTAATGTTATGCACCGCGTTCACCCTTATGAATGTCGTTAGAAAGAGATATCCAAACCATGAAACTTTTCTTGGGTAATTTGATCTAAAATTTGGCTCATTTCATCAGTAAGATGGTTGGTCCAGTCTCCAACTTTTCCTTCCCTAAAGAACACATCATTAGGTATACCCTCACATACATTACCTTGCTTATTAACCTCCCTTAGATTTTCAAAACTACATAGTTCGATAATTCCTTTCACCACACCGTTAACCTCTTCCTCCTTTGTGAAGGGGTAACCCAAGAACTTCGCAAGCCGCTTTACATTATTCATTGCATCTCTTTTCATGTCCTCATATGTCAAAAATAAAACATTTTCCGAGCATTCCAAACTGAACTCGTGGTACCCTTTCACATGGTCCCAATAAGGTCCCATGGGCATGACACCTTTACTAAACAGCTCAAAAGTCTCTTCAAATGTCAATGGACTACACGATTTTTCCCTCAACTTGTTTGCAAAGTGAAACATAGAGACCAAAACATCTTTTGGGTTTCTACATAAATAAACTATGCGACAACTAGAATCAAGAATGGATTGAGGCAATGACGTATACGGTATATGCGTAGCAAAAATACGTGGCGAATGAGCATCAGCATAAGTAGGCATGTTTATAAAAACTTCGGTTTCAATGAAAGGCACACAGTTATGCGGGTTAGAGACTAACAAAGGGTGATCAGTTGAAAGAGGCTTGCATTTGTACCGGTTTCTGTTCACCATAGCAAACACAAGTGCCTTGAGCCATGTTGTCCCGGATTTAGGCAGTGTGGCCAAGTAGATATCAGTTGGATGAGCTTTGAAAGTATCTTGCACGGCCATAACATTTTCAACTGAGATTCTACGCATGGACTGATACCAATAGCCTTGGTACATGTATAGATTTTCAGTCATCCAACCTCTCTCTTTTGGAAGCGTTGCTAGCCTATCCTTGTATCTATCGAAAATAAGGGCCATTTTTGATACTTCTTGTTTACGTTCATCATTAAAGTTGGTTAAACAAGAAAGAGGCATAGGGTGAGAAGCTATAGAGATCGACAATTGAAGGTTGTTTATGTAGAATGAACGGAGTTCTTGTTATTTATAGAACGAAATCATGTTCTTTAATTTAGATTCTTGAAACTAAGACCGTTCATACATGAATGATATCTTCATTTAAGGATCCTTGGAATCTTAGGAAATCAAGGGTGACGATTTTATGTGATTAGATTACATTAACCAAGAAATCTTGATACGTGTAGTTTGTTACTTAAGGAGTGTTCATATGGAATATCAAAAAGAATGAATAACAATTAACTAATTAAGTAAATAATACGCGTAGTTTGTTAAAAAGAAAGGAGTAATTAGCAATTAATGAAGGTCTCTTGAAATGAACTGCTTTGATAATTGTACTAGTAACTTTGTTACGTTCTAAAATCTCAATATAAAAGATTAATTGAGATACTAGCCTAATGGTAGGGAGACATGTGGCATAACTCGGAGGCCAGAGGTCACGAGTTCAAATCCCGCCCTATGTCCTTTAATCATGATGTCACACAGTTACTTTTCTACTTGTTGCCATGAGACCGCTGAGTGGCAATGGCCGGTTAGCATGCCTGCCAGTGTCCATAAGTCTATGATCATCACAACATCTATATCTGTAATTCTGTATACTACAACAAATCACCCAGATTGTCAACAAAATCATTCTCATTTGATTCGGTTCTTGAAACGTAGGGAGTTAGAGGTGAGAGATTTGTGATTCCTTCATAGTCAATTTAACAAATTTCTCCTGAAAAAGAGAGCTACTATAATCAAATATAGCTTCTTGTTTAGTCTTTCCCATGATTTTGTGGGATTTGATGCTTAGGATGGTATATTTGTGGCTCCCTATAGGCATGAAAAAAGGTTACAAAATACACTTTTGCTACCTATATAAGATAAACAAATCAGCTTGGTCGGTTATATTTAACTTAGCTTCTAGGGATGTACATTGTGTTGACTGAACCAATCTTAAGAAATATAAAGATCTAATCTATTTCATGCATGGGTCTTCTAGGGGTGTAATGCAGCATATTAACCTTGTATGCTGATTTGCTTAGGCTTTATGCTTTATTTCAGAATTCCAATTAGACTAATTCATGGATTTTAGATCGTAAGAAAACGAAGTAAATGCACCTCTAATAGCAAAAATTTGTCAAGAACGTGCAAACGTTGCACAACCTAGTCTAACCAGAATTAATATGCGACCAAAACCGGATCAGAAAATGAACCCGTTGATAGGCAAGTCCAGTATAATTCAATCACTTGCAGTTTGGTGGTTCAGCAGTTCACTTCAACTTTTACCAGAGAAAAAAAATCATCTTTCCCACAATGTCACTACATATAATTATCACCTCCTTTCTGAGTTCAAGCTTAATAAACTAACTAAGATGCATTAAAAGTTCATAAATTGTGCTAGAATGTTTTTAAGAGATCACACACCAATATGATCACATCTTCTAGACTTTATCAATGAATTACAATTTAGTTTAAATATTTCATCGACAAAAAAAGAAAACATGCATACAAGTCAATATTGATGTTAACACCCATATTTCTTTCTCCAAAATAAGAACTGAAACCTTCAAGAAAGAGGGCAGACTCAACAAAATAAGTCGGAAAAGATAGGGTTGTTGTAATCATGCATGAATGATACTTGATCGCAAAAAATATTGATATCCCCAAGGGTATTGCTTCATTTTGAAGCTAGATTACTATCTGCTTTCTCTAATGCTCGTAGAAGATGAGTTATACGATAACGAAGCTTTTCCTCTTCTTTCAGAGCCTGAAGAGAGGTAAAAGACAAATAGCTTTAAGTCCATCGTCATATATTTAAAAGAAAGAGATGTGATATACTCCCTATGTCCGTAAAGCATGCAAAATTTCATTCCTCGTTAACTTTCAATTCTAGTTCACTTTTTTGCCCATTAGCCGTATTGAAGTTAGTAACTATGGTTGTCCATAGTAAGGGGCATTTTGAACATCTAAACAGCTCTAAAACATATTCCATTTATTGAACTAAGTTTCAAATTAAAAGTTGCACTTTTTTTCTTCTTTAAAAGATGGAGTATTATAGTTTACCTTTTCTCTTTCTGCAAGTTGCTCTGATTTTGCCTCTTCTAACCTTTTTTCCAGTTCCGCCACATTATTTAACAATTCCTCATTTCCAGAATCAGACACTGCAAGTACTCAATTCCATATAAAGGACAGAAATTACTAAAAACTAGAATTAAGTGCTTAAGGTTACGCTTCAGAACAAGATTAAAGGATCGAGAATAAATTCTTGTTGTTCAAAAAAAAAACTAGAATTAAGTGCTTAAGGTTACGCTTCAGAACAAGATTAAAGGATCGAGAATAAACTACTTATAACTAACCTTTAGTTGTGGCAAAGGCAGCTTCAAGTCTTGCCAACCGTTCCTATAGTTCAAACACGGATGAGTTAGGTGAAATATTATATAAAAGAGAATATTGTTTAATCAATGTTAATGTAAATATGCATGTTGCAGTCAGAAAATGTGAACTATAAGTGCATCACTTGTTGATCAAAAACATCACCCACAATGATCAATTAACAGACAACTTGCCTTAAACAGAAGAAAACAGATCAGATAGCTCATGGCAGACATCCTATTACTACTTTTGCTACATTTAAGAACATTTTTGGCAACAAGATAATCCTAAGTTATAGCAAAACTCAATCCAATCCTATAAAGTAAGAATAGGTAGTTTCTTCAGACTAACATGAGTATTATCATAGCTTAACTCCTAGATTGACTCTCTAAATATCGTTTATGTAGACGTGGTTACTGTTGGGATGACTAATTAACCAGCAGAGAGTGCCGTCATTTTCTTTAGGACTGGTACAAAAGCTACACGCAGATGTAAAATGAGGGAAAAATAATATCAAAATGGAAACTACATATACAAAAAAGACATTGAACGGGCAGCAGTGGCTCCCACTACTCCAATCCACACCAAAAGACATCAAGACAAAAGGCATAGAACCATGAATAAGTAGGCGCCAATATAAGCGACTATTGTCCTTGAAAGAAGTCCAAGCCCCAAATATCCATAGGACTAAAAACCAGACCCCAACAGATAAAGATGAATACAAACAACAGTAGTTGCATAAGCCATAATGAATGATCCAAGGATTAAAGGATCTCTCTTGAAATTATGTCAGTCGCACATATGAACAAGACACCAAACCATGATGAAAATCATACGCTCTAAATACTTGAGATGGAAACACGGTGACAGTTGAAGGAAAACAACTTCGTCCAGAATGAGTCAAAAGAGCTACTGTATGTCACCTCAATATCGATCAATTCTCAAATCCACAGGATCACCCTCACAAGTCACAAGCAGTAATAGTAGCACCGAAACGGGAACGGCAAAGGGATACGGGAACGGGAAACGGCAAAAATAAAAAATTCAAGATACGGGAACGGCATAGATACGGAAATAAAAAATATAAAAAAAATTAAAAATATATTAAAGAAAATTCAAAATAGATATATGTTGATGTAAATTGTAAACTCCAAAAGTACTACATGTTCCAAAGGTAATTAATTATCAATAATCAAATCATTTTCTACATGTTAATACAAATTATATTCATTTGCTACATGTTAATACAAATTACAAATAACATATGAAACATAAGTATAGGGAGTTATCTAGTTTGATTTATGAAATGAATAAGTAAATGAAATACTAGAAAATTCAAGAAAAGCTGACGTTGGAATATGTATTTGGTCAAGATGCAAGTTAGTCAATATAGCTTCCTCTTTAAGTTTCATTTCTATCGAGGGGCAACTGTACACGATCTTATCGACACACCACTACACACTCACCGTTTTAAAAAAACAAAAATTACCTACAGCATGACAACTCTCGTTTTCGTTCAGAGTTACTCACATAAAACCCAAGATACGGCTTGGATACTTCGTTGAAATCCAGATACGGTCAGGATCCTTCATAAGAAACGTTTCGCAAACCCAGGAAACTCCATGGAAACGTTTCGCAGGCGTTTCGAACGCGTATCCGCTCCCAACACGTTCCCAAACGGGAACGCCAGCCAAAATGGAGTTTCGGTGCATCAGTGGTCACAAGTACTAATAGTTATACAGGAAAGAGAGCCTATACAACAGTTCTCTAGTCTGTTAAAGTCGCTAATAGACTCGGTATTTGGCTAAACGGATTTAGGGAAATCTTTTACACACCGAACATTCGGACCAAAGTTGGACAAAGCTGAACCAAACCAGCTGTATTAGTCGTTGGGTTAAACGGTTTGGGGCCGAGTAAAACCGAATTAAAAAAGGAACTAAGGAAGCACCTGCACTTTGAAACTAGATGCAACAATTTTGGCATAACTAGAAGCCACTATAGCTTTCAGTTTTGAACTAAAGTAACAAAACAAAACAATAGCTACCATCGGCAATATATATACCAATTATAATTAAATACAAATCTTATCTCAAGTTTCAAACTGACAGTTTATTAGTGATCTTTACAAATCCTATTGAGAAAGGGGCATACTAACTAGAAACTAGTGGGTTATACGGGCAGGCCCCAAGTTTTGATTTTTATTACCAAACTCAATATATTAAACCGGTTACAGCTTTGAGTAGATCCAGAAAACCAATCTAAAACCAAATAACCAAAATCGAGTTCACCCACAAAAGCTGGTTTATCCATTTAAAGAACACCCCTAAGCATATGCTTAACTTTTTTTTGTTGATAAGACAATTAACTATCTCACAAGCATATGCTTAACTTATGCTGTCACAATTCACAAAGATAATTTTCCAATATTGGCACATAAGTAGATATCATGAAACCGGGTACAAAAAATTGTTCTTGACAGAAGTCCAACCCCTATTGTCCAGGAATTAGAAATCAAACCCCAACAGACATACATGAATACGCATGAGTCACGACAGTAGAGCACTGAGATGGAAACCATATGAATGATCGAGAAAATTGAAGTCTATTTCATGGAAATCTATTACACACCAAAATCCGAAGCGAAGTTGGGCAAAACCAAACCAAACCAACCGAATTAGTCATGGGGTAACTAGTCTGGGCCAGTAAAACCGAACTAAAAAAGGATCTAAGGAAGCACCTGCAGTTTGAAACTTAATGCAACTATTTTGGCTTTCGAAAGTTACAAAACAACCCTATAGGCTATAGCTACCCATAACCATTATGATTACATACAAATCCTATCTAGAAAGGCACATTTGTTCGAACTTTCAGTTTATTTGTAATCTTTACAAATCCGATCGAGAAAGGGGCATAACTGAAACTCATAGGTTATTCGGTTTTAACTTTTTATAACCCAATCCAGTTCACCCAAACATGTGGGTTTATCCGTTTAATAAACACGGGACATTTAACTTATGTGGTCAGATAACTTTGAATTTGCCATGAACTTATGGCGCAAGCATTCAAATTGTATCTCTTTGGACAAACCAAGTACATTTGATTAAGCTTAACATAAAAAGATATACTCAGTATAACAATGTATGTATGGTGAGATAACACAAATTCAAACCTTAAACCCTAAACCTATGAATATGAAAATGAAAGTTATTCGCCTTTCATAGGTATCTTGCACACACATATAAACATTATCTAAAACTAAGTTATAAAGACAATAACAAATATATTACAGTAAAATTGAAGAGAGATTATTACCTCAGCTTCAGAGGCTCTTTGATGAAAGGGTTTAAGGGTTTCTTCAAGATTATTCGATGCCGCCATTAACAAACCGAGAAAAGGGTTTAAGGGTTGTTGGTATTGATGTTCTTTTTATGCTTTTACTACTTTTATATTTATGGATAGTGTGATAATTTGGTAGGAATCTTTAACATAGTTGTCAAAAGCAACAGCGAATTCAAAGCTTAAAGAAGCAAAATGTGGCCTAGGCGAGAGGAAAAAAAAAAGTGCGGGCCCGAAAAAAAAAATTCACTTAGGTAAAAAAACACCAAATGCCATTCAAATTACCAAATACCATTTAAATAACCCATAATGCGGAGGATATTGATGATATATACTAATTGATTTTGATTTTTGGAACAAAGATTCTCCTCTGATATCTCCATGTATCTTTTTCTCTGATATGCATTAAAAGTCTCTGTAGGAACCGAAGTGTTTATATTGAAAACTGGAATATGTCGGTTAATATTTATGTGGGCCTGGGCCTAGGGTTTTGGGCGATGAAGGTGGGCCTCGCCCTCGCCTGTTGCCTAGGCGCACAAGGCGAGCGCCTTGCCCTTTAACAACTATGATCTTTAACTGAATTTATTTATAGAGTAACTTGCAAAAATTGTCCCTCTAGTTTGGCGAAATTACAAGTTCAATCCTTATACTTTTGAAAGTATTTAAATTACTACACTCCTTTCTTCGTCTTCTTTTTCACTTTGGTCCTTGTGAGGGTAATTTAGTCATATAATTGTGGTCAGGGACGACTAGTGCACTTGTAAGCTTCTTATAAGGATGATTAGTATACTTTAAAAGGATGGGCTGAATCTGCAATTTGGCCAAACCACAAGGAAGATTTTTGCAATTTACTCTTATCTATAAAAAGCTATAGATTAACTATGAGACTATAAAGTAATTTTAAGCTATATAAAACTGATTATTTTTAATGTTTAAAGGAAAAAACTGGTTTTCTTCGTGAAAAAAAGCAAAAAAAATATAACAAATAAGCACTACCGAACACCCTTTCAATCAAGTCGAATCGCATTAAAATTTTCATGTAATTATATAACATTTTGTTACTATTGAAAAATATTTTATAGCAGTGAATTTGTTTCGTCACAAGAATATATAGTAAAAACATCTCGACAAACATTTAAGCTAAAAATATTACTCGTTAATATCATATGGGACTATCTACACTTGTTGGTTTAAGATTTAATCAAACGAAAGCCTAAACAAACATATGTCTTGTCCATCTTCGTATGTTAAACATAAACAAGTAAAGCATAACGAACAAGAGAGTTTACCTCGTTCAAGTTCTTGTTTAGTTGTTAAGGAAAGTAGCTCGTTCGTTTTGGTTTACGTCCGTTCATTAAAACGACAAACAACAATTGTGAACAAAGAAGCGTATACTGTAGATACACAATTTAAATATACGAGTAGAGAAACACGAATGAACGAACCTTAACACACATATGACCAGACATTGAAGGACGTAGAGATTTTTGCTCGTGTTTATATATTTGATAAATAGAACCTAGTATTTTGCTCAAGTTTGTTCGCATGATATACGATGAACATGAATAAACTTCGATACTTTTTTCTAAAACAAGTAAAAGAAAATGAACATGAATAAACTCTTTGTACAGTTCACAAATAATGGATTGTTGAACATTCAGTCCGTTTAGGAAAAAGTTCAATCGCAACTCAAAAGTTTTCCGCCGATTTAAACATTCTGGAGAATTATAAATTAGCAGTGTTGACATTAGAGGATCACCATTGATTTGTACCACACGTATCCGGTGATATTTACCTCACTACTTTGTACTATAACGGTTAATATTTTGATTGATATTTGGACCGTGATGCAATATTTCTACATCAACTAGAATTTGACTTGAACTATTCCCTATAATACAACTTTTCTAGTTATGATCGGGTAGTTGTGGTCGTTGAGGTCTTCACGTTTCTAGTTTCAACTTTCAAGCAAGTGGAAATTGTTTAGGTCTTCCGGTCTTGACTAGGCCTTGTTTTAAATCATGAAACTATAGTTTATTAGGCCTTGTTTTAATCTGGACAAGGACCGAGCCTAACGATGACCGACTGCAACCACCTGAAACATATCATGCGTCATCAAAATGTACTTAATTATTCAAGTTGTTTAGATTTTAATAGCTACCTAAAATAATTCGTGATGATAAAATTATCGAAATTCTTTTGATAGTGACTACTTATTTAAGGTTATCCTGTCACACTAACTGCATTCAAATAAACATACATGTAGATTAACAAAAAATATTTATTCAACGTTTATAGATTACGATTACCTCAATCAATGTACACACATAGATGTTTAGTAAATGTTTACACTAGAACCAAAAAAGTCATTATACAATAAAAGTAGTACAATAATATAATCAATATAGGTTCGGTTCGGTTAACCTCGGATATCTAAAAATAAAAACTGAAACTGAACCGTGATAAGCGGGTTTTTTCGGTTTCAGTTATTTTCGGTTTTGGTATCGGGTATTTCGGTTTCAGATTGAGCGGTTCGGCTCGGTTTCTCGAGTTTTTTGAACAACCATATAAAAAATATATAACTATTGAGGTTTGAACTTGTATTAACTTTTCGTAAGGGCAAGAGAATATCGCCACGGGGGTTTTTGAAAGACGTATAAATGATAATGAAAAATATCCACAAACAAACGTTTTAAGTTCTACGGGCTCCATAAAACTTTTGCACGCTATTTTGCGTTATGAACTTGCTGAATAGTAAGGACTCTGTGATCAAATTATTATCTAATAGTTTCTTTTTTTTTTTTTTTTTTTTTTTTTTTTTTTTTTGCAGCAATGATTTCCAAATATTTACCAAACTAAGTTTATGAGATCCGAGTTTACGACCACACCGGAAGGGGAGCAAAGCCCTTTATTAGTTTATTAGGAGAGATTGATGTCACCTATGCAAGAAATACGCCAAAGATTCGAGCATGAGGCTATCATTAAGGAAGATAATGTCATAAGCTGAAATTAGTGTCATATACCTAAGAATCTAAAACTCAGTCTTCTAGCGAGGAGAGTAATAAAAAGGCTCAAATGATCGTCTTGGCTCAAGTTATTTACCTAGCATGAGAAATACCAAATTAGTAAAGCAGCCTATGCACTAGCTTTAAGGGTTGGAACAACGCTAAAGAATCCTTTACAAGATCACTTAGCAGAATCCTTCTTGAGGTTGTTAACTGGTAACATAACGGAAAGAGAACTTGAAAAAACCAAATGAACATAGCTTGTGTGTCTCAATAACAAACATGCTATGAAAGATCTATCCAAACAAGATAACGAAATTAGATTCTCGTCCTAGATACAAGTTACTATAGCTTTCTAGACCGACGGTTTTTGGCCTCCTTTCGTGATGTCTCTATAAATCTATTTATCAAAGATTTGTATCAAGAACAAAACTGAAGGAAGGTTTATTTTTTGAGATCCATAAGAACGCAATCCTTTAACAAAGAATTTCAATACTTTTTTGTACAAATGGTCTGTGCAAATACTCAAATCAGAAAATTTGTACGTGGAATTTTTCTTACAGTTGTGGAAAAACCAAATTCAAGATTCAAACCTACAGCCTTCCATGACTTGCTGATATGCCATTTACATCAGAAACATTTAAGAAGTTGAGAACATTTATTCAACCAGATTTTCACAAGAGAAACAAGAAATTCGAAAACAGACATAGTTGATTAACTGAAAAGAAAAAAAGAACAATTCTTATCCCCCTCTCATGAGAAGGCTAAAGAGAAACGAGCGTGTAGAGTAGATACAACCCCTAAGCAATGAGGAAGGGCAAAACAGTCAACATGAACGCCTCATACGTAAAGGTAGCATTCCCTGAGTACGATGTGTCCTTCTCCTTGAACTTTTCTGTTAGGCCCTGCAATCACCAAAAAAACACATCTTGTGAATAGTGCTTCATAGCTGTTTAGCATACATTTCAATAATTCATTATAGTGCGTAAGGGTCTGAGTTGTTATTTTAGCCAAGTGGGTCAAGCTTAAAGTATCCCTGAGGTTAGTATTGCAACACATTTAATTATTTACGATAACCATGACCTGATCACAACTCTATTAAATATTATCCCATATGACCCAATCCCATATGACCCGACCCTTTACCGAACCCATCCTTTAACCCTCCACTCTGCTATTCTGCAACTCACAGACGACTGAAAGGACACTTGTGACTTTTACACTCAACCATCTTACAATTTCAAAACTTTGCCAAAATGCTAAATAATCAAAGAAAACTTGATAAAAAAAATCACATCTATAAAGGAGAAAAGACGACAATGAATGTAGCAGTCGAGCTTAGCATGCTAAGTTTGACCAAACGAAGCAGTTGTTTTTAACATAAACATTCGTTACATACCTTAACAGTCAAGCAGCACCTGAAATCACAAAACGTGAAATTTATTAGACAATTAACCAAAAAAATTGCAAATGTATAATAATATAAACAAATAATCTGTTTCCAGAAACATACTCGATGAAGTTGTCATATTCAATAGCCTTGTTCTTTCCACCACTCTTGTCAAACTTGGACACTAGCAAATCCAAAACCACTGGTGAAACTGCAAAGCCAAGGCTCATGAGGGCCTCTCTCAATTCATTGATATCAATCTTGCCACTGCGATCTCTGTCAAATTTCTCAAAATTTGCCTGTAAAACGTACAAGAAATATCATATCCATCAGTTTGTCATGTTGACACTGTCAAATTTTAGGTTAGAACAAGTCATTTACAGGTTAAAATGGGTCAGTCTGGTTTGCCCACAAAAATATTTTGGTCATTTTCAATAAATACATAATCTGTTAAATATGGTTATAAGAAGGATGTTATTATGATCATAACTTTTATAATGAAAAGTAAAATAATTTAGAAAAAACATTTGTTTAGCTATTTATAAGTTTCAACCTTTGACACGTCTGATCAGATTTAAATGTAAACCATAACCCAATAACAGGTTTAAATGTAAAAAATAACCCAATAATGACTGATCTATTAAATAATGGGTAGAACACTCAAAACAATAAAGAGGAAAATAATCCGGTTGAGACTCACCCTCCAGTTCTGTAAGCTGTAGAAAACCTGAGTGAACTCCTTGGGTCCTGATAGCATAAAGAACAACAAGAAGTCAATACAGAAACTAGCCATTACCATATCTTACACGGTCATATTTACTTGTCATTTAACCATCATGTAATATATATATTGCAACAACAGCTCCATACGGATAAATTTCTTCTAGAAACATAACAACCCGTACTCATCATAAAACAATAAAATATAGATGACATTTTAGATGATTCAAAAGTCGTTATTATGCCCAATCTTTTCTTAACGGATGCACTATGGACTGTATCGGGCCGAAATGAGCAAAATTAAATGACATGTCGATAATGAGTTGGGTCAAAACCAGTTCACCACCCAATGCCTTCTTGAAAAGATTTCAAAAGCGAATGAGAATATTAGATAAGTGTCTTCATGGTTATAATCAAATTACGAAATAAGTCAAAAGTTCCCATTGCTAAGTAAAGTCCAAAATAGTTTCAGGTTTGCACGTTCAAACTTTAGTTGCAGCTATTTATATCAACTGATCCATAACTTAGCTCATCTAATTCTATGTAGTAACTAAATTGATCTTGAGATGACTTTGAAACGAGTTAAATTTGGTCCTGTGATAAATCTTTTAATTTCTATATTAAACTTTAAACAAACTTAACAAGTTTACCCTTTAGCTGAATATATACTATAATGAATAATCTTACCCTGGCTATGACTTGTTAGCTTCCAATATCCATCCGCTACTATATTTAATTATTTAAACAATACTACCAAAATAAGTTGTTAAAATTTTGTCCTGTAATACACATCAGATATTTGCGGGAGGGTAAATTCAAACACACACGTCACACAGTTAGGCTGGATAGCAAAGTGGTTCATCTAATACAAGGCCCACATCAAAGTCGTAACAACCATAGGATTTTATATTTATTACTTTTACTACCAAAATAAGTTAAAAAACCATGTTCCTAATGTTGGCGTAGCAATTTTACTATGTTTACACCATACATGTCCAAACCGTAACTATTCTGTTAGGAGTGTCTCACACAACATGAGGTATCATCGAGACGCAATCCCTTTCGCGTAAACACCGCGTATTTTTAGTACAAGTTGTTTTAATTGGACGTACGGAGATAAGCATAAAACGCGTGAACCACATCCTGTGGACCACATGGACTATTTGAGCTTGTTTCACTTTTACCCAATTAATGAATTACCATGCGAGAGAAACAGTAAAAAAAAAAAAAAAAAAAAAAAAAATTACCGATCTTCCTGGTGTTAGTATTGGTAAAAAGATACATCAACAAATGAACAGTACGGATACTAAAGCTCTGATTATAGCTACTCAAAGCCCTCTGCAGCTCCTTATCATCAATCACACCACTCCCATCCTGATCCGCCACCTGAAAACACGCCACCACGTTCGGATCAGTCCCTGGCGGGAACGTCGACGGCAACAACGCCGAAAACGGACTCCCGTACGGCGCCCCTCCCTGAGGCGGCGCGTGTCCGTAAGCGCCACCAGGTGGAGGAGCACCATACCCACCGCTTCCCTGTGGTTTGTTTTCCTTTGGAGGTTTGTTTGGGTTTTGGGATGGCTGTGCGCCGTATGGGGCTGCGGGTGCACCGTAAGGCTGTGCGGGTGCACCGTAGGGCTGAGCGGGTGCACCGTAGGGCTGAGCGGGTGCACCGTAGGGCTGTGCGGGTGCACCGTAGGGTTGGGCTGGTGGGGGTTGACCGTAGGATTGTTGTGGGGGTTGGCCGTAAGGTTGGGCGGGTGGTGTGCCGTAGCCTGAGGGGTTTTGAGGGTAGCCTGACATGCTTTTTTATTTGCTTTGATTTGATTGATTGATTGATTATAGAAGAAGGTGTGTGAGTTTTTGGTGAGGGTGATGTAGGTGTTGAATGGGGGATTATATACGATTGTCCTACCTCATTAATGAAACCGAGTAAACGCCATAAAATAACAACCTACTTTCTCCAATTTACCGAGTTAAAACACTTACTTTTTTATCAACATTTAAACCATCAAAACTTATTTTCTTTGTCCTAATATTAACAATTTTACCTTTTTGCTTTTCCACGTAATATTTTTATTTTTTTTAATTGTTGATAATTTCCACCTTTCTTAACCCGTCTGCTTACATGGCTGTTAATATACCCGAAATACTAACCCGTTTCAAACCCGACTAATTTACCCTATTATAACCCGTTTTTAACCAAAAGCCCCAAATCAAAAACGCAAATCCCCAATTCATAAACCCTAATTTCTAATCCAATTGCAAGATGTCATCAAATGAGTGCAAATGCAAGCTTCCTCTCATGTCTCTCACATCTTGGACCCCTTCAAACCCTGCAAGACGTTTCGTTTGTTGCCCTAACAGATATGTAAGTTGCTCGAATCTTCATTATTTAACTCTTTTATGCTAACCTTATATATTGTTATTTGCAGAAAACAGGGGTAAAGAATTGTACAAAATGGGATTGGTGTGATCCTGAGTTAGACAATGAATGGTACAAAGGTCACTTGTATGAGATGTACAGGGCTTTGACTCCATACCAAAGGGTACACGTACAAAATGAAGTAACAAGCCAAGAGAAACTTGCTGTCCTTGCTATTGAAATGGAGCAACTTAAGGTTCAAATGAAGAAAAGTAAAAAAAGTTGTTTAATTTGGAAGTCAATTGTTATCATCTTTGTATTGGCTTGGTTTGTGTTTTAATGTAATAGGCTAAGGTTAGTTGACAGTTGGTGTATTTTGGCCAATAAATCTTGTGTTTTGGTTGTAGCAGATTAGCTGTAGTAGATCAGTTGGTGTAGATCAGTTGGTGTAGTAGAACAAGTTGGGGCAGTTTGTAATGAAATCTTATGTTTTGTCAATGACAAATGGTATCATGGCATTTTGGTTGTTCTACACATTTGGTATATTTTGGCATATGGCTAAAAACAGCACAATAACAGGATAAGTGTAATTGCTTTTTGGTTCATTCTAGATGGTAAAGGTATTAAAATAAAGCATTTAAAAAAGATCATAACATAAAAGATAGAATAAGGGACTAAAATACTGCATAATTTGGTTCATTCAAGATGGTCAAAAAGCCACTTAAAGGTTCTTTACAAAAGACACCACAAAGCATGTGCCCACATGCTTTTGTCTACACCATAAGTGTCATTGTTTTTTGGTCCACCATTACTGTCCAAAATCAAACCAAACATACATGCAGTTTAAGTTCCTAAATATTCATTACAGACCATTAACACATAGTGATAATCCTAAGCAATAAGCTATTCAGAATCAGATACTCCAAATGCTTGATCAGGAGTAGAACCAGTTCCCACTTGGTCAAACTGAAATGCTTTGCTCATCTGCAGGTTTTTTATTCTTTCAGATCTGCCACGGTTCTTGTGATAAATCCTTTCACCTTTCACATATGCTTTCTGGAGCCACTTGTTCATGTTCCTTTTCTTTTTTGGTGTTTCATTTGGTGATGATGTGGTTGTAACAACTGCTGATGTTGCTTGTGTAACATGTATGACAGACTCTTGGGTTGGATGAGAAGGGTTGTTTGGAAGAAGTTGTTGCTGTGGAATGACTCTGTTATAAGGTTCTTCTTCATGTATCTCTTGCTTCTTCCTTGCCTCTTCTTCCATAAATTCTCTAAATATTTCCTCATCCAATGCCATTTGGTTTCTCTGTTATACAAGTGCATAATTAGTTATACAGCTATTAAACATGACCATATTAATTACTAAATTTGATGTTAAATTACCTGTTCTTGTGTTAAATGATCATCTGAAGTGACATCCCACATGCTAATAACACTACCAACCCCACTGGTACCAACACCACTATCATTCCCACTTGCAGCTTCACCCCTACCACTCCCACTTGTACCAACTCCCCTACCAACCCCACTGGTACCAACACCACTGTCATTCTCATAACCAGCTTCACCCCTACCACTCCCACTTGTACCAACTCCCCTACCACCCCTACCACCTCTGCTACCTATACCACCCCTACCAGCTCTAGATGCACATTGACCATGTCCAGTTTCTCTTTTTCTTCCTGGTTGTCTTTTCACAGATTGAGGTTTAGGTTGTGGGGCATTTTTACAACCTGCCTTGTTATGGCCCTTTTGCCAACAGTTAGAACATGTCATAGTTCTACCCACCCTACTAACTTGAATACCATTATTTTCATTTGGTGATTTTATTCTTGCCTTTTGAGGTCTACCAGGCATCTTTCTAACTAGTGGGGGTAATGGTGGTGTATCATTGGTCCTTTTCCAGGTTTTTGAACCACAAACTGGGTTAATTGAAAACTGGTATGCACTAAACCATTTATCTTGACTATACCAATGACTAACACCTTCATCAGGTTCTTTGCTCAAATGCATGTAGCCTGCTACAGCATGAATGATCCGCCCCGAACAACACTTATAATTTAAACAAATGCAGACTCGGAACTGGATGCTCGTATGTAGTGTGTGAAACCAGGCAAGTGATCACCTGGGTCGTTTCCTAACGAGGTGTGAATGGAAAACTGTGCAAAGCTAGGATTAAAGTGATTGATGATTCAAATATTTTTGGATTTTTGCTTTATTTAACAATTCTAAATAACAATTTAAAAACAGATATGCACAATTAAATTAAACGCGAATAAATAAATTACAAACGCGTAACGGAAAAGCTAAAATGGGACAAAAACTGAAATTTATCAAATTTAAAACCTAAAAATGTAAAATAACTTAAAACTTATTTAAAAACTTAAATTATATTTTTTATACTTTTTATTTAATTTATTATTAATTATTTATTATTTAATTACTATTTAAACTAATTTAAATTATAAAAAAATACTAAATGGACAAAGAAAAATATGAAACTTTTTCTAAAAATATTACTAACTAAATAGAAACTAAGAAAATTATAAAAATGAAAATTACTTAATTAAAATTTAAAAAGATAAATTCTATTAAATAGAAGCTATCACTTTATTTCTATTTTTGATTTTTTTAAGGCCTAAAAATATTTTTATATTTTTCCTAGATTAAAAATGACAAAAGAAAATTATGAAAATTGGAATTATATTTTTCTGATTATTTTTCTATTTTTTATGATTTAATTACTATTATAAACTAATTAAAATGATTAAAAATATTAAAACTATTTAGAAAATTATGAAAATTTACAGATAATTCTAAAATAATATTAGAAAGATAAGAAAAATAAAATCAGAAGTTGGCTAAGCCTAAAAAGCAGATTTGGGCTAATAAGCAGTTGTGAATAAGCCCAAAAATAAGCTAATGAGCACTAAAATTAACCAACTGATCAGGACAAGTTAAAACAACTAAAATAAGCTTAAAACAACTGATAATACACAATAAGCACAAAGGATTAAGCAAATGAACACTTGGCTGCTAGTGGAATTCAAAACAGAAACTCAGAAATCAGGCAAACTTTAAGGGCAATTTAAGCACTTGAATAAGCTACTGAGATGCCATTTTATGGGGGCAAAAGTTAGCTTGGCTTATGAGCTATCTAAAAATCACAAAAGCCCCATCATACAACACCCAATTGAGGTCTGATTTGGTGCTAGATCAGCAATCAACACTACTCAGTATACACTGAGGTGTCTGTTTTGTGCAGAGATGCACAGAAGTGTGCACACTTGCACATAGGTTCTAGGCTTTTGATGGATTGACTAACTAGACTAAATGAAGCACAAAAATGCCCAAGGTAATGGCCAAATAAGCTTGAAGCTTATATTGGCTTGTTTGAGCTCCTAAGGGACTGAAAATCACAAGGACCATGTAATACTGCTATATTGATCTAAGGGACTTAACTGAACTTGAAAATGACTTATGATGGCTTATTAAAGCTAGTTCAAAGGTGAGCTTATGGCCAATCTACAGTACCAATGCCTTTAGCCTATGAAGCAGTAAAAACCAAACACTCCTTTAGGATGTGTCTGTGGTGATTTAACAAAGAAAGTTCCAAATTTTAAACTAAGAGCCTTAATTTTACTGACTTATTAACTTATATGAATACTAATAATCAACTTATATCACAGAAATAAGCATATTAATAAGCTAAACTAGATGAGGCTATTTTTGGTCTTTTATATGGTTTTTAAGCAAAGTGAAAAATAAATTAGATAGCTACTGATTTTATTGGTCAAATACACTTAGAAACTAACAAATGGCTTATAAAAACAACAATAAGCTACTGATAAGCACAATAACAGTCAAATGAAAAATTAAGCAAAAGCTTAGAAAAGCTTACAACTGATGTGAACTGATACACAAAGAACAAGGAACCAAGGACCAATCAAGCTTGTCAAAAACAAGCTAGATAACCCAGAGAAGCTTCCTAAACTAGCTTATCCACCAGAAATAGCTTATTGACCTCCAAGTTTGACTTTCATTGACTTTCTTCCAATCTTGAATTCAGAACATGTTTATACTATAAATAACTTACAATAAGCTATAAGAAGCTTATATAAGTTATTAAAAACAGCTAAGAAGCTATTTTATACACTACTTATTAAGTTTGATTTCTCAGAACACAGGGCAATAAGAAAACTTGGAATTTTAAGCAACTACTGATAAATAATCAAGAACAACCACAAATACACTAGAATTACTTGTATTGATTGATTGAAATTCGAATTACAACTTTAAGCTACTGGAAATTAAAAAACAATTATTCTACTAGTTAACTACTCTTTTGAAAAGCTTACAATACTAGTCTATATATACAATAACCAACTGGGATATTCATGTCGACTTCCTCTGATCATATCCTCACCCTTGAATTGTTCCAATTTAATCTCAATCGACCACTTGTAAAATTGGCGGGAAATCAGGAAATTGGAGTTTATCTCTGATTTTGCTAGTGGGGAGTGGGAGGGATGCATTAATTGCATTTGGCATGTTAGGTAACTTGTAGGAGGAGGGGGGTGAGGTGGTTAGTGGTTTTGGGTGAGCTGGGGGGTGACTGGGTGGTTTTGGCGCCAATGGTGGTTTAGGAAGACGGGTCAACGTTTGGTTTGACTGAGTGTTTAAACTCAGTTGGGGTTGGGCTTATTTTTGGTGGGCTTAGGTATTTGGATTGGGTTTAGATAATGGATAGGATTTGTTGGGTAAATGGGATGGGTTGGTTTATTTATTTATTTTGGGTTTGGTTTAGATCCGGATTTAGTAGAATTAAACATAGGGACCAAACTTGTAATTCTTGCATTCTTGAAGGGCTGAGTTTGTCAACTTCCCAAAATATCTTTAAAGGACTAAACCTGCCATAGAATAATTACACAAGGACCAAAGTTGTATTTTTTTATCATTTTAAAACTTTAGGGACCTAAAATGTAAATTTGGATTTTAGAGGGACTTGTTTTGTAAATTCCCAAAAGTTATCAAAAGTGTTCCAATTTGTAAGTTCATGCATAGTACAAGGGTATTTTGTGAAATTTCAAGTTTTATAATACCCAGGGACCATTTTTGCCAATTTTGATACTTGAGGGGTAAAAGTTGCCAAGTTGTGTAAACTTTTATCCAGGGACTATTTGTGAATATTTTTGGTTTCCCAAGGACTTAAGTTGACTTTTCATTTATTTAAAACCTTCAGGGACTAGTTTTGACAACTTTTGAAAGTTGAGGGACTGAAACTGCCAATAATGCAAACTTTGTTCGTTTTTCAACTGTTTTTAAACATTTTGCATCTGAAACATATAAAACACAATTTTGGGATAATTTCAGTATTATGATGCATTTCTGAGTGTTTTTGGATGTTTTGGCAGCTCAGATTAGGTAAAAATGATGAGTATTTAGACACTCATCAATCCCCCACACTAAACTATTGCTAGTCCCTAGCAATATTTTATGAAGATTTAATGGATTTGAAAGACTCTTTACCAAAAGCCATTACTTCTGGAGTAGCCAATTGTTTCAGTTCAAGTAAGAACTTTGGTACAATGATAACCAAGTGATTTTGAGCAAACCACAAGCTGTCAACGGTTTTGATTTGTCTTTACCAAAAGCCGTTTGCTTTCGGGCTAGCCAACTCTTCACTTATGAAGATATGGTGAGTCGAATACCATACAATTTTGGGCAAATTGCAAGCCATCAACGGATTTGAGACATCTTTACCAAGAGCCGTTTGCTCTCGGATTAGCCAATCCTTATGTGGGTTAGACATGGCGGACTGATAACCATTTATTGAGTTCTAAGTGAGAAAAAAATTTTAAAATTTTGGCTAAAATGGGGGTACTAGATGGTACATTTGGTCAAATTCGCAAGAATTCCCCCCCACACTTAGAACTGAATATTGCCCTCAATATTCAAAGAACCGGTTGTTAAACCAACACTTAGAACGTGAAAGGGAAATACTAATAGCCTTTTATTTCATATAGTTATTTATTTTATTTTTATTTAATTTGCATTTAAGCCGTTAAGGCATGCAAATTCCCTCTTTGGGAATGCTTTTTTTTTTTTTTTTTTTTTTTTTACACTATTTACAACATGTGGGGCATCTCCCCCACACTTAGGTGAAACATGGGTGAAAACCCATATATTTTGCTACTGTTTTTGATAACCGAGTCGCTAGCTTGACTCGACCCCAAATTGAGTTGATTCCTCCCGAACAGACAGGTTTATCACGCAAGCTAACCGCTTGTGAACGGTCAACTGTAATAAAGAGCTCCTGAACAGCCTGGGAGAAAAAGCAATTTTAAAAGTTTATGGGGAAGTAAGAGACCAGGAAAACCGGCATTTAAACCAATGTTAGATGGACAATGCCGGGGTCAAAAGTAATATCCTCACTCCCGAATGAGTGAAAGACAGGGGAAATCACCGGGTAGGTGAAGGGAAGAAGAGAGATCTGAATAGCAATTAGGATAAGAACTTCCTCCTCAAGAATTGCAAGTGGAGGAGGCAAGTCCTTAAACTTGATCTCAGGAAATTTATCAGTTTTTTCAACTGACTTAATTTCCTCATTATGAAGTTGTTTTGGTGGAAGAGGGGAAAATGAATCTTCGTTTAACAAATTTTCTAGAAAAAGAATATCCCCCTCAGGATCAAGATAGTTATAATCAACCTCATACGGAGGTGAACTATCTAGAGCAAGAAAAGCATCGACTTCATCCCAAAAGGGATCACTTCCCTCCACCGAAGTGAGAGAAGGGGAAGAGTCTGCTATGATATGTTGAGAAGATGTGGTGGGTTCCCCACTCACAGAATTATGAAAACCATCAACACTCTCTTGAGAGTACTCCTTTGAAGAAATGTCAATGACATCGATTCGGTTAACCGAAGCAGAATTATAATTAGAGGAGTACTTCGATGTTTGATCATGGTTAAAAGTAACAGCTTCCTTATCCACACGCAAGGTGATTTCATGCTTAAATACATCAATAAGAGCATGGCCCGTTTTTAGGAATCCTCTTCCAAGAATCAGAGGAACTTTTTGGTCTGCATCGAAGTCAACAACCACAAAGTCAGCTGGAAAATGGAACTTTCCTATTTTCACAAATACATCTTCGGCAATGCCGCAGGGATGAGTTATGGTTCGATCTGCAAGCTCAAGAGTCATGCAGGTAGGAGTAAGAGCCGGAAGAGAAAGTTTCTTCCATACTGAATGAGGCATCAGGTTGATGCTTGCACCTAGATCTGCTAAGGCATAACATTCAACCATTCCTGGAAAGACACAAGGTAGTAGAAACTTTCCAGGATCTCCAAGCTTCTCCGGAAGCTTTTTCAAGATAACCGCTGAGCAGTTCTCATTTACTGGAGTTTTAGCCATTTCAATCAGTTTTTCCTTGTTGCTTAACAAGTGTTTGATTGCTGCTGCAAACTTGGGCATCAGAATAGTAGCATCCGCAAAGCTTATGTCAAAATGTAATTCTTTAAAGATTTGATAGAATTTATCATTTTGTTGACTAGCCTTCTCACGGAGTTTTTACTCATTTAAGCGCGATGGGTAAGGAATGTGAGGTTTGGATTTAGGAGCAATGACTTCAGGAGTCTCAAAGACAACTCCTGGTTTGGATTTTTTTGGGACAACCGGAGGATAGACATGTGCTGTACTTTGTGGGATTGGAATTTGCACTTTGTCCGTTGTATCCTCCGTCTCTTTTTCCATTTCAAATAACGGAGGAGGAATAGGGCCAGCTGGCCCCTTATAAGAAGCACCACTCCTAGTGGTGATAGCTTTGACGAAAGTGGTATCTTCATCATCATCACTGTTATCAAGTACACTGACAGGAACAGCATTGAGCATCTCAGAATAATATCTGGCTGACCTTTGCTCACTAAGTTTGGTTGACAAACTTTTAACCGTAAATCGTGAAAGAGTAGAATCGATTCTAGACGGCTGAGGAGCAATTGTGGGTGTAGATTTTTGGATGACTGAAGGTTGGATGACTGAAGGTTGGACGACTGAAGGTTGGACGTATTTAGCACTTCCATTGTTAGTGGGAAGTACCGGGTCCTTTATCACTTTGAATTCAACATGAGATTTACCACTGCGTGTACTGACAGCTTTGAGTTCACCCCTAGGGTTGATAACAGTGTTACTTGGGAGACCTCCCGAGGTAGAAGGTATATCAGTTAAAGACTTTTTGATCTGGTTTAATTGAGCAACCAATAACTGGTTTGTCTCATGTTGTGTCTTATTTGTTTCCTCTTGAGTTTTCATGAATTGCATAAGCAACTCATCTGAGGACGTCTGATTTCGGTTTGAACCTTGGTTTTGATTAAAATTTGGACCACGGTTTTGGTTAAAATTACCCTGATTCTGACCTCGGTTTTGATTGAAATTTTGAGAGTTGTGAAAATTTTGTCCCTGATTTTGAACAAAGCGGTTTTGATTATTCTGATTTGGCACGGGTGGAAAACCAGGTGGGACCATAGCATTCGGTGCTCGGTACTGAGTCTCAGCATGCGGACGGTATTGATTTTGATTTACTGCAGCTACGGGAGCTGGGTAAACAGAAGCATCGGTTGCTTGACAATCATAATACGCATGTGGGCCACCACAAGTTTCACACACTTTGTTTATTGCTTTGACTTGTTCCGGCTTATGAACTTCACTTTTTAATTCTTTCATTTCTTTCATCATACAACGTATTGAATCTGTAAGGAAGGCTAACTCTGAAGAGTTACCGGATGAAGAAGAAGCAGTAGGAGTGACAGGAACATTCACTTTGTTTCTTGAAATAGGAACTTTTGATTTATTTTCACAAATTTCAACCACCTCTCTGGGTTTACGATTCAAGATATTGCCACCGGAGGCTGCATTAAGTGCATCTTGATCGTTTTGGGTCAACCCATTATAAAACGTATTTATTTGTTGTAACACATTGAAATCGTGATGTGGGCATTTTCTTAGGAGATCTTTAAATCTGTCCCATGCCTCTCCGAAATTTTCATCAAAACCTTGACGAAAACCAGCAATTTCATTTTTTAGGTTAGTTGTCTTTGATGGAGGGAAGAAATAATTTACAAATTTTTTAACGAGATCTTCCCAGGTTTCAATGGATCGAGGGGGTTCTTTATCCAGCCAAATTCGGGCTGCCCCCTCAAGTGAGAATGGAAATAGCATCAATTTGATCACTGTTTGTGGCACATTCTTGTAATTGATTGTGGAGGTCAGTTTGTTGAACCAACGAATGTGTGCATAAGGGTCCTCTCGTTCAAACCCGTGAAATTGGTTTGTGGACACGAGCTGAATCAGATGTGTTTTCAGTTCAAAATGATCAGAATCGATGGCTGGTAAAACAATGGCATCTCCATAACCCTCGGTGGGTGCCTGGAGCATTTCAGCCATGGTGCGTTCGTCTGCCATATTTTCAGTGGGAACAGTACGAATCTCGGGTTCGACTATTTGGGCAGCACGTCTACGATTACGTCTTCTCGGAATTTCTACGAGTTCACGTAAAGGGCTTGATGACGTGGAAGAACGAGTGCGCATGCACTAAGTAAAATATTCCAATTAAAACAAGACAGAAGCAAAACACAAGTGAACTTAAACCAATAATCAACAAGCGTACGGTAGCTCTCTAAAAGATAAACGCACAGAGTGGCGGAGAAGCAAAGGTGGGCAATTACGCTCCTTAAAAACCCGCTTCTTTCAGTCCGACAATTTAATGTCAGACTATCCTAGAACCTCCGTTAGAGTTTGTTTATCAATCAAAGGTGAGCCGATATTCGCAAGTGATACAAAGGCAAGTTTTAAATCTTTGGTTTGGGAACTTATTATGGTTGTACCCCCAGTTAGGTAGTACTCTGTCTTGGTTTTCGATGGTATTTTTTTATTGTTTATTTATTATTAACAAAGAAAACGGAATTTATTTTTGGTGTTTTTATTTTTTATATGATAATATTAATAATAATATATATAGAAAAGAAAAGAAAAATATTTTTGTATTTTATATTGTTTTTGGGAAAAATAGGAACTTCTGATAGAAGGGTCTCAGATCACTAATCGCTAAAACTTACACAACTGTCGCAGCACACCTCCCCGGCAGCGGCGCCAAAATTTGATCCGCCCCGAACAACACTTATAATTTAAACAAATGCAGACTCGGAACTGGATGCTCGTGTGTAGTGTGTGAAACCAGGCAAGTGATCACCTGGGTCGTTTCCCAACGAGGTGTGAATGGAAAACTGTGCAAAGCTAGGATTAAAGTGATTGATGATTCAAATATTTTGGATTTTTGCTTTATTTAACAATTCTAAATAACAATTTAAAAACAGATATGCACAATTAAATTAAACGCGAATAAATAAATTACAAACGCGTAACGGAAAAGCTAAAATGGGACAAAAACTGAAATTTATCAAATTTAAAACCTAAAAATGTAAAATAACTTAAAACTTATTTAAAAACTTAAATTATATTTTTTATACTTTTTATTTAATTTATTATTAATTATTTATTATTTAATTACTATTTAAACTAATTTAAATTATAAAAAATACTAAATGGACAAAGAAAAATATGAAACTTTTTCTAAAAATATTACTAACTAAATAGAAACTAAGAAAATTATAAAAATGAAAATTACTTAATTAAAATTTAAAAAGATAAATTCTATTAAATAAAAGCTATCACTTTATTTCTATTTTTGATTTTTTTAAGGCCTAAAAATATTTTTATATTTTTCCTAGATTAAAAATGACAAAAGAAAATTATGAAAATTGGAATTATATTTTTCTGATTATTTTTCTATTTTTTATGATTTAATTACTATTATAAACTAATTAAAATGATTAAAAATATTAAAACTATTCAGAAAATTATGAAAATTTACAGATAATTCTAAAATAATATTAGAAAGATAAGAAAAATAAAATCAGAAGTTGGCTAAGCCTAAAAAGCAGATTTGGGCTAATAAGCAGTTGTGAATAAGCCCAAAAATAAGCTAATGAGCACTAAAATTAACCAACTGATCAGGACAAGTTAAAACAACTAAAATAAGCTTAAAACAACTGATAATACACAATAAGCACAAAGGATTAAGCAAATGAACACTTGGCTGCTAGTGGAATTCAAAACAGAAACTCAGAAATCAGGCAAACTTTAAGGGCAATTTAAGCACTTGAATAAGCTACTGAGATGCCATTTTATGGGGGCAAAAGTTAGCTTGGCTTATGAGCTATCTAAAAATCACAAAAGCCCCATCATACAACACCCAATTGAGGTCTGATTTGGTGCTAGATCAGCAATCAACACTACTCAGTATACACTGAGGTGTCTGTTTTGTGCAGAGATGCACAGAAGTGTGCACACTTGCACACAGGTTCTAGGCTTTTGATGGATTGACTAACTAGACTAAATGAAGCACAAAAATGCCCAAGGTAATGGCCAAATAAGCTTGAAGCTTATATTGGCTTGTTTGAGCTCCTAAGGGACTGAAAATCACAAGGACCATGTAATACTGCTATATTGATCTAAGGGACTTAACTGAACTTGAAAATGACTTATGATGGCTTATTAAAGCTAGTTCAAAGGTGAGCTTATGGCCAATCTACAGTACCAATGCCTTTAGCCTATGAAGCAGTCAAAACCAAACATTCCTTTAGGATGTGTCTGTGGTGATTTAACAAAGAAAGTTCCAAATTTTAAACTAAGAGCCTTAATTTTACTGACTTATTAACTTATATGAATACTAATAATCAACTTATATCACAGAAATAAGCATATTAATAAGCTAAACTAGATGAGGCTATTTTTGGTCTTTTATATGGTTTTTAAGCAAAGTGAAAAATAAATTAGATAGCTACTGATTTTATTGGTCAAATACACTTAGAAACTAACAAATGGCTTATAAAAACAACAATAAGCTACTGATAAGCACAATAACAGTCAAATGAAAAATTAAGCAAAAGCTTAGAAAAGCTTACAACTGATGTGAACTGATACACAAAGAACAAGGAACCAAGGACCAATCAAGCTTGTCAAAAACAAGCTAGATAACCCAGAGAAGCTTCCTAAACTAGCTTATCCACCAGAAATAGCTTATTGACCTCCAAGTTTGACTTTCATTGACTTTCTTCCAATCTTGAATTCAGAACATGTTTATACTATAAATAACTTACAATAAGCTATAAGAAGCTTATATAAGTTATTAAAAACAGCTAAGAAGCTATTTTATACACTACTTATTAAGTTTGATTTCTCAGAACACAGGGCAATAAGAAAACTTGGAATTTTAAGCAACTACTGATAAATAATCAAGAACAACCACAAATACACTAGAATTACTTGTATTGATTGATTGAAATTCGAATTACAACTTTAAGCTACTGGAAATTAAAAAACAATTATTCTACTAGTTAACTACTCTTTTGAAAAGCTTACAATACTAGTCTATATATACAATAACCAACTGGGATATTCATGTCGACTTCCTCTGATCATATCCTCACCCTTGAATTGTTCCAATTTAATCTCAATCGACCACTTGTAAAATTGGCGGGAAATCAGGAAATTGGAGTTTATCTCTGATTTTGCTAGTGGGGAGTGGGAGGGATGCATTAATTGCATTTGGCATGTTAGGTAACTTGTAGGAGGAGGGGGTGAGGTGGTTAGTGGTTTTGGGTGAGCTGGGGGGTGACTGGGTGGTTTTGGCGCCAATGGTGGTTTAGGAAGACGGGTCAACGTTTGGTTTGACTGAGTGTTTAAACTCAGTTGGGGTTGGGCTTATTTTTGGTGGGCTTAGTTATTTGGATTGGGTTTAGATAATGGATAGGATTTGTTGGGTAAATGGGATGGGTTGGTTTATTTATTTATTTTGGGTTTGGTTTAGATCCGGATTTAGTAGAATTAAACATAGGGACCAAACTTGTAATTCTTGCATTCTTGAAGGGCTGAGTTTGTCAACTTCCCAAAATATCTTTAAAGGACTAAACCTGCCATAGAATAATTACACAAGGACCAAAGTTGTATTTTTTTATCATTTTAAAACTTTAGGGACCTAAAATGTAAATTTGGATTTTAGAGGGACTTGTTTTGTAAATTCCCAAAAGTTATCAAAAGTGTTCCAATTTGTAAGTTCATGCATAGTACAAGGGTATTTTGTGAAATTTCAAGTTTTATAATACCCAGGGACCATTTTTGCCAATTTTGATACTTGAGGGGTAAAAGTTGCCAAGTTGTGTAAACTTTTATCCAGGGACTATTTGTGAATATTTTTGGTTTCCCAAGGACTTAAGTTGACTTTTCATTTATTTAAAACCTTCAGGGACTAGTTTTGACAACTTTTGAAAGTTGAGGGACTGAAACTGCCAATAATGCAAACTTTATTCGTTTTTCAACTGTTTTTAAATATTTTGCATCTGAAACATATAAAACACAATTTTGGGATAATTTCAGTATTATGATGCATTTCTGAGTGTTTTTGGATGTTTTGGCAGCTCAGATTAGGTAAAAATGATGAGTATTTAGACACTCATCAATGAACACAGGGGACACCACATAATTCCCAATGCTTACAAGAACATACCTTTTGTACTAGATTGACAGCATAACTCTCATCTCCTTTCCTGACTTCAAGCACTTGGAAACCACTAGGATATACATGCCAATGCCTGAGATAAAAATCAATAATTAAAACAGATTATTCTTAAAAGTGCTAAGTATATAAATATGTTGTTATATACCTTTGTTGATCTTGCAGGATGTTTAGCCTTTTCCTTATACTTGGTGTGATGGTGTCTTCCAATGAGAATGTTTTCTTATTCATGGCCACCAACCTTTGCATTATGTAGAGCCTAATGTCACAGTAATCACTAGAATAGCTATCATCACTATCCTCTACATTTTGTTCCTTATCTTCAATCTCAAGTAAGTCTAAAACATCATAATCAACGTGTTCAAGATAAATATCCATCTTATTCCCATTCTCATAACCAGCTTTCAACATTTCAGAAACATCATTATCATTCTTAAGTTCTTTTATACCAAACTTCAATGGGGTATTCGTCTTACAATAATACAACCTATAAAAATAAGTCCTTGGAAATAACCTCTTCAGTATTTCCACAAGGTTTTCATAGGACATACCTTCGAAAGAAATATCTGTCATTTCTTTCATATCACCTTGTGAGTATCTCAAAGGTCCACCAGTAAACAGACCATCGTATCTAACATAAATGGTGAAAACCCCCTTCTTTGATTTCTTCTTCTTTGGTTCACCTGAAAATTAGGGTTTCAAAATAAATTAGTGTTTTACATAATTAATGTTAACAATACAAATCGATCCTTGTATAATGCATACCTTTAGTCATCTCGCTAGTTGTTCAAAACAATTTCATGTAATTGAGATTGTATCGTTGTGAGTAAGAAATTAGGGTTTAGTGAAGAAAATGAGTAAAGTGGGAAATGACGGGGGTAAGTATATTTTGGGGGTAAATAGGGTTGACTATTTAAGCGGGAAACATACGTGGATTTTTTATTTAATGACTAGGATAATAAGACATTTAAATAATACAGGTGTAAAATAAATTAGCTACACGTGGAAAATAATACATCTTTTTGTTGAACTCAGAACAAAATTTGAAAGTTTGATAGGAATCTTCGTTAATAAAAAAGTAAGTGTTTCAACTCGGTAAATTGGAGAAAGTAGGTTGTTATTCTATGGCGTTTACCCTTAATGAAACCGAGTAATAAAAGGTTTCTTTGGCTCACAACTTTACCAAAATTACAAGCTTTATTACTCCTTCAGTTTAAAAAAAGTTTCTACAAATAAAAAAATAAATAAATTAGGGGAAAACATGGCTACATTACAATTTAGCCAATTGGCTATATTTCTTTTAAAAAAAAAGGGTATGAACTAGGGACAGGGGAAAAATATGTGTCAGGGATTTACTGCAGGGACTTAAATATACATTTTTAAAACTTTTTTCAAAGAAAATATAGCCAATTGACTACATTTTTAATGTAGGTATGATTTCCCCAATAAATTATTATACATGTAACTAATATAAGTTTTGGTTGATAAAAAAATCAGTTTTACCCCACAGTTATTATAAAAATTAAAAATATCAATAAATGCAAGTTTTAATTAAAATTGTAAATCAGGAAAAGTGATCTTAAATACTATTATACTATATAACATTTGTTGAAGTGTTTTGGGAGCCGGCACTATTACGAAGCCGTTGACTTGGGGATCGACTTAAGAGAATGGGGCGGCTTGGGTTAACTGTGGAGTCGTGGCTTGAGCTGACACTGTTCACACACCGAGCCGAGCCAAGCTGAGCCGTCGGCTTAGAGTGATTATAATATTATTGTTAGTGAGTTTCTTAGTGGGTTCTCCACTTATTTGCCACTTAATCTTGGTGTTAACTGCATGTTATACACTTGTTTTTCATTATCGGTTGTTGATGTTTTTATACGAAAGCTAGATTTGAATTTCATCTGTTTGGTTTGGTTTTTAATTCAAAAATCACAGACACACAATCGGTGCAGGTAAGAAAATTATACTAGGAATTTAATTTTTGCAAGAAATGTTTATTGTTTAGGGTTTGTTGATTTAGTTGGTAAAAGCTTAAATTGTTTTAGGGCTTTTGGTTGGAATAATGAGTATAACGCTTGATTATGCTTGATATGTCATTACAATTAGTAATTTAAGGAGAAAGGTGTTGGCATAGCATTTCTGGACGTGGAGGAAGAGTCCATAGAATGCTATGCCTTGATAGCAAAGCCAACTAGCAGAGCCGAGGATCGGTGGGATGCCGTAGCTTTAAGAGATAAGGGCGGAGGCAATCGGAAAGGCTTTTTTTTTAGGAAGTAGGCCCCCTCCTATGTTGTAAAGGGGAAGCCCCCGAGGGCATCCCGATCGATTCAATCAACAAAGCAAGTGTTGTGAGCCCACCGGCGAGTGAGGGCTAAACGATATTTATAGATTGATGTGCATGTTACTTTCTAAAATTTGACTTGCATGTTTTTATTTTGCATGATTTATGGCTGATATGGGCACAAATCTGGCACACACTAGGGATGCAGGTATTACAATTAGACAAGAATTATATTTTATGCAAAAAAATGTGATTATTTAGGGTTTGTTAAGCTTAAATTGTTTGGTCGGAATGGTGACTAAAGCATTTGATTATTGTATTTAGGTTACATATTATTCTAAGCGCTTGTTGTCTAAAATTTGACATGCATGTTGGTATTTTGTAGGATTTATGGTAAAAATTTGACTTGCATGTTGGTATTTTGTAAACATTCTCAAGAAGCGCTGAGAGTGATCGATATAATCTTAAGAAAAAACACAACAAAACTCAAGATTACACCAATCACACTTACACTCCTCAAGAATCGACTGCATTGGGGTTTAGTCAATCAACAAAACATTTTCAGTCACTGCGGACTTCTACCTTGCGGCACCAAGTTATGAAACAAATCATATATTGGCTCATATATCTTATTGGCTGTAAAATACTATTGCAATTTATGCCTTTCAGTTTTTGCCACGCCAAAATTAGTACTCATATAGCAACTGAATCATCACAGCTAAGTAATATCAAATCGGCCCAAAAAAAAAAATTTTATTGTATGTCATACGGTTTTTGCTACGCCAAAATCAAAGTTGGCTGAAAAAACAGTTGCATTTTATGCCTTTTGATTTTTTCGAAACCAAAATAGCCAACCAAGTGCAACCCATATCAACCATAAAAATTCTGCACTCTGCTATGTTGTTATTGTGTGCAAGCAATTCTTGAGAAGTGCGAGAGTGTTTGGTATTGTTGTGTGTTCCCTCATGATTATATCTAGCACCCTTAATGCTTCTTAAGTATGTTGGGATCCTGTGGTACGGTTCCGTTGTGCATGATTTTTAGATTCAGAAGGGTTAAAAAAGTTATGTGTGCGTGTAAGCAGCTTTCGTGTGGGATGTCGCTTTGTGGATTTGCTGATAGTTAACGTTTATTTTTATAGAAGGATATTGCTTCATAGTGCTTGTGTGGCTATGATGACTTAGTGACTTGCTGAGTTTTGATTTAGGCATGGCTAAGACTAGATGGCATAAAATGCAACCGTTTTTAGCAGCCGATGCGAACCAAACGACTTAGAAATTATAATTTTCTCAAAAAATTTCTACAAACCAAACGACTTAGGAATCTGACCACATTTAATTAATATAAGAAAGATGAGTTCTAGTAAGGAAACCAAACACTTAGTAATTATATCAACTAAGATCGTCTTTTTAATCATACTCAACACACATTGTTCAAACCATCCGATTGTAAGATATCTCACTTTGGTTGGGTATTGGGTGGAGGTATTTCACAGGCATCAAACTTTTGCTGGGTAGGGTTGATGGGTACCATTATGATACACAGGGTTGAGGTGTCCCTGCCAATCTACACTTTTTGACCAAATATCTCACTTTGAGTTGTATTGAAATTATAAAAAATCATTGATTTGGATTCAAAATTTATAGTTACTTATTCCGTTTTGAACGCGTATTCAATCTCTCCTTTGTAAATGAATTACTCTTTTCTATTTTACAGTCCACTTGTCACGTTCCAACTACTTGTCAAATTTTGTTTATCCACTTGTTCAATCATACGTAATATAAATACTAAATCTAGTTGACTTTTCAGCTAGATAATTACCAAAACTTAAGGGTACTTCAAAATTATACATATTTGTTCTCAAAAAAAAAATTATACAGAGGGTTGTCTTTAACAAATTTCTCTGTTTGATATTGTTTACTTGACGTAGTTTTCATATACTTATATTCATCATGCGAGTATCAACGGTCTTTATCCTCGTTCTATTTTTGTGAAACCCAAAGGATCAATTATCTAACCATGTGCCAAGAAGCATCAACTGCGAAACTAATCAAATATTAAGATATTACTGAATTTAATGACTTTGAGACTAATCAAATATTAAGATATTACTGAATTTAATGACTTTGAGGACCCTCTGGAAATTGACCTTCAAGTCATTTTAAAAGAGGTAATGAAAATGTACCAATTTATTTATTATCATTACTTTTCATTTGTAATGCTATTGTATGACCATTTAGGCTTCACACAGTAGGAGCCAAACGATCGATCAAAATGGTGGTCGCGATCGATCGGCACTAGTGTGGCTGGAAATCACGATTGATCGATCCTTTTTTTGGCTTAAAGGTCGTTCCAACAACCTTCATTCTTGCAAGTTTAAGTGTGTTTTATTCTTTTGTGTAACGTTGGGCTGGGCTTAAAAAAAATAAATAAATAAAAAATAATTGATTGTTTGTGTGTGTGTTTAGTGTGTGAATTGCAGGTTGAAGATGAAGTTTATATATATAATTTTTTTTATATTTACGAATATAATGATAAATATAAATGCACAGGGTCATATGATACGATGATAAAAGTTTGACTTTGATTGAAAGTGACAAATTATTACAGAGGGAGTATGTTCGAGTTGACATTTTCATTCAGAAAAGCACTATCGACCTTGGAAACTTGATATATGTAGTTCTTATGTTAAAGTTTTGGTTGTTGGGCCTTGATAAAGAAACAAATATAACCTAATGCCCTAGTGTATTATTTGACCTTTCATCTGCGTGTGACTCAAGAGTAAAACTACTAGGATTTAAGGTGAGCGAATTATGAAGATCACGTTTCACGTATACACATAGTTGTTCACTATATTGGGTCATGAGTCATGATCCCTGTGATCGTTTATAGTATCCCCGGACCTAGCATACTGGGTCGGGCATGCTCGTAACTCGTACCGCGGCAGAGTCAATATACATTATAGGTTCCAGTCTTGCCAAGCCAAGACGAGGACATACTCCGGTCTCTCCAGACCGGGACAGATCACATACTCAGCCGCGGCCATTCCACCGAAAGCTAGATCTTGTGGGATTGTGTCTCCCACTTGATCTGACATTTACCAACTAAGGTAAGGCGTAAGTTGACTTTCGCTCTGACATCTACCTACTCGGTAAGGTGTGTGTCAACCCGCTCATTCCCGAGGCGGCTACAATAAGTATATGGGTAGTATAAATACCCTCATCTCATTTATTACTCCACCCAACTGCAATTACTTTCACCTAGTCTGCACTTACCCCTTATCTCTCAAATAATATACTTACTCTCACACCGGAGGCCAACCGCGGAAGCCCCCTTCTGCGGTAAGACTAATGGTGTTGCTTTTCTTAGCAGCTCAACGAAGTACTTAGTGCATAATCTGTACCCGCCAAGAGCTAGTCTAACCTAGGTCTGGAGGCACGTCCAAGATTTGTACTAACAAGTTGGCGCCATCCGTGGGACCAGTTACACAACTGCGTTTCTAAAAAACAAAAAAACTTTACCATGAGCAATCAAACAAAAAACCCTTCCCCATCCCAAGAACCTTCCACAGTACGGAACACCTATGAGAAGGGGAAGGGGAAAGAAGGAGAGCAACATGCAGACTCTCTTCCAGATGATGCAATAAGGGCGTTCTGCGACAAGCATGTAACACCCCGTTAAAATTTTAGATAGCAGCGGAAGACTTAAACGGGGTATTACCAATTAGATCACAGTCGTAAGCATAGATAATCGTTAAAAGTAGAATTTATATCATTCAATGAAAACTCAATATTCAGAGATTACACAATAGTTACCAAAAATGATAAGTTTTCACAAAGGTGATGATGAGTTTGAAAAGAATGATATAATTATTTGAAATAAAGGGGGGGTAGATTTCCAATGCCTATGCCAACTCCGTGCTTGAGATCTTTAGTTACCTGAGATAAGACATGCTAAAAGAGTCAACACAAAGGTTGAGTGAATCCATAGTGTTTAGTAGTAAAAATAATTAATCACAAGATTTCAAGTTTAAGAGGTAATGGGTTCCGTTGTTACACCCATAAATCGAAAGTAGTTATTATTGCACTAAGCTCATAAAACCAAAGTGTTAACAGAGTACCAATAGTAATTGGTAGTATCGACAGAAATCGATATAATAGTAGCATCAACAGTAATTGATAGTATTGATAGTAATCGACATAATAGTAGTATCAACAGTAATCGACAGTAATCGATATAATAATAGTATCAACAGTAATTGATAGTATCGACAGTAATCAATATAATAATAGTTGTACTTAGGCAATAACACATTTAGATAAACATATAGTTTTCAAGCAATTGTGATCATAAAAAGTAGTAGCATGTATCTCCCCACGGGGTTTGAAAACATATAAAAATGTGGGACTATGAACTCACCTTAGTGGTACAGTAGCCAAGTAGTGATCAAGTGATGTAAGTGAATAGCTCCGACTTGCGACCTAGAGTAATACGATAAGTTTAGATTCGATTGTTCTAGGGCTCGATGTGCAATGATGGGTGATAGTGTTGGATTTGTGTATTTTAGAAGCTTAAAGTTCAAAGATAACTTATAATTTTTGAACCCAAGACCTCAAGTTCACCATCCCAGCGACACAGCCATTGGACTAATCCATCCTTTGTGTTAGTTTTTGTGGAAAACTAGAAGGGGGGGTTGAATAGTTTTACGTCTTTTTAATTTATTATAAAAGCTTTGATTACTTTTTAAAAACTTAGATTCAAGTTTGTTAAAACTTAAATCTTATTATTAGTTAAATATGTATCCTTTTAAATTGATTGTAAATATTTTGGTTTCTTGAATGGATTTTTAAATTGATCTTTATGTGAAGTCGATCTCTAAAAAAATACTAGCAGTTATATAATCCTATGTGTATGAATGTAATGACGACATAAGTAAATAAGTAAATAAGGTATGGAAAGATCTAACCGAGACACGAGAGATTTATAGTGGTTCGGCTACAAGGACACCTTCCTTGCCCTACTCCACTCCCCGAGCACCGAGCTCGAGAGTTTTCTTCACAACTTCAATAAGCTCCCTTATGGCGGAGAAAACCTTACACGACTTTGGCTTACACCGGCTTAACGACGCAAAGCTAAATGTCGAGTTCTAATCGTAGCTAGAACCAATCTCACAACTTCACAACACAACTTCTTCACGACTTATTCACGACTACTTCACAACGGCTTCACGACTGCTTCACGACTTCAACACGACCGCTACACAACCTCTATGCTACGGCTTCACAACTTCAACACTATGTCTTCACGACTAAGACTTCACGACTTCAACACGACCGCTACACAACCTCTATGCTACGGCTTCACGACTTCAACACTAAGACTTCACGACTAGGACTTTAATGCTTCAACACGACCGCTACACAACCTTTATGCTATGGCTTCACGACTTCAACGCTAGGACTTCACTACTTCAAAGCTACGGCTTCACAACTTCAACACTTAGGACTTCACGACTTCAAAGCTACGGCTTCACGACTTCTACACTAGGACTTCACGACTTCAAAGCTACGGCTTCACGACTTCTACTCCGCGGCTTTACAACTTCTACACTATGTCTTCACAACTTCTATACCACAACTACTTATACAACTTCTTCACTACTTACATACAACACTAATCTACTATACACACTTTACACAAATGAATGAATGATTTACAAACTTTGTTAAACTAACAACTTAAGTAACAAGAAGATACTAAGTTGTAATACTTCTAATCTTGATTGATAGAAGTATTCTTCTTTTGCACTTGAATGAAGGAAGCTTGGATCACTTGGAAACCAAAGCTTAAGATTATATGATCAAAGGATTATTAGAAAGTATTTACAAGATTTAGATCAGAAAGTTTGCGGTGCAAAAGGTGAGTAAAAGTCCAGGAGAAGGCTGGTATTTATAGGAGAAAAATTGGACAGCAGGAGGTCTACTGGAGCGGGGCGGTCCCCTTAATAATTAAGGGGGCCGCCTAGTAAAATTAAGGGGGCCGCCCCTTCTGTCCGTTGGCCAATTTTGTCCTTTTGTGGGGAAGGTTTTTCTGGAACATTTTAACTGATTTTGGTTAAAAATTTGAATTCATATTTTTATAAAAGATTAAACATTTTTATTTAATGCCAAAAATGTTTTTCAAAAATATATAAAATGTTTTTGATGTTTTATAAAAAATCTAGTTATTAAGAAAATGTTCCTTTGATCATATAATGCATTAAGCATTAGTTCATTCATATCTTAAGTGATTTGAGTTGTAGAAATAGATATTTACAACTAAATACTTGTTTGCGTCATAATTTTCCGATTAATGATTTTACATTTTGTGATTATCAAAACGTAGAGATATCAAAAAATATTAATAACGTGTTTAGGCATTATTTATATCAACAATCTCCCCCTTTTTGATGATTACAAAATCTAAACTCATTAAATCTAAAAATTAGTTTTTAGACAAGTATTTAGTGAGTTTACATCTATTTCTCCCCCTTTTTGTAGAATCAAAAAGGTTAAGCCGACAAGTTTTAGAATCAAATTTGTCGGGACGAGAACTCCCCCTTGATGTGTACTCCCCCTCGTTTGGGGGCATCAAGGAAACGAGCTATGGAACGCTTGCGAGAAAAATGTTAGAAGCACAAGCATATATATAGCACAAATAATGAGCATGCATGAAAAATAAAGACATTCATAAAAATAAATGTTGTGTATAATCACACAACCATACATGAGTACAAGCATTCCTATACAAGCTAATAAGTCCAACTACATAATCATCCTAGACAACATAATCTTCCATGAAGCTTGCTTACAAAATGGGTGGAAAATTTATTATTGAGTAAGCATTGCATGTGCTTACTTGGGTGACAATGGAGGTGGTGGTTGTGTAGTGGGTGAGGATGGTGGTGGTGGTAGTTGAGGTTGGTTGGTAAGTATGTTTTCAAGTGATGAAAACCTATAGAATATCTCATCTCTAAGACCAAAGATTATGGTCCGGTTATGGATGCAACAAAGACAAGTGTCACCATGGGTTTCAAGTAGTGGCCAAGGTATGGGAAAAAATGGTTGTGGGTTTGGTGGAGGTGAAAAGTGAGAATCAAGTGGTGTAATGGGTGATAAGGAAATGGCAAGTTGAGTGGATGGAGGTTCTTGAGTGGATGGTGGTGATGATATTTTTGGTGATGATGTTAGGTGAGTATGGATGTAGTCATTGATGGATGAAGTAGATGGAATGGAGGAAGATGAAGCTCCATGGGTAGAGGGTGTTTTTGATGGTGCATTAGGTGCACTTGGGGATGAATTTTGAGGTGGTGGTGATGGAGTTTTGATGTCATTTTGGGTGAGGTCAATGAAGAGTTGTTTTGGTGGTATGATGACAAGTCTTTGCTTTCTTGGAGTCTTAGAGATGGATGATTTTGGTGACAACATGGTGGATGAAAATGGGTGTTTGATGAAGGTGATGGTTGATGAGGTGAAAGGTAATTGTAAGGAGGGTATTTATATTGTGAAAATGTGGTTGATTTAGGCAAATTGTGGAGGTTTTGTGGTAATATTCCAAGTCCATCTCGTGCATTAAGGGTAATGGTAGCTGGGGCTAGGTAAAAGTGGTCACAAGATGCAAAAGGAAACAGTAAAATTTACTGTCCAGATGGCCGGTCCCCTTAATTGTTGGGCGGCCCCCTTAAAATTAAGGGGGCCGCCTAAGGAATTAAGGGGGCCGCCCATCTGGTGATTTCCCAGGCGACCAAATTTGAAAAATTTCAGAAAAAAGGTCATTTTTAGGCTGTTTTTGCAGCAAGATCCATTTGGATTATGTATATTAAGAATGATTAAATAATAACAAAAACTTATTAAAAAGAATAATGGTTATATGTAAACTACTAAAATCATATTGTAAGCATGTCATAAGCATATATCTTAAGAAAAGAAACAACACATTCATAGCAAACATATATAGGAAAGAAAGAAAGAAACATCCATTAATTTAAAATGATTATGTGATAAACATAATCATTGTTACAACATACATAGTGCTTAAAGCATACATTTGTTAGAGAATTCTAATTTGCCTAAGAAATCCATTTGACTTGCTTGATAATGAAGGTGGTTTTTGAAATGAGGGACAAGTGAAAGGGTGAGTAAATGGAATCAATGAAGGTATATGTTTGGGTGTGTGGAGGTTGTGGATGGTGATGGTGGAGACATTTGAGGTGGAGAGCTTGGAGTGGACCATGATGGATGAAGGTTTTGATGTTGCTCAAGAGTGGATGTTGGATGAGGTCTTGTGAGAAGATACTCAATCCATGTGAAGTGCTCATTTAGAGCAATGGTTTGTTGTTGGAGAAAGATGCAACAAGGACAATTGTTGACATGTTTCTCAATGTGACTCTTGTTGTGTGGTGATGGTGGAGAACTCGATGAAGGTTGGTCAAGATTGCTTTGAGCAAGATGTAGGGCAAGAAGAGCATTAAGCTCATGGGCTTCCTTGAGTTCGTCAACGAACTTCAAGTGTTCGTTGGTGGGTGATGATGGTGGAGTATGGTTGATGGTAGGGAGTGGTGGTGACACTCTTGGTGGTGGAGACACTTGTGAGCTTGGGTAGTTATGAGTGGGTGATGATGGTACATTGATGGATTGAGGGAGATGTGGGGTGATGTGAATGAGATTTGGGTTGTTGTTTTGGGATTGTTCTTGTTCTTCCACATGGGTGTGATAAGGGTGTATTTGTGGGAGTGGGAGTATGAGGTTTAGGCTTAGGTTGACTTTGAGCAACATCACATGTGGAGTTATGGCATGTGTCAAGTTTTCGTCTCCAAATTGGTCTCACCGAGATTTTGGCAACTCTTGAGGGTTTTGATTTTGGGTAGTTGGAGGATGACATGTTTGAGTGGATGATGTGAATGGGCATTTATGATGAGGAGGTGCATTTATAGTGAAGGAATGATGTGGTTTAGGAAGGTAAATTTTGGTGGGTGGTTTATGACAAAATGTGTTTGTGAATTTTGGGAAGTATGGAATAAAATGGGTTGGAAATTGAAAAAGGAAACAGTAATCCGGATCTCCAGATGGCCGGTCCCCTTAAATAGGGGCCGGTCCCCTTAATGATTAAGGGGGCCGCCTAGGTATTTAAGGGGGCCGCCCATCTGCTAACTTCCAGATTCCTGAAAATGGGTTTTTGGCAGAAATTTGTAGAAAAAGGTTGTGTTTTTTAGTTCAGTTTCAAGCAAGTCCAACTTCTTTTTGAGGCAATTTAAAATTTAATGACTCATGTATGCTAAGCACATTCAATTAAGCAATTTTAATTATCATGCAACCTACTCATTTACCAAGAACATATATGTATATATGAACAAAAAGAACAACATATAATTATTAAGTAATTTATGCTATCATTATTATGACGATTAATTAGCTAGTTAATTAATCCCAACAAGTGTCTATGTGATGGGAAATTAGTGATAGCATGGATTTCTAGACTTGGATCAAGCATGATTTGAGTAGTGTTTTTGGGCATTATTCAACAATGTTTGAGAAAAAGGTTTTGTGAAAATTGTTTCAACAAGGTAGATTCGAATAAGTTTCAAAGTGTTTTTATAAGGATATAAAAATAGGTTGTTACACTTTTTGGCTTTGATAAAAACATGTTTAGTAGAGAAGTGACAAAATCTTTTTGAAAATCATTTTCCAAAATATGAAGATTTGCATTTATAAAAGGATTTGTTGAAAAAATTTCATGCTTGATTGATCAAGACTATTGTCTCATGCTATCTCTTTCAACAAATAATGCGATTTAAATGATAGTAATGACTAAATTTTATATGTTCAACAGAGAACACTTTATTTAATGCTTAGGAGGATAAACCTAAGGTTTTCTAGCTAATTAACAAGTAATATAACAAATAGTGTGAGGGCATAGCAACCTATCAAACTAAGCATATCTTTAAGGCAATAATTATCATAACTATATGCAAGGAGTAACTACTCAGGAGAATTTAAAAAGAAGACTTATCTCAGGTCCAGTATTTCTTCATGATATGAGGTAGTGAATAATAGATGAGTACCACTTCGTTCCATCCTCATTTTTGTAGATTAAAAAAAAATCCTCATGAGCGTGTTTTGAATATGAGTAGGTTAACGCAAGATTGAGTAACATTTCATTTTGCGTTCATCACCTAATCAAATAAAACAACTTGGTACCCAGATTCTCATGGGTCCGAGATGGTTAGTTGGGGACATCCATTGCATTTATATGCACGTGGAGAAGATGTCACCAAGAAGTACAAATTCCTTGATAGTTTGTTTTGATGAACAAACAGTGGATTTCTTGATTTATAGATTATAATCACAGTAAATAGCCTTATATCTAAATTTCTCTACTAGGTTTTTTTAATTATAATTTGTTTTGATTTACTTGTTGAAGAGTTATCCGAATTAAATCCTAAACCGGTTTTATCATTGAATGGCTTTTGACAACTTAGTAAGAATTTAAGAGATTTGGAACTTTCTTCAAATTTAGCTAATATTTTTTCTCTTTCATTTAATCTTTTAATTTCAAGTTTATAATCTTGACATATTTTGCATTCTAGATCAATTTCAATATTACTTTCTAATCTAGACATTTTATCTTCTAAAATTATTTCTTTTTCAAGATTATTTTCAAAAGTTTTTGATGATTTATGTTTAGACATAATTTTTAGATCTATGTTGCAAAAATGTTTAAACTCATTTTCTAGTTTTGAAAATTCTAAAATGAATGGATCATAGCAAAAATGTTCGGTTTTGGATTGTACCTTATTTGGAGCTTTATCTAGTTTGCATTCGTCACATACCGGATGATGATCTTTTCCTTCGTCTGTGTCACTCCATGATATTTGGTTGAGTTCACTTTGGAGTTGATTGATGTAGTCTTCGTCGTTAATACCTTCATTAACAACTTTTGAACTAGTAGCACATGTATCTATTTTATCTAAATGTTTATCTATTAAATTTTCTAAAATGACTAATTCATGTACAAGATCAAAATCCTCATCTTTGGCTTGACATTTTTCATGATGAAAGTTTAAGAGATTTTTCCAAATATCATTTGCCGTTTTACAGAAAGATATTCTTTCATATTCAACTTTTGGCAAAGTTTTGTAAATAATTATTTTAGCTTCATTATTTTTGTTATTATTTATTTTTAAATAATCGCTTTGAGTTTCAACATCTGTTTTTGTTTGACTTTCAAAAATCGTTTTTGTTGGTTGAAAATCACCAATCGAAATGACATGCCAAAGATCTAGATCAATTGATTTTACATAATTTTCAAATTTATTTTTCCATTCAAGAAAAGTATAGTTTTCAAATAATGGTGGTGTTTGCAAAAATTCCCCTTCTAAATATTTTTCAGATTCCATAGATCGTTTCAAGTTTTAAAATACAGTATATTTTAAAAATCTTGATTGACGTGGCTCCTGATACCAATTGTGGAAAACTAGAAGGGGGGGGGGGGTTGAATAGTTTTACGTCTTTTTAATTTATTATAAAAGCTTTGATTACTTTTTAAAAACTTAGATTCAAGTTTGTTAAAACTTAAATCTTATTATTAGTTAAATATGTATCCTTTTAAATTGATTGTAAATGTTTTGGTTTCTTGAATGGATTTTTAAATTGATCTTTATGTGAAGTCGATCTCTAAAAAATACTAGCAGTTATATAATCCTATGTGTATGAATGTAATGACGATATAAGTAAAGAAGTAAATAAGGTATGGAAAGATCTAACCGAGACACGAGAGATTTATAGTGGTTCGGTTACAAGGACACCTTCCTTGCCCTACTCCACTCCCCGAGCACCAAGCTCGAGAGTTTTCTTCACAACTTCAATAAGCTCCCTTATGGCGGAGAAAACCTTACACGACTTTGGCTTACACCGGCTTAACGACACAAAGCTAAATGTCGAGTTCTAATCGTAGCTAGAACCAATCTCACAACTTCACAACACAACTTCTTCACGACTTATTCACGACTACTTCACAACGGCTTCACGACTGCTTCACGACTTCAACACGACCGCTACACAACCTCTATGCTACGGCTTCACAACTTCAACACTATGTCTTCACGACTAAGACTTCACGACTTCAACACGACCGCTACACAACCTCTATGCTACGGCTTCACGACTTCAACACTAAGACTTAACGACTGGGACTTTAATGCTTCAACACGACCGCTACACAACCTTTATGCTATGGCTTCACGACTTCAACGCTAGGACTTCACTACTTCAAAGCTACGGCTTCACAACTTCAACACTAGGACTTCACGACTTCAAAGCTACGGCTTCACGACTTCTACACTAGGACTTCACGACTTCAAAGCTACGGCTTCACGACTTCTACTCCGCGGCTTTACAACTTCTACACTATGTCTTCACAACTTCTATACCACAACTACTTATACAACTTCTTCACTGCTTACATACAACATTAATCTACTATACACACTTTGCACAAATGAATGAATGATTTACAAACTTTGTTAAACTAACAACTTAAGTAACAAGAAGATACTAAGTTGTAATACTTCTAATCTTGATTGATAGAAGTATTCTTCTTTTGCACTTGAATGAAGGAAGCTTGGATCACTTGGAAACCAAAGCTTAAGATTATATGATCAAAGGATTATTAGAAAGTATTTACAAGATTTAGATCAGAAAGTTTGGGGTGCAAAAGGTGAGTAAAAGTCTAGGAGAAGGCTGGTATTTATAAGAGAAAAATTGGACAGCTGGAGGTCTACTGGAGCGGGGGCGGTCCCCTTAAATAGGGGGCGGTCCCCTTAATAATTAAGGGGGCCGCCTAGTAAAATTAAGGGGGCCGCCCCTTCTGTCCGTTGGCCAATTTTGTCCTTTTGTGGGGAAGGTTTTTCTGGAACATTTTAACTGATTTTGGTTAAAAATTTGAATTCATATTTTTATAAAAGATTAAACATTTTTATTTAATGCCAAAAATGTTTTTCAAAAATATATAAAATGTTTTTGATGTTTTATAAAAAATCTAGTTATTAAGAAAATGTTCCTTTGATCATATAATGCATTAAGCATTAGTTCATTCATACCTTAAGTGATTTGAGTTGTAGAAATAGATATTTACAACTAAATACTTGTTTACGTCATAATTTTCCGATTAATGATTTTACATTTTGTGATTATCAAAACGTAGAGATATCGAAAAATATTAATAACGTGTTTAGGCATTATTTATATCAACAGTTTTCCCACTTATTTGATTATATGTTTTATTTGGACTGACTTATATGTGTATAAATATAAAACAGTGTATACATAGTTGTGTTTGCATATTGTGTCTTCAAATATACCATACCTCAACATGGAACTTATGAAAGTAGTATTGGATCCTTGAAAGCGAATTAAAAAGTGTATACGCCATGCAGCTTATTGAAGTCTGATGAAGCGAAAAGTGTACCGCTTTTAAGGGGTCATTTAAGCCTTAAATCGTATTTATTTGATCAAATATTGCCCTAAATCGTTCCTTTTGACATTTTAGGTACTTTTGAGGAGAAATCTGGAAAAGGAGGCATTTTGGACGTTTTTGGAGCATAAAAGTGAAGAAAACGACAAAGTCTCAAGAATCGGCTAAAAGTTACTCTTGACGGCGTCAGACTTTACTCTGGACGGCGTCATGCCTTGGCAAGAAAAGTTGGACGTGAAATTTACTCATGATAGGCCAGTGAAAATAGCATGTGAATTCTGACGGCGTCACGCTTTAACTTGATCAAGGGCGTCACGGCTTAAATCATAAGGGGACGGCGTCACGTTCACGAGCTGACGGCGTCAAGCCTTGATAAGCCAGAATGGATTTTTGAAGAGCTAAAGAGGGACGGCGTCAAGAAGGTCATCCGGGAACCCTAGAAGCGGCGAGGTGACGGCGTCACAATCCATAAGGTGACGCCGTCAGATGCAAAAGTCTATATATAGTTTTCTAATTTTTTGTCATTAGAGAGAGCTTAGTGTGTGGAATTTTGGGAGAAAACCCTAAGACGATTTTAGCTTCTTTTTCAAGGCTTTTTGCCTTGAAATCTTCCATGTTACATTGAAGATAAGTTATCAATTAATCATTCAATATGTCTATGTGTTGTTTGATTTTATCTTATTCTTGTCTTTTGATTAACATGTTAGGCTAAATTTATCTTGTGTTTGCTTAGATCTAATGAAACCTAGCTATTGATTGTTGGTTATTAGTGTGTTATTAGTTGTATTGGATGATTGTTTATCTATGTTAGGCTTAAGAAAACTGGCTAACTTCCTATTCGGTAACTTGCTTGAACGTCTTAAGAAACATGAACCAAATGCGTACTAAAGGTTTTTATGGTTGTATTTAATGCACAAGCGAATTCTAGTGATCCCATGTTAGGAGCTTCCTAGCCGGCTCGACATAGGAGTGAAGTAGGAGCTTGTAGAGTTGGGGAAGTAAGTACGTCACCCCACGAATGGTATTAAGGAATACACCCGTCATCCACGCGACTAATACACACTAATTAACCGGTAAAAGATAGTTAGGGAGTAAGGAAATCTAAGTAAACACATTTCTCTACACATAAGTTTCTCACCACATTTTATTTTCAGTTATTTATTTTATTTGCATTTGTAGTTATTTTGGGTTAGTTGACTAGCAACTAATTCCGCCCACTCTTTCAAAACCGAGATTTTACTTGCTTTCATAAAAAATATAAAAACATAAAAAGAATCTTCCTCAACCCTTAGACCTATTAGAGTAGCCTTTCATACCTAACGAACACTATTCCCTGTGGAGAACGATCAATCCCCCGTACTTACCACTACACTATACTACATCGGTCAGGTACACTGCCTGGTGGGGTTGTAAGCCTCTTGAGATCCCTCGAGAGGTAAAACCTGTTGTAAGGTTACAAAACCACGCATCAAGTTTTTGGCGCCGCTGCCGGGGAATAGTTATTGTTTAGGTTGAATTGTTATTTCTATTAGGTCTACTCACTAGATTCCTTTCTAGTGAGATTTTTATTTTCTTTTTCTAGATTTTCTTTAGTCTATCTATTTTCTTCGTGTCTTTGTTCGTAACCATACCATCCGACATCATGGAAGATGGTAATATCCTTAACCCCCACAACCCACCACCACAACAACCACAACCACCTCCTAGAGCCCGCACTTTAGGAGGATATTCCCTAATTTTGGATGATGACCCCCCTAATCTTAGAATCACTAGGAGCCGAAGCTCGATAAAGACTCTTGCCACACCCTATGCTGAACCCGAAAGGGAAATGCATAAATTAAGGCGACTCCACCAAGCGGCTGAACCATCCACGATCAATTTTGATGATGCCCTCTCCGAGGAAGAATCCAATCATCATTCTACACCTCCTAGCCCTCAACCCAATCACGATATGGAAGTTCCCGAAATCCCAATCCCTAAATGTCTCAAGGACTACTCTTCTCCCACCCCTCATGGTTTTTCCAATGCTATCGTTTTTCCAAATGAACACACGGATGGGGTCTTGCGTGCAACTGATATTTGGCTGGTCCAAAGTGTATGCAAGTTTCACGGATTGAAAACTGAAGATCCAATCCAACACATCAAGGACTTCCTGAAAATAGTGGATACCCTCCATACGGACGGAGCCACTAGAGATACCTCCCGGTTGCGATTCTTTCCCTTCACCCTTCATGAAAGAGCCGGAGACTGGTATAACCAACTTCCTTCCGAATCCATCTTCACATGGGAACAACTTATCTCAAAATTCTATGAGAAATTCTTTCCCATAGGAAGAACTTCAAAGTTGAGAGACGAAATCCTCCGCTTCCATGTTGGACCAGCAGAACCTATTCACAAATCTTGGGTTAGATTCAAGGATCTAATTAGACAGGTCCCTCATCATGGCATTGAACTCTGGCTTCTTGTCCAAATCTTTTATGACAGTGTCTCCAAAAACGACCAATTGGGCATTAATAATTCATCAAAAGGAAAAATAGCCAAACTAAGCGTCAAGGAAGGATGGAATAGAATTGAGGAATACGCGAATGATCAAGACGATACCTGGGATGAACCCGATTCGATCATGAGCGTTTCCAAGATCATGAAAGAGCCTCCTTTTGCTAGCCGGGTGAGTAGGTTGAATGATCAGGTATCTTATCTAGACAAGTCGCAACCAACTAAGCGGTTATCAAACCCATACTTGATCTGTGATCAATGTGGTGGCCCGCATGAAGTGGAGGAATGCGGGGATGATACCACCACCGAACAAGCATGCTTGTCAAGCCACGACATCTTCGATGATCCTTCGCTCTTAACTTTCTACCAAAACAATGATTTCACCCCTTGGGGAAATCTTGTGAGAGAAGAGGGAGGAGGAGAATATCCTGACTATAAGGTTAGGAGCACTTTTGAGGATGATCTCGGGCATTTCACGTTTGAAAAGAATCTGCAACTAAATGGTCTTGACAACTTTATCAATAGCCAACAAGCCAACGTGAAGGCCAAATTCGCAGAACTCAACGCCACTCTCGACGGCCTTGGCAAATCGCAAAGAGACCCTTTACTCGCCATCACCACTCGTGCTGGAACAACTACAAAGGATCCACCCTACCCAGCTCAACCATCTAACGTCATGGAACCCAACACCCCTCATGAGGAGAACGATAATGTGAACGATGAAAATCCCGAGCAAACCCCTCCGGTAACTCCATCCCCACCTACTCCTGCCAAACAGCCCCTTAAAGTCCCATACCCATCTCGCCTCAAGAATCAAAAGGTCGAAAGTGATAATAAAAGATTCTTGTCATATTTGAAGAATTCGGTCGTCACCATACCCCTTCTTGATGCATGTTATCATATGCCCAAATATAGTACATACTTCAAGAGGCTGCTCACCAACAGGAAAGGGCTCGAGGGTCTTGTAACCTTAGGAGAAGAATGTTCTGTGGTGACTCAACGAGGGCTACCAAAGAAGGTGGACGATCCAGGTAGTTTCACCTTGCCCTGTTCAATTGGATCTCTTTCAGTCAAAAATGCTTTAGCCGACTTAGGAGCAAGCATCAATCTTATGCCGCATTCCCTGTTCCTCAAGCTAGGGTATTCTGGGTTGAAACCAACCCGTATGAGCATCCAACTGGCCGATAGATCAGTCAAATACCCCTTAGGAATATGCGAGAATGTGCTGGTTAAGGTAGGGAAGTTTAAATTTCCAGTTGACTTCGTCATCCTAGAAATGGAAGAAGATGATCTTGTGCCCATCATTCTAGGAAGACCCTTCCTTGCAACTTCTCGTGCTGTTATTGATGTTCATGACGGCAAACTAACCTTACGAGTGGGGGCCGATAGCTTAACCTTCGACATCAAGGACACAATGAATCTTTCTCTCGAAGCAGATAATCAACTGTATTTCATCGAAGAAATCGATGAACTATCCGACGAGATTGATAATTGTGTAGATGAACAGGTGGAAGCTGGTTGGTTGCGAGATGAAGCTTTCTTACCCATCTTAGAGGAGAAGAAGGCTATGGATGTGAATGCAGTCTCCTTCTATCCCAGACAAGAAATCGAACAGCTTGAGCTTCGTAAACCCGAGAACAAACTTAAACCTTCCATCATCGAGCCACCTGCGGTAGAACTCAAGGAACTCCCAACCAACCTTGAATATGCTTTCCTCCAAGGGGAAGATCAACTTCCGGTAATCATAAGCTCTTCTTTGAAAAATGAACAAAAGGATAAACTCTTAGGAGTTTTAAAAAAATATAAAGGAGTTATAGCATGGAGTGTAGCCGATATCAAGGGTATTGACTCTACCTTTTGTACGCATAAAATCCTCATGGAGGAGGATTATAAACCCACCGTGCAACCTCAAAGGCGAGTAAATCCCAACATAAAGGAAGTCGTAAAGAAGGAAGTCATTAAGCTCCTAGATGCAGGACTAATTTACCCGATTTCGGACAGTCCATGGGTAAGTCCTGTACAGGTTGTACCAAAAAAGGGAGGAATGACAGTGGTGAAGAACGATAAGGATGAGTTAGTACCTCAACGAACAGTAACTGGATGGCGTGTGTGCATCGATTATAGGAAGTTGAATGATGCAACCCGAAAAGATCATTTCCCTCTCCCCTTTATCGACCAAATGTTGGAAAGGTTAGCAGGGCATGAGTACTACTGCTTCTTAGATGGGTTCTCGGGGTATTTCCAAATCCCTATCGCTCCTGAGGACCAAGAAAAGACTACGTTTACATGCCCCTATGGCACCTTCGCCTACAAGCGAATGCCCTTTGGACTATGTAACGCCCCCGCCACTTTCCAGCGTTGCATGACGGCAATCTTCCATGAGTTAATGGAAGACAGCATGGAGGTCTTCATGGATGATTTTTCAGTCTTTGGAAATTCTTTTGATCGCTGTCTTGCTAACCTTGAGAAAATGCTCAAACGTTGTGAGGAGACCAACTTGGTACTAAACTGGGAAAAGTGCCACTTTATGGTGAAAGAAGGGATTGTGCTAGGGCACAAAATTTCAGGAAGTGGAATCGAAGTAGACCGGGCAAAAATTGAAGCTATATCCAAACTTCCCTATCCAACAACTGTCAAGGCAATCCGTAGCTTTTTGGGTCATGCTGGCTTCTATAGGAGATTCATTAAAGATTTCTCAAAGGTAGCTAAACCAATGACTCAGTTGCTCATGAAGGATGCCCCGTTCGACTTCTCTCAAGAGTGCAAGGACGCATTCGATCTATTGAAGCAGGAACTTACCCAAGCTCCAATTATGGTTACCCCTAACTGGGAGTTACCCTTTGAAATCATGTGCGATGCTAGTGATTATGCTGTTGGAGCAGTATTAGGCCAAAGGCTTAACAAACACTTTCAGCCAATATACTACGCTAGCAAAACCATGAATCCTGCTCAAGAAAACTACACTACCACTGAAAAGGAATTACTAGCTGTGGTATTCGCTTTTGATAAATTTCGCCAGTATCTTGTCCTTTCTAAAACGGTTGTTTTTACGGATCATTCAGCTATTCGATATCTTTTCGCTAAGCAGGATGCTAAACCACGGTTACTTCGTTGGATCCTACTATTGCAAGAGTTCGATGTTGAAATTCGTGATAAGAAAGGAGCAGAGAATCTTGCGGCTGATCATCTCTCTCGTCTCGAAAACCCCAGCCTCGCTGAATCTGACAAGAGTGAGATTCGGGAAACATTTCCTGAAGAGCAGCTCATGTCAATAAATGATTCTGAACCTTGGTATGCGGATTATGCTAACTACCTAGCAAGTAGAGTCATCCCTGAGCATATGAGCAGGCATGAAAAAAGGAGGTTCTTTAATCAATTAAAGTACTACTTTTGGGATGAACCCTTCTTATTTCGAAGATGTCCAGATCAGGTAATCAGGCGTTGTCTTTCGGAAAGAGAGGCTGTCAGAATTATGAAAGAGTGTCATGCAGGTCCATCTGGAGGACATCACGGAATAAGCACTACTGCACGAAAGGTCTTCGACGCGGGATTCTATTGGCCTACAATATTTCGTGATGTGAAGGGAATGATACAAACTTGTGACGCATGTCAAAGAGCTGGGAATATCTCTAGGAGGGATGAAGCCCCACAGAATTATATACAAGTTTGTGAGGTTTTTGATGTCTGGGGAATTGATTTCATGGGACCATTCCCATCTTCTGGAGGGAATGAATACATCTTGGTGGCCATTGATTATGTTTCGAAATGGGTGGAAGCACAAGCCCTTAGGACTAACGACGCTAGGGTAGTCATTCATTTCTTAAAAAAATTGTTCGCTAGGTTCGGAATTCCGAAGGCTCTTATTAGTGACAGGGGAACCCATTTTTGCAATTCACAATTGGAGAAAGTCATGAAAAGGTATGGAGTCTCTCACCGATTCTCCACCGCTTACCATCCTCAAACCAACGGTCAAGTCGAAAACACTAATAGAGCCATAAAGAGAATATTAGAGAAAACGGTTAATCAAAACAGAAAAGATTGGTCTTTTAAGCTCGATGAGGCTTTGTGGGCATTTCGAACCGCCTATAAGACACCAATCGGGACAACCCCGTTCCGTATGGTATATGGCAAGGCATGCCACCTCCCAGTAGAACTGGAACACAAAGCATATTGGGCACTTAAGGCCTGTAATTTGGATTATACAGTTGCGGGAACAAATAGATTCTTACAGCTCCAAGAGCTCGATGAATTGAGATTAGAGGCTTATGAATCTTCCATTACATACAAAGAAAGGGCGAAAAGATGGCATGACCAACGGATTAAGAGACCCAAGGAGTTTTCAGAAAGGGACAAGGTCTTATTATATAATTCTCGCTTAAAGCTATTTCCTGGGAAACTTAAATCTAGATGGTATGGACCTTTTACCGTAAGGAGCTCCTCTAAAACCGGAGCCGTTGTGTTGATTGACGACGATGATAGAGAATTCACTGTGAATATACAACGAGTCAAGCATTATCAAGAGAATGGTAATGAAATGATCAATGAGGAAGACATAACCTTTGATGAAGAAATCACGTAATGAACGTGACTTTGAGTCTAGCTACAAGACTCGTTAATAAAGAAAAGCGCTTCTTGGGAGGCAACCCAAGCTTTATTTGCTTTATTTGCTTTGTGTGTTTATTTGTTTGTTTGTTTGTTTTTATTTGTTTCCGTATGTGTGTTTAATTTTTATTAGTATTGATTCATGTTCAAAAGTAAATTGTGAAAATGCTTTATGTTGTTTTTAACTTCGTCTTAACTACATATAAAGGTATTTTGCAAAAGATAAGTGTAAGGGAAATCTAAATCGGTTTATTAGAACACAAATGAACATGAATCATAATAATAATAAATTAACATACATATTAGTATTTGTTTGAGTCAAATGCTTGTATCGAGTCATAATGATGTTTTGCAGGATTTCCAGGAAGTAAGGTAAAGGTTTTTCCAGAAATTTTCCGGAAACTTAAAATGAAAATTTTTGTCAGGTCATTTCTGACGGCGTCAAGGTTTATAACCTGACGGCGTCAGATTTAATTTTCAGAAATTTTTGAAAGTTTTGTTTTTGAAAAGTTTTTATTAAATCTCCAACTTATAATCTCCAGGAATCTGCAAAATTATCATTCCACAAGCATTATATCCTTATATATAGATTTTATCCGGCCGATGTTATGCAGGTTTTCGTGTTTGTTTTCTCAGGTTTAACAGGTTATTTTGGACAAGGAGATGTTTATGGAATCAAGTTATGGCGATGCATTAGTCATGGAGCTTCAACATTCTCCTTGGAGGAAGATCTAACCGTGTAATTTCATTATCCACCAAGCGAATCAGGGGAGTATTTGATTTCATTCTCTTACTTTTTTCTTTTACATCTTGTTATTTGAACATTGGGGACAATGTTCATCTTAAGTGTAAGGGGAGGGTAAAAGTACGATTTTAGAGAATGCCATTGCGCTTGATTTTTGTTTGTTTAATGGTAGATGTGTAATAAAACTGAGATAAATACCTGTTAGGGTAATTTTAGTGCCAAATTTAAATTTTTTTTACAACATATAGGAGTGAAACTTTGATCTTAATGAGCGTCTCACGGATAGGAGTTATATGACTAGCACAAAAACCGTACCACTAAAAAAATTTCCACCCCCAAATATGTGAGGTTCGCCCCTAGAATTGGTAGGAAAAGCATTTATGCTATGATGTGTGTACCGGTAGCACTTAGATTCTAGAACTTGCGTTAGGACCATTCCAAGGCCACAAGTGAGACTACATTCGTGTAGTTAGATTTACTACATGATAAGAGGCATTAGGATTAACCCATTGTTTTACACCTGTGTTTTTGTTACAATTACATTGGCTACATTGGTCAAGTAATTCTCCCACACCCTTTGCGTTGTACTCATTTTTAGTACACGATACCCCTAGTACACCCCTCAGAGCCTATCTTTTCGTTTCGACCTTTAAGCATTTTACTTAAAGGAAGAATTTGTTACACCCCACTAAAATGTACACCCAAATCGCCTTAGCCTACCTTGTATGCACTCATTTTTAGTGCATTATTGTGACAACATTTGTTTAAACCCAAGTTAATTATCTAATTGATTACATGGTTGCTAAGTCGAGTCATATCCTTGTACATATTGTTTTGGGACGATTGGGACTCATGGGTAAAGTACTAGTGTAATGGAGTAATGGGGAAGAACATCATTTATTACCCCCATATGTGCTAAATGTTTTAAAAAGTACTCCAAGTTTTTCAATTATCTTAATTCGAGTCATTAGATTAGAATTTGTAAAGTTATGTAAAAGTTCAAGTGTAAGGGGGATGTAATGCCCCTATGATGTATTATTTTGGATGGTAGGGCAAAAGTGTATGAAAAAAAAAAAAAAAAAAAAAAAAAAAAAAAAAAAAAATCGAAAAAATCAAGAAAAATACAAAAAAAAAATGAGAAAAAGAAAAATAGAAAAAAAACATACGGACTACCATCCCGTTTCATTTTATGTTTGTTTTATGTTTTTGTTTTTGTTATTTCATTTTTAGCTTAAGATTGAGTCTAGTCTTGGCTTAGCAACATTGTATAGTACATGTAATTGATCAAGATCTTTAACTCGCCACCAGTAAAATATCCCGTATCCAACAAAACCGTGTTTTCCTTTTCCCTACACCTAACGTTATAACCCATTTAAAAGCCCTCTTTGATAGTTTATCTTAGGTGCTTACGCCTAGTGGAGGAGGTTATCGATCCTTTCCCAAGCCTATGGTAATCTATTTGCTATGACAGGTAGTGAGAGATATTATCCGTTTTCATTTATGAGATTTATTTTGATGACACTTGAGAGATGTGAGTATCTAAACACTACTTGTGAGGTGCTAGTATGTAATCTCCGTGCTTATTATGATTGAAGTGGAATGAATATTTGTTGTAATTACTTTTATGTTTGCATTGAATGACCCCTAACTTGTATTTTGATTAGAATAAAAGCGCATTTGCTTGAGGACAAGCAAATCTCAAGTGTAAGGGTATTTGATGAAGCGAAAAGTGTACCGCTTTTAAGTGGTCATTTAAGCCTTAAATCGTATTTATTTGATCAAATATTGCCCTAAATCGTTCCTTTTGTCATTTTAGGTACTTTTGAGGAGAAATCTGGAAAAGGAGGCATTTTGGACGTTTTTGGAGCATAAAAGTGAAGAAAACGACAAAGTCTCAAGAATCGACTAAAAGTTACTCTTGACGGCGTCAGACTTTACTCTGGACGGCGTCATGCCTTGGCAAGAAAAGTTGGACGTGAAATTTACTCATGATAGGCCAGTGAAAATAGCATGTGAATTCTGACGGCGTCACGCTTTAACTTGATCAAGGGCGTCACGGCTTAAATCATAAGGGGACGGCGTCACGTTCACGAGCTGACGGCGTCAAGCCTTGATAAGCCAGAATGGATTTTTGAAGAGCTAAAGAGGGACGGCGTCAAGAAGGTCATCCGGGAACCCTAGAAGCGGCGAGGTGACGGCGTCACAATCCATAAGGTGACGCCGTCAGATGCAAAAGTCTATATATAGTTTTCTAATTTTTTGTCATTAGAGAGAGCTTAGTGTGTGGAATTTTGGGAGAAAACCCTAAGACGATTTTAGCTTCTTTTTCAAGGCTTTTTGCCTTGAAATCTTCCATGTTACATTGAAGATAAGTTATCAATTAATCATTCAATATGTCTATGTGTTGTTTGATTTTATCTTATTCTTGTCTTTTGATTAACATGTTAGGCTAAATTTATCTTGTGTTTGCTTAGATCTAATGAAACCTAGCTATTGATTGTTGGTTATTAGTGTGTTATTAGTTGTATTGGATGATTGTTTATCTATGTTAGGCTTAAGAAAACTGGCTAACTTCCTATTCGGTAACTTGCTTGAACGTCTTAAGAAACATGAACCAAATGCGTACTAAAGGTTTTTATGGTTGTATTTAATGCACAAGCGAATTCTAGTGATCCCATGTTAGGAGCTTCCTAGCCGGCTCGACATAGGAGTGAAGTAGGAGCTTGTAGAGTTGGGGAAGTAAGTACGCCACCCCACGAATGGTATTAAGGAATACACCCGTCATCCACGCGACTAATACACACTAATTAACCGGTAAAAGATAGTTAGGGAGTAAGGAAATCTAAGTAAACACATTTCTCTACACATAAGTTTCTCACCACATTTTATTTTCAGTTATTTATTTTATTTGCATTTGTAGTTATTTTGGGTTAGTTGACTAGCAACTAATTCCGCCCACTCTTTCAAAACCGAGATTTTACTTGCTTTCATAAAAAATATAAAAACATAAAAAGAATCTTCCTCAACCCTTAGACCTATTAGAGTAGCCTTTCATACCTAACGAACACTATTCCCTGTGGAGAACGATCAATCCCCCGTACTTACCACTACACTATACTACATCGGTCAGGTACACTGCCTGGTGGGGTTGTAAGCCTCTTGAGATCCCTCGAGAGGTAAAACCTGTTGTAAGGTTACAAAACCACGCATCAAAGTCTTCTCGACCCGAAAATCCAACGAAGCAAATCTTTAGTTTTAATTCACGTTTATTTATTCGTTTGAGTTCGAAATAGTGCCTCCTTGTTCTCGAGTTACATGAAGTTGTCGTGTTCGACTGTTTTGACGAAAAAGGGTTTCGACTACAAAACGCATTTCTTTGTTCACAGTAAGAGTTGCATGGTGTGTATATATATTTTATGTTCGACGTATTCAGTTTTGAGGTTCATGTTTTACTAAATGTGTGATGATGTGTTTTGGCTTCTATCACGTTAACGTGTACGTATAATATATGCTTGGGATTTAGTTTCATATCTTGGTTAATATTTATTTCCATGTTTTCGTTGCTTATGTTAATATATATATATATATATATATATATATATATATATATATATATATATATATATATACTCCCTCCGTCCCTTTTTAAATGTCCACTTGGACTTTTTTTGGTCTTTATTATTCAACTTTGACCATAAATATTTTTGTTTATGTTATATAATACTTGATGCAAAATATATGAATGGATTGGGTTTTAAAAGTATTTTCATTGGTATAATTTTCATCAAGTATTATATAACACAAACAAAATTATTTATGGTCAAAGTTGAATAATAAAGACCAAAAAAAGTCCAAGTGGACATTTAAAAAGGGACGGAGGGAGTATATATATATATATATATATATATATATATATATATATATATATATATATATATATATATATATATATATATATATATGCAAGCATGCACAGCTCGTATATATGGAAGTGAAGATGTGAATAAAGAAATATTGAGACGGGAGTGGAAAAACTTACAACACCAAGAAAAGAGGTGGGGCGTTCGAACGGAGATGGTGACGACAAGAACTTGAACGATAAGTATAACCCGAGCCTTCCTTCTATAACACAACCCACGATCAAATAGGTATCCTAATGCTTGCAATGTAACAAGAGTCTTGCTTCTCTTCTCTTCCTTGCTCGACAGTAATGTAGTTTGTATGTTTTGCTTTGTGTTTGTGTAATGTAGTGGCAAGAGCGATGGAGTGTGTCTCCTTTAAATGGAATTGAAAGCTAGTGGCATAGAGGTTGACATTGGTTAACCTAGTACTTGAACTAGGAAGTCATATCGCACATGGTTCTAGGTGGTTTAGCTTCCAAACAAGAGGAAGGAGAGCCGGTTTTGTGGGTTGACAAGAAGCAAGGACATGGTACTAAGTCCTCTTGGTCGAATTCTTGCATGGGGAAACAAAGCGTGGAAGGCTTAGGAAAACCATACAAGTTGACTTGCTTGTGTAATGATTTTATCCAATGGTTAAAAGAAATTATAGGAGACAAGAGTACATTTGGTGACTTGATTAGCATCTTGCCTTGTTTGTGGACTAATGTGTCGAGAAGTCAAAGGAACTAAAATGATATATTAAGCTTGATGTTTTAAAGTGAGGTGGTGTGGTGCTCGATCCAACAGAAAACAAAAGAAAGAGATTAAGGTGTTGGGCTTGTGTAGTTTCGGCCCAAGAAGAATAGAAAAGGGAGTGTAATGGCTGCGGGTCTAGGTCCGGCCCAAGAGAAATGGAAAGAAGGAAATAAATTAAATAAGTTGTGTATGCATAAGATTTGTGAAATAAATAATGCTTTCGTATCATGTGTTTACTAATTAGATCGGTGTAGTAATTCGTAGCGTTCGTTGGACTTTTGTTGTCGGTGCGCAAGCGAGCTATTCATGGGGAGTTTCGAAATCGTTCGGGTGACTTGGTAATCGTTGCTTAATATATATATTTATATATAAAAAAAATAACCCGCACAATAGGTTATTCAACATAAATTGGAATTATTCGGTGATTAACATTATTAATGACATGGGATTTTTACGAGGTATTACAGTACCCACCCGTTAGACTGGATTCGTCCCGAATCCTAAGATGTGGTAGTTGTCGGAGTTGTTTTATCAAACAAGTGAGGATATTTAGAACGGATTTGATCTTCGCGTTCCCATGTGTACTCCGGTCCTCTCTTAGAGTTCCATCTAACTTTGACTATAGGGATGCGGCTTTGCTTCAAACGCTTGACATCTCTATCCAAAATTTCTATTGGTTCCTTGATAAAGTTTTGCTTATCGACAAGCCGAATTTCTTTAATTGGAATGATCAGGGTTCCATCTGATAGGCATTCCTTCAGGTTCGATACTTGAAAGGTATTGTGTATTCTACTGAGTTCTTCAAGGAGTTCAAGGTTGTATGCCACTGGACCAATCCTGTCCAGGATTTTGAATTGTCCAACGTATCTAGGGTTTAACTTTCTATGCTTCTCAAAGCTAATCATTCCCTTCCAGGGAGATATTTTTAGCATGATTCTATCCCCAACCTGAAATTCCATGGGTTTTCGCCTCTCATTGGCATAACTCTTTTGTCGATTTCGGGCGGCTTGTAAACGTTGTCTGATTTGTACTATCATCTCAATTGTTTCGTGAATATATTAGGTCCTGAAAGTGGAACGTCTCCAGCTTTTGTCCAACAAGCGGGCGATCGGTGCCTCCGACCATAAAGTGCCTCAAATGAAACAGCTCTTCTACTAGCGAGATACCTTGTGGTTGTAGGAGGATTTGATCAATGCCAAATGGTTATCCTAGTTATTACAAAAATCATTCGCTCATGCTATTAATGTGTCTCCTAGAGCCTATTTGTGTCCCAATCCTTCGAGAGAGGTAGGTGTAGTTGTCGATATTGAAATGAATGGGTGGATTCTATTTGAATTAGAACGATGAGGCTAGATATCGCTATTATTCTTATCGCGGCTATAGAGAATTTAAGGGGGGGGGGAAAGTCCCTTGGTGTGAATGACAAGGAATAGCATGTCAGTAGGCATACATGTCTAGTCTAAGGGCAAATTCATATGTCAATGATTGGGAACGCTCGAAAGTTATCATTGGATAATGCCCGTGATTGCAAGTGCTTAACTTGTTAAGGCAAAACTATGGTGTATTGTGACTCGAGATCGTGGCATAGTGGTCTAGGTCAGGTGGGTATTTTGTCGAGGGATGTTTATCTCGTTACAGAAGGAAGTTTAAGGTTTTACGGTCAGATGTGATCTCCTATTATCCCAAGTGAAAGTGATGCCATGTGCCCAAACGATTATGTTGTCTAAAACTCTGAAAAGGGCACGTCGCTTCTTGAATATCTGCTTATTCAATTTCAGGCGTTTCTACTAGCGTGAGTATCTTATCTTATAGGATGAGTGGGAAAGTTTAGCTTTGAAGGAATAGTGTTAATGTATGGTATATTGCTATTGTCAATCTTAGGCACTTGGAGGGTTGATCCTAACATTTGTTCTGAGATTGTTGATGCGTGGTTTTGCGACCTTACAACAGGTTTTACCTTTCGAGGGATCTCAAAAGGCTTGCAATCCCCACCAGGCAGTGTACCTGACCGATGTAGTATAGTGTAGTGGCAAGTACCGGGGGATTGATCGTTCAACTCAAAGAATAGTGTTCGTTAGGATTGAAATTTATCTACTAGGTCTAGAGGTGAGGGATGATTCTTTTTGTATTTTTATATTTTATGGAAAGCAAGTAAAAATCTCGGGTTTTGGAAGGAGAGGCGGAATTAGTTGCTAATCAACTAACCCAAAAACTACTACTTAAACTAATGTGAAGGAAAGTAAACTAGGGTTCTACAAGGGAAGTGAAGCATGTCTACCTATGATATGTTACTCCTTGCTAGCTATCCAATTCTACCTATTGAATTGTCACACCTTGTTTTAATTGACGGGTTGTATTCCTTAATACCAATCGTGGGGGTGTGTACGATCTTCCCCAACTCTATAAGCTCCTACTTCACTCCTATGTCGAGCCGGCTAAGAAGCTCCTAACATGGGATCACTAGAATTCGCTTATGCATTAAATACAACCAATTAACCTTAGTACACCTTGGTTCATGTTTCTTAAGACGTTCAAGCAAGTTACCGTATAGGAGGTTAGCCAGTTTTCTTAAGCCTAACATCGATATCATCCAATCATACAAGAGACAATAGGAAACAAGAATTATAAGCTAAACCAATTAGATCTATTGAAGTTGTCACGCCCTAATTGATGGAGATGGACACACACATCAACAAGAAATCAATAAGATCTAATTAGTTATACACAAGTTTCACACAATCATAGGTAAACACTAGGTGATTTAGTAAAACATAATCAATGAAGAACAAGCAACAATAATAATGGAAGACATAATTAAGATAGAATCAACACACCATTACAAGATGTTTATGGAGTGATTAAGACCTTCTAAGTTGCTGGAAAAACACCTACCTAAACCCTAGAATTGGACTTAGGGTTTAGGGCTTACAAAAAGTGAAGTTATGATGTTGTATTTATAGGCAATATTTCTGTCGGCAAGGATTGACGGCGTCAGCTCGTACAAGTGACGGCGTCAACTTCCCATTTTCACCAAATTGTAGATCTTTTCGTCCTCTTCGCGTGGCCTTTTGAATCACCCAAATCCGAGTTCGTATGAAGATTTTATGGCCAAAACAGTGACAGCTACTCCGCGCGTAAGTTGTGATTGTCTTGATCAGCATGTGACGGTTTTACTAGGGTTTCTTCTTGTGCAAGTTGTCATTCTGACGTCGTCACTCAATGGCTTCTGACGTCGTTAGGTTGAGTCCTGACGCCGTCACTTCGCCACGGTTAGGGTTTCTTGATGGCCTTCTTGACGCCGTCCCCCTTTAATCTTCCAAAATCCTCTCTGGCTTATCAAGGATTGACGGCGTCACACTGGGGCTTGACGCCGTCACAGGTACTATTCCAGCAGATTTAGAGACTTTGTCGTTTTCTTCACTTTTATGCTCCAAAAACGTCCAAAATGCTTCCTTTTCCAGATTTCTTCTCCAAAGTACCTAAAATGACAAAAGGAACGATTTAGGGCAATATTTGATCAAATAAATACGATTTAGGGCTTAAATGACCCCCGAAAAGCGGTACACTTTTCGCCTCATCAAATACCCTTACACTTGAGATTTGCTTGTCTTCAAGCAAATGCGCTTTTATTCTAATCAAAATACAAGTTAGGGGTCATTTAACGCTAATATAAAAGTAATTACAACAAATAGTCGTTCCCCTTTAATCATAATAAGCACGAAGATTACACACTAGCACCTCACAAGTAGTGTTTAGATACTCACATCTCTCAGGTGTCATAAAAGTATATCTCACAAATGAAAATGAATAATATCTCTCACTACCTGTCATAGCAAATAGATTACCATAGGCTTGGGAAAGGATCGAAAACCTTCTCCACTAGGTGTAAGCACCTAAGATAAACTATCAAAGAGGGCTTTTACATGGGTTATAACGTGAGGTGTAGGGATATGATAAACACGGTTTTGTTGGATAAAGGATATTTTACTGGTGGCGAGTTAAAGATCTTGATTAATTACATGTACAATATGGCGTTGCTAAGCCAAGACTAGACTCGACTTAAGCTAATGAAAAAAAATAACAAAAAGATAAAATAAACATAAAATGAAACGGGATGGTAGTCCGTATGTTTTTATTTTTTTTTTTTTTTTTTTTTTATTATTATTTTTTTTTTTGCATACACTCTTGCCCTACCATCCAAAATAATACATCGTAGGGGGGTTGTATCCCTCTTACACTTGAACTTTTACATAACTTTACAATTAACTATTCTAATGACTCGAATTAAGATAATCGAAACACTTGGAGTACTTTTAAAATATTTAGCACATATGGGGGTAATAATGTTGTTCTTCCCCATTACTCCATTACACTAGTACTTTACCCATGAGTCTCAATCGTCCCAAAACAATATGTACAAGGATATGACTCGACTTAACAACCATGTAATCAATTAGATAATTAACTAAGGGTTTAAACAAATGTTGTCATAATAATGCACTAAAGATGAGTGCATACAAGGTAGGCTAAGGCGATTTGGGTGTACATTTAAGTGGGGTGTAAACAAATTCTTACTTTAAGTAAAATGCTTAAAGTTAGAAACGAAAAGATATGCTCTGAGGGGTGTACTAGGGGTATCGTGTACTAAAAATGAGTACAACGCAAAGGGTGTGGGAGAATTACTTGTCCAATGTAGCCAATGTAATTATAACAAAAACACAGGTGTAAAACAATGGGTTAATCCTAATGCCTCTTATCATGTAGTAAATCTAACTACACGAATGTAGTCTCACTTGTGGCCTCGGAATGGTCCTAACGCAAGTTCTAGAATCTAAGTGCTACCGGTACACACATCATAGCATAAATGCTTTTCCTACCAATTCTAGGGGCGAACCTCACATATTTGGGGGTGGAAAATTTTTTAGTGGTACGGTTTTGTGCTAGTCATATAACTCCTATCCGTGAGACGCTCATTAAGACCAAAGTTTCACTCCTATATGTTGTAAAAAATTTTAAATTTGGCACTAAAATTGCCTTAACAGGTATTTCTCTCAGTTTTATTACACATCTACCATCAAACAAACAAAAATCAAGTGCAATTGTATTCTCTAAGGTATCATCATTTACCCTCCCCTTACACTTAAGCTGAACATTGTCCCCAATGTTCATTCAAAGGATGTAAAAGTAAATAAGGTAAAAGAATGAAAACAAATACTCCCCTGATTCGTTCGATGTGGATAATCCGGTAACATGGTTAAATCCTCCTCCAAGAAAATGAACGTTGAAAGCTTCCCTTCCGAAATATAAATCATCTTCTTGTCCAATATAACCTGTTAAACCTGAGAAAACAAACACAAAAAACCCAAAGCATCAACCTGAACAAAGAAAACTCACAACTAGATGTAATTCCAGACTTAGAAATAAAAACAAAACGATTAAAGATATAATGCTTGTAGAATGAATATTTGCAGATTTCCTGGAGTTTATAAAACTAAAGATTTAACAAAAACTTTATGACTCCGGTAGAAAAACAAAACTTACAAAATTTCCAGAATTTTACACTTGACGCCGTCAGGTGTTAACCTTGACGCCGTCAGAAGTGACCTGCAGAAATTTTATGGTTAGTTTCCGGAAAATTTCTGGAAAAACTTATGCCTCACTTCCTGGAAATCCTGCAAAATATTCATTATGACTCGATACAAGCATTTGACTCTAACAATTACTGGTATGCATGCTCATTTAATATTGTTGTGATTCATGTTCAATCTTGTTCTTGTAAACAAATTTGGATTCCCTTACACTTATCTTTTGCAAAATACCTTTATATGTAGTTAAGACGAAGTTAAAAACAAAATAAAGCATTTTCACAATTTTCTTTGAAACATGAGCACAAACAATAACAATTAAACATGCATACGGAAACAAATAAAATCAAACAAACAAACAAACAAACAAATAAAGCTTGGGTTGCCTCCCAAGAAGCGCTTGTTTTTGTTCGAGTTACGAGCCTGACTCTACCCTTATTTAACGGAAATAGGGGAGGTTTTCCCTACACTTAGGATTAAGTGCGGGTGGAAGTAGCGATACACACCCTTAGGGTGGAAATATACCACATGAGGTGAAGGGGGTGAGTGAATGGCTTCCTTCATCCTAAAACTACCCGGATAATATTGGTTTATGGGTGGGTCGGTTCCTCTTTTGTCTCCTAGATGTAAATCTAAGGATGAAAAGTTGTGTAAAGGTTGAGGTTCCGGCTCATCAACACTAGGAAATTCCCTAGAACTAAGAGTAAGGTCATCACTAAAAGTGTTCAAACCTATATCCTCTAGTTGTGCTTGGTCCAAGGGTTCTACCTCTATCGGGATTCCTAAAGTCTCTTCTACTTCTTCCGGGTAAGTCACGGGCGGTGTGGGGTGCCTCAAATGATGGTTGAGTATTTTGTGGGCTTATGTTGTTTACCTCATCATTCCACGTGTCAAGATCACCTATATCCTGATCAATTGTTTTCTTAGGTAGTGATGATAACAAACCTAGCGCTTCATCCAACTTATGGTTTATTGCTTCGGCTCTATCCACAATTCCTTGGCAAACTAGGTCGCTTTTCCTATTGGCCTCACTAAGATGAGATCCTAAACATGGAGGTTGTTCATAAGAATCTATCCTAGGTGAAGGCTCATATGATTCATAGGTGTCTCTAAATGAGGTATTTTGAACTCCTTGGTGTTCTAGCCACTCAACCATATCTTGCGATCTTAGAAGTCTAAGTGAAAAGTCCATTTGAAGCAAATTACAAACAAAATCACAAAGAAAAGATAGACTACGAGAAAGCTACAAAATAAAAAGAAAAAATCTCACTTGATAGGAATCTTGTGAGTAGACCTAATAAAAATAAATTTTCAACCTAAGCAATAACTACTCCCCGGGCTGCGGCGCCAAAAACTTGATGCGTGGTTTTGCGAACTTACAACAGGTTTTACCTCTCGAGGGATCTCAAGAGGCTTGCAATCCCCACCAGGCAGTGTACCTGACCGATGTAGTATAGTGTAGTGGCAAGTACCGGGGGATTGATCGTTCAACTCAAAGAATAGTGTTCGTTAGGATTGAAATTTATCTACTAGGTCTAGAGGTGAGGGATGATTCTTTTTGTATTTTTATATTTTATGGAAAGCAAGTAAAAATCTCGGGTTTTGGAAGGAGTGGCGGAATTAGTTGCTAATCAACTAACCCAAAAACTACTACTTAAACTAATGTGAAGGAAAGTAAACTAGGGTTCTACAAGGGAAGTGAAGCATGTCTACCTATGATATGTTACTCCTTGCTAGCTATCCAATTCTACCTATTGAATTGTCACACCTTGTTTTAATTGACGGGTTGTATTCCTTAATACCAATCGTGGGGGTGTGTACGATCTTCCCCAACTCTATAAGCTCCTACTTCACTCCTATGTCGAGCCGGCTAAGAAGCTCCTAACATGGGATCACTAGAATTCGCTTATGCATTAAATACAACCAATTAACCTTAGTACACCTTGGTTCATGTTTCTTAAGACGTTCAAGCAAGTTACCGTATAGGAGGTTAGCCAGTTTTCTTAAGCCTAACATCGATATCATCCAATCATACAAGAGACAATAGGAAACAAGAATTATAAGCTAAACCAATTAGATCTATTGAAGTTGTCACGCCCTAATTGATGGAGATGGACACACACATCAACAAGAAATCAATAAGATCTAATTAGTTATACACAAGTTTCACACAATCATAGGTAAACACTAGGTGATTTAGTAAAACATAATCAATGAAGAACAAGCAATAATAATAATGGAAGACATAATTAAGATAGAATCAACACACACCCTTACAAGATGTTTATGGAGTGATTAAGACCTTCTAAGTTGCTGGAAAAACACCTACCTAAACCCTAGAATTGGACTTAGGGTTTAGGGCTTACAAAAAGTGAAGTTATGATGTTGTATTTATAGGCAATATTTCTGTCGGCAAGGCTTGACGGCGTCAGCTCGTACAAGTGACGGCGTCAACTTCCAATTTTCACCAAATTGTAGATCTTTTCGTCCTCTTCGCGTGGCTTTTTGAATCACCCAAATCCGAGTTCGTATGAAGATTTTATGGCCAAAACAGTGACAGCTACTCCGCGCGTAAGTTGTGATTGTCTTGATCAGCATGTGACGGTTTTACTAGGGTTTCTTCTTGTGCAAGTTGTCATTCTGAAGTCGTCACTCAATGGCTTCTGACGTCGTCAGGTTGAGTCCTGACGCCGTCACTTCGCCGCGGTTAGGGTTTCTTGATGGCCTTCTTGACGCCGTCCCCCTTTAATCTTCCAAAATCCTCTCTGGCTTATCAAGGATTGACGGCGTCACACTGGGGCTTGACGCCGTCACAGGTACTATTCCAGCAGATTTAGAGACTTTGTCGTTTTCTTCACTTTTATGCTCCAAAAACGTCCAAAATGCTTCCTTTTTCAGATTTCTTCTCCAAAGTACCTAAAATGACAAAAGGAACGATTTAGGGCAATATTTGATCAAATAAATACGATTTAGGGCTTAAATGACCCCCGAAAAGCGGTACACTTTTGGCCTCATCAATTGTACGTTTTCTTGCTTAGAGATATTGATAAAAATGTTGTTCAAAATTTTTATTTGAGTACACGTTTACGCGAATCCGACCAAATCAATATAAAAGACACAAATTTCTTTGTTTGAGGTTAATAGTTGAGTCAATTAATGCGACCCTGAAAAATTTAAAGTTTAGTGAAACGAATTTTAAACGCGGTGTAGATAAGACAATTTCACAGAAATCAATGTTTAGACATTTGTTAACATATGAAAGTTTGATAAGGTCTTGACTAAAATAGATATATAATTTCGTAGTGTGGGTTTTTAAGCATGGTGTAGATAAAATAACTTTACAAAAATTAACACTTAGTCGCTCTTTAATATGCAAAAGTTTTGATATAGTTTGACCAGAGAAAACCTTTAACTCACGAAATGAGTATCTCGAAGAATACTTTTGTAGTTGATATAAAAGCGTTTTTTAAAGAAAGATTCTTGAAAGCGAAATCATCAATTTGAAAGTATAGTTGGGGTATGGCATTTACATAAGTTTTCAAAATTTTTAGGGACAGAGTCTAGTTTCTAATGTTCGATAGTGTTTGGTGGTTAAATGTCGGGTGAAGTTTATAGGTATGGTACTTAATTCGCTAGGACAGTATTGGGATTTATCATGACTTATGAGTGAGTCAGATATTGTGTTATGGGGCATTTTCCTTGGCTACAAGTGTAAGTTGTGTATCAAGGGCCTATTGATACGTTGAGACTTTGGCATTTCAGCGTGGAAGTAAGGTTAATTCAAAACGGATTTTTGAGGCTGAATAATCTAGAAATCCTAGAGGACACGTTGTAAGGGTGATTGTATATTGATTGTCCAATCTGAGGTATCCATTACTTATAAGGGAATTCTCATTATATGGTGTGGAGGGGGTGAATTGTACATTGACCGAATAGTTTCAAGTTATGGTATCTTGTAATTCCTAATCGCGGACAGAGATGCTTGATTTACCTCTAAGGTTTGGTTTAGTGAACAGCGATGTTTTGGATCACTCTTACGTCCTAGTCAAGCTAATACCCTCAGAGAATTAGCGAAAGATTTGGCAATTTCCCCAAAATAGTGGCTCGGTTTGCTCTGTAAGGTCTTAAGACTTTTGTCAGGTTATAAGTCATCCCATTGTGTGTTCCTAGCCCTTTTCAAGAGTTTCATTGGTCCTTTCATTGTTTACTTCCCTCAAGGGGTCCTCATCGTATTGTTAAGATCCTATTACCATAAGGTATGCGGACGGGTTTCTCGTCGTGGATAATTCAATAACTAGACCAAAAATGTCTAGGCCTCAAGTTATGTGAACACTAGGTCAATGTCTTATGGGTATCTAGTAGGTTTAGGGTGCAACCTCGAAAGATGAAGTTGGTTCTATTAGTAGTCAAATGGCTAGTTTGGTGGTACACTTAACACGAAAGGTAAAGTCTTGAAGAATGGTGCTGGTTGCTACTAGCAATCAGTTGGTTGATTCGTTAGTGTACTTAGTGTACTTAGCAGCAAGCATGGTTTCGATTTAGGGCTAAATGTAATCATTATCATGATTGACATCGAGTACACGTGAGGGTAAGTCTTAATCACCTTTGGGGTTATGAGTCATTCGGTAGTTATCGAATTTAGAGGTTGTCTGCTTGACGGTGGGATCCTTCGAAATCGGATGATGTGAAGTAAAGTGAGATGTCATAAGGTTAAGTTTCGTACGAATTCTTATGGTCATGATCGTAGGTAATCCCGATGATTGTGGCTACTTTCGTTGGTAGGTTGCTTCTATGATGGCTAATGATGTAACTGGTCTTTCCGGATTAGAATATGTGGCGAGACTAGACTGATTTCATGTGATAAGATGGTGTCGAAGTCTATTTGTGTTTCTTAGTGCTGATGCCCATGACTTGCACAACTTTTATGTAAGTTCGTAATTTCTCAAAAATAGTAGTGGAATTTCTGACTTTTGGCAAAAGTTTTAGACAACTATCCCCAGCCTAGCATGGTCCTACTTGAATTATGCATATGTGATCAGGCTTTGCATAATTAAAGTTCAACGATGCAATGTTGGATTTAGTTTAAAGGGAATTATCGGTAACTCTGTTCATAAAGTGGTAGCTGAAAATACTTTTCAAAGAGGACTTAGTTGATAGGGTGATTACATAATAGATTATAAAACGGCGTGTAGAATAGTTTATAAGCTGGTAGTGGAAATTTTTGAATAATGTATCATAGTTTACAAAATGTTGGCGAAACTGTTTGTCGGTCTATGGAATATTATTAAGGTAGCAAATCGATTTATTGCATAAAATAAGATAGTTCATAAAATAATATGTGAAATAGTTTATAGAACAATAGGGATGACACTTTATTATTCAAAAATTGGAAGTAAGGCCGCAATTTTTTTTTTTTTTTTGATTATAGTATAACGGTTTGTAGGATAACGAAAAAAAATTGGTTTGTATTGCATTGCGATATAGTCTGTTGTTTTATCAGCGTTTAATGTGGCGTGAGTGGGCGCACTAGGCGACTCCTGGTGTGTACCATCCTGGGTCCAGCGGGGTAGTATCGGAAAATGTAATGGGGTGGGATACCCCTCCCGGGCCTGATAAATATGGCGGGTTTAATAGGTGGTGTGAATGATGTAGGCATCCTCGATGTCGGGGTTAGTAGTGATGATGATGGGATAAGATGAAGAAGACATGACTTCAGATGTGGCAACGGTATGAACAACTGGTAAGGTGGTATCTATCTCAACATCTGACAATATGATGATGGGAATCGAAGGGGAAGACATGGTACTGTAATATCCCAATGTAAGTCATTTAATAATATTAGTGTCTCTTAGTTATGATATCTAATAGCTATAACATTCATAAGTGATAATATCCATTAGTTATGCATAATCTGCCAAGCAAATCTCAATGCATGTGTTCATAAGTGATAATATTCATTCGTGATGCATAATCTGCCAAGCAAATCTCAATGCATGTGTTAGTAAAGTGTTGGCACGGAGGGCATAGGGTAGTAAGGTTTAAAAATGGTCCATTTAGAAATCGTGGTTATAGTCCAGCGTTTTGAAATCACTTGGTTCTCTATAACCTAAGCTCTGATGCCAATCTGTAACACCCCGTTAAAATTTTAGATAGCAGCGGAAGACTTAAACGGGGTATTACCAATTAGATCACAGTCGTAAGCATAGATAATCGTTAAAAGTAGAAATTATATCATTCAATGAAAACTCAATATTCAGAGATTACACAATAGTTACCAAAAAGGATAAGTTTTCACAAAGGTGATGATGAGTTTGAAAAGAATGATATAATTATTTGAAATAAAGGGGGGTAGATTTCCAATGCCTATGCCAACTCCGTGCTTGAGATCTTTAGTTACCTGAGATAAGACATGCTAAAAGAGTCAACACAAAGGTTGAGTGAATCCATAGTGTTTAGTAGTAAAAATAATTGATCACAAGATTTCAAGTTTAAGAGGTAATGGGTTCCATTGTTACACCCATAAATCGAAAGTAGTTATTATTGCACTAAGCTCATAAAACCAAAGTGTTAACAGAGTACCAACAGTAATTGGTAGTATCGACAGAAATCGATATAATAGTAGCATCAACAGAAATTGATAGTATCGATAGTAATCGACATAATAATAGTATCAATAGTAATCGACAGTAATAGATATAATAATAGTATCAACAGTAATTGATAGTATCGACAGTAATCAATATAATAATAGTTGTACTTAGGCAATAACACATTTAGATAAACATATAGTTTTCAAGCAATTGTAATCATAAAAAGTAGTAGCATGTATCTCCCCACGGGGTTTGAAAACATATAAAAATGTGGGACTATGAACTCACCTTAGTGGTACAGTAGCCAAGTAGTGATCAAGTGATGTAAGTGAATAGCTCCGACTTGCGACCTAGAGTAATACGATAAGTTTAGATTCGATTGTTCTAGGGCTCGATGTGAAATGATGGGTGATAGTGTTGGATTTGTGTATTTTAGAAGCTTAAAGTTCAAAGATAACTTATAATTTTTGAACCCAAGACCTCAAGTTCACCATCCCAGCGACACAGCCATTGGACTAATCCATCCTTTGTGTTAGTTTTCCCACTTATTTGATTATATGTTTTATTTGGACTGACTTATATGTGTATAAATATAAAACAGTGTATACATAGTTGTGTTTGCATATTGTGTCTTCAAATATACCACCTTAACATGGAACTTTATGAAAGTAGTATTGGATCCTTGAAAGCCAATTAAAAAGTGTATACGCCATGCAACTTATTGAAGTCTTCTTGACCCGAAAATCCAACGAAGCAAATCTTTAGTTTTAATTCACGTTTATTTATTCGTTTGAGTTCGAAATAGTGCCTCCTTGTTCTCGTGTTACATGAAGTTGTCGTGTTCGACTGTTTTGACGAAAAAGGGTTTCGACTACAAAACGCATTTCTTTGTTCACAGTAAGAGTTGCATGCTGTGTATATATATTTTATGTTCGACGTATTCAGTTTCGAGGTTCATGTTTTACTAAATGTGTGATGATGGGTTTTGGCTTCTTTCACGTTAACGTGTACGTATAATATATGCTTGGGATTTAGTTTCATATCTTGGTTAATATTTATTTCCATGTTTTTGTTGCTTATGTTAATATATATATATATATATGCAAGCATGCACAGCTCGTATATATGGAAGTGAAGACGTGAATAAAGAAATATTGAGACGAGAGTGGAAAAACTTACAACACCAAGAAAAGAGGTGGGGCGTTCAAACGGAGATGGTGACGACAAGAACTTGAACGATAAGTATAACCCGAGCCTTCCTTCTATAACACAACCCACGATCAAATAGGTATCCTAATGCTTGCAATGTAACAAGAGTCTTGCTTCTCTTCTCTTCCTTGCTTGATAGTAATGTAGTTTGTATGTTTTGCTTTGTGTTTGTGTAATGTAGTGGCAAGAGCGATGGAGTGTGTCTCCTTTAAATGGAATTGAAAGCTAGTGGCATAGAGGTTGACATTGGTTAACCTAGTACTTGAACTAGGAAGTCATATCGCACATGGTTCTAGGTGGTTTAGCTTCCAAACAAGAGGAAGGAGAGCCGGTTTTGTGGGTTGACAAGAAGCAAGGACATGGTACTAAGTCCTCTTGGTCGAATTCTTGCATGGGGAAACAAAGTGTGGAAGGCTTAGGAAAACCATACAAGTTGACTTGCTTGTGTAATGATTTTATCCAATGGTTAAAAGAAATTATAGGAGACAAGAGTACATTTGGTGACTTGATTTGCATCTTGCCTTGTTTGTGGACTAATGTGTCGAGAAGTCAAAGGAACTAAAATGATATATTAAGCATGATGTTTTAAAGTGAGGTGGTGTGGTGCTCGATCCAACAGAAAACAAAAGAAAGAGATTAAGGTGTTGGGCTTGTGTAGTTTCGGCCCAAGAAGAATAGAAAAGGGAGTGTAATGGCTGCGGGTCTAGGTCCGGCCCAAGAGAAATGGAAAGAAGGAAATAAATTAAATAAGTTGTGTATGTATAAGATTTGTGAAATAAATAATGCTTTCGTATCATGTGTTTACTAATTAGATCGGTGTAGTAATTCGTAGCGTTCGTTGGACTTTTGTTGTCGGTGCGCAAGCGAGCTATTCATGGGGAGTTTCGAAATCGTTCGGGTGACTTGGTAATCGTTGCTTAATATATATATTTATATATAAAAAAAAATAACCCGCACAATAGGTTATTCAACATAAATTGGAATTATTTGGTGATTAACATTATTAATGACATGGGATTTTTACGAGGTATTACAGTACCCACCCGTTAGACTGGATTCGTCCCGAATCCTAAGATGTGATAGTTGTCGGAGTTGTTTTATCAAACAAGTGAGGATATTTAGAACGGATTTGATCTTCGCGTTCCCATGTGTACTCCGGTCCTCTCTTAGAGTTCCATCTAACTTTGACTATAGGGATGCGGCTTTGCTTCAAACGCTTGACATCTCTATCCAAAATTCTATTGGTTCCTTGATAAAGTTTTGCTTATCGACAAGCCGAATTTCTTTAATTGGAATGATCAGGGTTCCATCTGATAGGCACAGGAGGATTCATACTCCCGGGAGCCATCCCGATATGTTGAATCAAGAGGTAGGAGAAAGCGGAAGACAAGCCCCGGTGCGAGGCCTGAGCCTTCCGGAAGTTCCTACTCCCGGTGTATTTTCTCCAGACTTAGTAAATAACCCGAAAATAACGAGGAAAGGGCCAAGCACCCCCGGTCGACCGTATTCACTCGTTTAGGGGAACGAAGAGAAAGTGTTAAGTCACGTCTAGAGGAAAGAAAACCGCACGTATTTTCTCGTCTGAAGTCTAAGAGCCGCGCTCGAAGGGAACGTAGAGGTGAAACTAGACATTACAGACGAGATGGACGACCTTTTGTGGAAGGAAGTCCGGAGAGCCCAAGAAGAAGCGCAAGTCTGACCTATAGCTATGCCCCCCGTTCAAGGGAGAAAGGCGGCGGGTCTGGATCTGCTAACTCTGGTTCCAAGCGTCGAAGGGACCGAACACCGGAGGGAAACGGAGACTATGATGGAGGATATTGGGAAGCCGGGTCAGAGAAGAACAAAGGGAACGCGGACGATCTTTATCGCCCGTACGACATCGATGACAAGGATCCTTTTACGCAAAGGGTCAGAAACTTCGAATTCCCAAAAAGGACCCGAATGCCCTCCAATGTAAAAACTTATGACGGAACAGGAGATCCGGAAGACCACCCGAAAATTTTTTGTACCGCGGCCAAAGTCGAATGATGGGCTATGCCCACTTGGTGCCACATGTTTAACTCCACCCTGATGGGCCATGCTCGAATGTGGTTCGATGAATTACCGGCCGAGAGCATAGACAGCTTTGAAGACCTCCGCAGAAGTTTCTTATCCTACTTCCTCCAGCAGAAGAAATACACCAAAGATCCGGTGGAACTCCACCTCATTAAGCAAAAAGAAGGAGAATCCACGTCAACATTTGTCGACTGCTTCAAAGCGAAAAGTATGCACGTGAAGGGCGCCCCCGAATGCATGAAGGTTTCGGGATTCGTACACGGGATTAACAATCCAGAGCTAATCAGGAGACTCAATGATAGAATCCCCAAGACGGTCGACGAAATGTGGATGGTTACTACGGCCTTCATCCGTGGGGAAACAGCCGCGGCAAATGTATCAAGAAAAAAACAAGACCGCTCTTCATGGAAATCTCAAGAGGGGGGACCCCGGGCATCCCACAACCAGAATTTTGAAAGGAAAATAGAATTCAAAGGGAATTCAAGGCCGGACCGGAGAAAGAATGACCGCTTCACACCCCTAACAAAAACACCAAAGGAGATTCTAGCAATGGACGCGGTAAAATTCACAGCTCCACCACCTATGGCAAGCCCGGTTGAATCAAGAAACAAAGACAAATATTGTGAATTCCACAGAGAAAAAGGACATCATACGGACGAATGTTTCCAATTGAAAAGGCAGATTGTGGACGCGGTCAGATCTGGCCAGTTGGCGCACTTGGTAAAAGAAATCAAGAACGGAAGCCAAAAAGGCGGGGCCGCTAAAGGTGGCAAGAAGGAAGCCGCAGCCAAGGACAAAGGCCCAGCGATATTCATGATACAGACTTGGAAACGAACTGTGAAGCAGAAGGTACTCTCTAGTACCGGGCCTAATTTGGAGATATCCTTCCCTTCAATAAAGGAGGACGACTGGGAAGACCATCCATTGGTGATAAAGGCTGGGGGTGGGCGGACACCACGTACATCGGATGTACGTGGACAACGGAAGCGCCTCCGAAGTCCTTTACGAACATTGCTTCAACCGATTGAGTCAGGGAATCAAGAAAAGGATGATCCCCGCTACTGCCCCTCTTCTCGGTTTCAGTGGCGAACTATCATGGCCCTTGGGGCAGATTCTGTTAGAAGTTACCCTAAGTGATGAAGAGAACTCAGCCAGCGCTTGGATGAATTTCATGGTGGTTAGATCATCCTCTCAATACAATGGTATAATCGGCCGGCCGGGGATAAGACAGCTAAAAATGATCCCTTCCACGGCCCACGGAATGATCAAATTCCCCACCCAGGGCGGAGTGGTCACGTTATACAGTGACAAAATCATCCCGGCAGAATGCCAAATGGTCGTGGAACCCCAGCCGCAGCAAGATCCTGAAGAAACCCCGGCAAAGGATGGGATTCAAGTAGCAATGCACCCAGAATTTCCGGATCAGACAGTCACCATCGGAGGAAGCTTGACAGACCCGGGGAAGAGGGATCTGTGTGAATTACTAAAGAGAAATCTGGATATCTTTGCCTGGCAACCATCCGACATGACCGGAGTAATGAGAAAAGAAACGCGGGCAAGCTCCGGAGCGGAACAAAGCAATTAATGAGGATGTTGCAAAATTAGTTGAAGCCGGCATAATGAGAGAAGTCCACTACCACGACTGGCTGTCAAATCCGGTCTTGGTGAAAAAGAGTGACGGAAGCTGGAGAATGTGTGTAGATTTCAAAGATCTAAACAAAGCATGTCCAAAAGATTGTTACCCCCTTCCGGAGATTGACTGGAAAGTTGAGTCACTCTGCGAATACACCTTCAAGTGCTTCTTGGACGCATACAAAGGATACCACCAGATTCAGATGGCCGCGGAAGATGAGGAAAAAACCGCCTTCCACACAAACCAAGGTATTTTTTGCTATAAGAAAATGCCCTTTGGATTGAAAAATGCAGGGGGCACATACCAGCGGCTAGTGGACAAAGCGTTCGGAAGACAGATCGGAAGGAACCTTGAAGTGTATGTTGACGACCTGGTAATTAAGAGCCATTCAGAGGCGGAAATTCTAAGAGACGTGGAGGAAACATTTGTGACACTCCGGAAGATAAACATGAAGCTAAACCCAAAGAAATGCACCTTCGGAGCAGAAGGAGTATTCTTGGGCCACGTAATCAGCAAGAAGGGAATCAGGTCTTGCACGGAGAAATCCGAGGTCGTTGCCCGACTACCCTCACCGCGAACTCTTAAAGAAGTGCAAAGCTTAAACGGAAAATTGGCAAGTCTAAACCGTTTCCTGTCAAAGTCCGCGGAAAAGTCCTTACCATTTTTCAAAACAGTGAAGAAGTGCATCAAGAAAAGCGACTTTCACTGGGTACCTGAAGCGGAGCAATCATTCAAAGAGATGAAGCAACACATTGCTAATCTTCCCACTCTAACGGCTCCCCAACCAAGAGAAGAATTGATCATGTATTTGTCCGCGGCTAAAGAAGCCATCAGCGCAGTCCTTTTAGCAGAAAGAGGACCGCGTCAGGAGCCCATCTACTTCATCAGCCGCACATTGCAAAGTCCGAAAATAAACTACAGCCCAATGAAAAAGTTGGTTCTGTCACTGGTGCACGCGTCCAGAAGACTCAAGAGATACTTCCAAGCACACCCAATAGTGGTCATTACGGACCAACCAATCAAACAGATACTGGCGAAGACAGAAAATACTGGCCGAATGGCTAAGTGGGCTATAGAACTAAACGGACATGACATCAGTTTTAGACCCCGGACAGCCATAAGGGGACAAGTGTTAGCTGATTTCATCGCAGAGGTTCCAGAAGAAGAAACCCCGGCAACAGAAGCAACCGCGGAAGATTTGCCGTATGTTGAGCCATGGAACTTTTACACCGATGGGTCATCTTGTCAAAAAGGATCCGGGGCAGGCCTAATCCTTACAAACCCTGAAGGTACAGAATTCACTTATGCTTTAAGATTTGAATTTAATGCATCCAATAATGAAGCAGAGTACGAAGCATTGTTGGCGGGTTTAAGGATAACAGAACAGATGGGAGTGAAGGACCTATCTACAAATGTAGATTCAAGGTTGGTCGCGAATCAGATAAATAGTGCATACGAGGCTAAAGAAGAAAGCATGGCGCGATACCTTGCAAAAGCCAAAGCCTTGATTGAGAACTTTCGCACATTCTCCATAAAATAAATTCCGCGGAGTCAGAATAAGCAGGCGGACGCACTAAGCAAAATAGCCTCCACCAGCGTCGCCCACCTAACAAAGCAAGTTCTGGTTGAAGTCTTAAAAGACAAATCAATAGAGGAAAGAGAAGTGATGGCCGTAGTAGAAGAAGAAGGGGACACTTGGATGACCCCGCTCCTCGAATATTTAAAAGATGGAGTACTTCCCGCGGATCAGAAACAAGCAAGAAATATAAAGATCAAAGCAAGACAATACTCCATCATCAGCGGAGTCCTGTTCCGCAAATCATTTCAGGAGCCGTGGTTACGATGTGTGGGTCCGACACAGACAAACTACGTAATCAGAGAAATTCATGAAGGTTCATGCAGCATGCACTCCGGACCACGGGCTATCGTGGCAAAGGCGTTAAGGTCCGGATATTATTTGCCCACAATGCACAAGGACGCAAGAGAGGTAATAAACAAGTGCCAAGACTGTCAGGTGCACCGGCCGGTTCCAAGGAATCCCCAGCATAACCTGACTCCTATTACCTCCCCCTGGCCATTTTACGAATGGGGCATAGACATCTGCGACCCATTCCCAGAAGCTCCAGGAAGCATCAAATATTTGATAGTAGCAATAGACTACTTCACAAAATGGATAGAAGCCAAAGCTCTCGCAACCATCACCGGAAATCAGGTCAAAAAGTTCATATGGGATAATATCGTGTGCAGATTCGGCTTGCCGGGGGAAATAGTCGCGGACAACGCCAAGCAGTTCAGGGACAACCCCTTCAAAGACTGGTTTGAAAAGCTTAACATCAAACAGTGGTTCGCATCAGTAAGACATCCGCAGGCGAACGGGTTAGTTGAAAGAGCTAACAGAAGCTTGGGAGAAGGGATCAAAGCAAGAATTGACCAAGGAAGCCGGGATTGGCTAGAAGAGCTACCGCATGTCCTCTGGGCGCACAGAACAATGATAAAATCCAGCAACGGGGACACGCCATTCTCACTAACCTACGGGACGGAGGCCGTGATCCCCGTGGAAATTGGCATGCCATCTCTCCGATGTGCTCTATTTGACCCAATAGCGAACGATGAAGCCTTACAGGTGAACCTAGACCTCCTGGAAGAAAGGCGAGAAGTCGCGGCTATTGAAGAGGCAAGAAGCAAGTCCAGAATGGAAAAATACTACAACGCCAAAGTCCGCGGCAAAACCTTTAAGCCAGGAGACTTTGTGTACCGCAACAACGATGCTAGCCAGGAGACTTTGGAATATCCGGAATCTCAAAAAATGTTACTTGTAATTTAATGTAAGTATTCCCATCTTTTGTGGCTGACCGCGGTTTAAATCCGGCAGCGGGAATTCATTTTAGCACTTACCATCTTTTATGTATATAGTTAACTAAATTAATGATATGTGGAGTCCGATCAACTCCACAAATTTTCTAAAAATTTACTTGTCATTTTTTATCTCTGTCATATGCATACGTAAGCCGGAAAACAACTCCGCAGTTCTAAAAATGCGTAAGAGGCATTGCAAGCCCGGCATGAGGACATTGCACCTCCAACTAAGGCATATAAGTGGTATTGCAAACCCATTGACCTGCCAAGCTATCCCCGGAAATCCTAAGTACGGACACACAGAGATAGTCAATTAAGTCCGGCCATATAAGCCCCGGCAAAAACAAATATATAACATAAAAAACCAAGTGTTAATACACATCAAAGAGGTTAGGTTATATTCATTCAGAGATTACAAAATACACGGATGCATTCATCCGGAGTACAATTCAAAAGACTAAGGGATTAAAAGCTTCACAAGATTTGCGGCAGGGCAGATATAGTCAAAATATCTCCCAAACAACAGCCGCAGGAAACTAACTCTCAAGATTCTGGGACTCAAGAACAGAAGTATCAAACATGTCATCATGTTTAATACCACCGTCTCCGGTCGAATCAGCCACTGGTCCAGACGGGGCAACAATATTCAAAGGCTCAACAGCCGCAGTTTTAGCAACCTTAAGGTCAGAACTGGACGAAGGTCCAGACTTGGTAGAAACAGGAAGAATGATGAAGCGAAAAGTGTACCGCTTTTAGGGGGTCATTTAAGCCCTAAATCGTATTTATTTGATCAAATATTGCCCTAAATCGTTCCTTTTGTCATTTTAGGTACTTTGGAGAAGAAATCTGAAAAAGGAAGCATTTTGGACGTTTTTGGAGCATAAAAGTGAAGAAAACGACAAAGTCTCAAAATCGGCTGGAAAAGTACCTTTGACGGCGTCAAGGATTGCTCCTGACGGCGTCACGGCTTGGCAAAAGAGGTGGATATGAAAAATACACATGATAAGCCAGGGAGTTTTACAAAGGAAATCTGACGGCGTCACCCTTTGAAGTGATCAAGGTCGTCACGGTTTAAGTTAAAGAGAGACGGCGTCAAGCCCATTTCTGACGGCGTCAACCTTTGATAAGCCAGAGCGGATTTTGGAGCACTAAAGAGGGACGGCGTCAAGAAGGCCATCCGGGAACCCTAGACACGGCGAGGTGACGGCGTAAAGATCTACAACGTGACGCCGTCAGCCACTAAGTTCTATATATAGTTTTGCAATTTTTTTGTCATTTGTGTGCAACTTTGTGAGGAGAAACCCTAAGACGAATTTCTGCCATTTTTAAGGGTTTTCATACCCTTGGATCTCCCATGTTTAATTGAAGATAAGTATTCATTTAATCAATCAATATGTCTATGTGTTGTTTGATTATATCTTGTTCTTGTCTTTTAATTAACATGCTAGGCTAGATTTATCTTGTGTTTGCTTAGATCTAATGAAACCTAGCTATTGATTATTGGTTATTAGTGTGTTATTAATTGTATTGGATGATTGTTTATCGATGTTAGGCTTAAGAAAACTGGCTAACTTCCTATACGGTAACTTGCTTGAACGTCTTAAGAAACATGAACCAATGCGTACTAAGGTTTTTATGGTTGTATTTAATGCATGAGCGAATTCTAGTGATCCCATGTTAGGAGCTTCTTAGCCGGCTCGACATAGGAGTGAAGTAGGAGCTTGTAGAGTTGGGGAAGTACGTACGCCACCCCACGATTGGTATTAAGGAATACACCCGTCATCCACGCAATTAATACACACTAATCAACCGGTAAAAGATAGTTAGGGAGTAAGGAAATCTAAGTAAACACATTTCTCTCCACATAAGTTTCACAACCTTTTCATTTTCAGTTATTTTATTTTATTTGCATTTGTAGTTATTTGGGTTAGTTGACTAGCAACTAATTCCGCCCACTCTTTCAAAACCCGAGATTTTACTTGCTTTCATAAAAATATAAAAATACAAAAAGAATCTTCTCTCACCCTTAGACCTATTAGAGTAGTTTTTCAATCCTAACGACACTATTCCCTGTGGAGAACGATCAATCCCCCGTACTTACCACTACACTATACTACATCGGTCAGGTACACTGCCTGGTGGGGTTGTAAGCCTCTTGAGATCCCTCGAGAGGTAAAACCTATTGTAAGGTCGCAAAACCACGCATCAAAGAACAGCGGCAAGACCCTTGTTGGTGTAATCAAACTCCTTCCCATACCTACTATTCTTATACTCCTTATAAGCTTGAAAGGCCCTAGGACGGCGGGTGACCAGCCTGACTATGGGCTCCAGAAGAATACGATCTTCCGCAACCGGGGGTTTAAAAGTGAACTCCGTAGTCCCGGGTCGACGATCCTCCTCTAAAACCAGCTGCGCCATTAGATATTCAAGGGGGCATCCTTACACGCCTCAAGAGAGTTCAGCAGGGAAATGACACATTCGCTAACCTCTCCACTGACTCATCAAATCGTTTTTTTTGCCAAAGGGTCGTAAGCTTCTACTTGTTCAAGTTTAACACCCTTGGCCCCATGAACGACCCCGGCCTCCAACCCTTTACGGATCCCCTCCGCTATTGCTGCGGAAATGCACCCCCCCAACTTGATCTTCAGTTCCTCGGATTCTTTAAATTTGAGAAAAGCATACCTGAATCCGTGACCAATAACCCAACGACGCCCTTCAACAGCTTTCAATAATTGAGGGAAGAGCTCTGTATCAAATTCTTCGTTGATCTCAATCAACCTCTTCTCCAGCTCAGACAACCGCTCCCCATAGAAGATCTGGCACTCACCAAATATTTTATCCATCTGCTCTTGAATCTGCTTCTCCTGGGTACCGCAGATAATCTCCAAACCAGCCACCTTTTGACCCAGCGCCTCATTTTTGCCGCGGAGCTGTAAAATTTCGAAAGCCAGCTCCGCATTCTTCTGACCCAGTGACCCAACCATGGTCACCGCCGGAGACAATTTCTTAACTTCATCCCGGAGCTTACCCAGCTCCTCATCTAGCTTCCACGGCCAATTGCAGATTAGATACTTGGCCGCGGATATCAGAAGTCCCAGCACACTCACTCTCCAACTCAGCAATCTTGGACCTCAAACCAGCTAACAACTTCTCCTTCCTCTCCAATCTCTTACTCAACTTGTCGTTCTGCTGCAACTCATACTCTAACCTTAGACGAACCTCAGAATTCATGCAGACCTGGCGGGAGAAAAGGAGGTTGTACTCATCCAGCAGGTCCTTGGCAGACATATCCCTCATCACAGATACGAACCCGGGGGTGGCCACATTATCCACAATACTGCGGCACACCCAAGGGTCGTCCATCTTAAAATCATTGGTGGGAAGCCACTTAGGAACATAAGTGGATGAAGCCTCGGCTGTATCAACTGTAACAGACTGATAAAAATCCTCAGAATGAGCACCTCCCTCAGCCCCGGCTTCAACATGCTCGGACGTGCCTTCCAAAAATTTTGGATTTGACCCCTCAGTAACTGGCTCTGAAGACTCTGGATGCATGGACTCAGTATGCTCCGGAGTAGAAGTCTCAGAAGCCTTACCCCCGGAATGTTCTTGGGTAGGCGTAGTAGAAGAAGAAGTTAGAACAATTGCGTTCTTCATAATGCCTTCATCCGTATGAGGGCCGGAACGCACCAGCTCATCATCTGACTCATCTAGATGTTCATACGCGGGAGCCTCTTGTGGGCCACCTAAAAATAAAACGAATGTCAGTACGAACAACGTACGGAAAAAAAAAAAAAAAAAAAAAAAAAAAAAAAAAAAAAAAAAAAAAAGGGAGCAACTCATACCGGTTCCAGCCGCGGTCGTCTTGCGAACAAGCTTCTTCTTTTTCTTTGACTTTTCGGGCGCATTAAACGCCACCTTCCTCTTCCCAGCCTTGGCCGCTTCTATTTCATCCGCAACAGTGTGCTCCACAACTTTCAAAATGTCCTCGGACAGTTCAACAACACGTCCTGCAGTCTCCGCCCTCAACGTTGGCTCATCCTTGTTCAAGGTGTGCTCCCCAGTTGTCACCTTAAATACATCCGGCTGATTGATGAAAGAAAACAAATCCATCTCTGCAAAACACCAGAAAATAAATTTGGACGCGGAAGTAAACAAATAGAAAGCAGGGATATAACAAGTCTAATACCCACCCGAATCATCCGACCGTAAAAAGGTCGGACGGCAACTATCGTCATCCCAGGTTTGGCTTAAACCTATGACATTCAGAAAGACCTCCGGATACTTTTTGAAATGGGCCCTATTGGTATCAAGGAGCCGCAACAGCTCTAGATCCAAACCATCATCAGAAGGGGGAGGGTCGCGGTCTACTGATACCCTCTCATACCATGAAATAGAGAGGGGAAAGTTGGTCTTCTTTACAAAAAAGAAACGGTCCTTCCAGTTTTTGACCGAATCAAGTGCGGTAGTATAACAGATGGGGACAACTAAAGATTTAGGACCTTTTCTCTTCTCTAGTGTCATCCAACCATGGTTAATGCCGGCATAATAGAACTTCCCAAATAAATTGATGGTAGGGACACCACCGTGGACGCGGTAAAGAATTTCAAAATGACTAATCCTACATGCCGCTAAAACCGACAACTGTGATAGGTGAATCTGGAAATACTCCAGAACACGAAGCAAGAACAATGAGAGGGGAATCCTAAAGTCACCCAACTCAAAAAACCTAGTATATACACCTATCTTCCCTTCCGGGGCATCCCTAATAGTTTCTAGGGGTCCGGGTGCCTGAGGCTGAAGATGGCCAGGAATTTTATATTTCTCACAAAAACTATCTACATCCGCCTGAGATAATGTAGAGGTCACAGTACTTATATGATCAGGGGCCATTCTAAATAATCAAATGACGAATTGGAAAGAAACCTAACCTAAGAACCTAGGTCCGGGAATAAAAGAAGCAAGGGGAATGAAGGCGGAAGATGTTCTTGTTTTTAGAGAGAAGGAAAATTTATTACTATGTGTGAAAAAAGATTAACAGTGGTGTAAATCTTGGTATTTATAATCACACACGCACGTGCTATCACTTTTATCGGAAGACCACAAAATGGCCACATCCCCGGATACTTATTGAACGGTTAAAGATCTACCCAGATGGACCGTCACGATTGTCGCAGAAAACGCATGGTTGGGCCGCCAAAGACGTCACATCAGTCAGTAAATGCATGGGTGAAAAACGTTGCACGATTACCCATGACAGGTTGTCATCACCAACCACGTGGAAAGTGGAATGTCTAGTCAGCAACATAGGACACGTAGCAATATCAACCGTGGAGGCTACAAAATTCTCCAACATGGCGCGGCCTCTTAAAGCCACGTAATGCCTAAATAAGTCTAGAACACTTGCTCTTCAACAAAATAAGTATACTAGACTGGGGGGACTTGATCGTGTATAGTATCCCCGGACCCAGCATACTGGGCCGGGCATGCTCGTAACTCGTACCGCGGCAGAGTCAATATACATTATAGGTTCCAGTCTTGCCAAGCCAAGACGAGGACATACCCCGGTCTCTCCAGACCGGGACAGATCACATACTCAGCCGCGGCCATTCCACCGAAAGCCAGATCTTGTGGGATTGTGTCTCCCACTTGATCTGACATTTACCAACTAAGGTACGGCGTAAGTTGACTTTCGCTTTGACATCTACCTACTCGGTAAGGTGTGTGTCAGCCCGCTCATTCCCGAGGCGGCTACAGTAAGTATATGGGTAGTATAAATACCCCCATCTCATTTATTACTCCACCCAACTGCAATTACTTTCACCTAGTCCGCACTTACCCCTTATCTCTCAAATAATATACTTACTCTCACACCGGAGGCCAACCGCGGAAGCCCCCTTCTGCGGTAAGACTAATGGTGTTGCTTTTCTTAGCAGCTCAACGAAGTACTTAGTGCATAATCTGTACCCGCCAAGAGCTAGTCTAACCTAGGTCTGGAGGCACGTCCAAGATTTGTACTAACACCCTGCAAAGTAGTTAAATAATAAAAAGTATAAAAAGTTTCATCAACAGTTAGAGCGGGAGGTACCGAGTGCTGGTAAGCTCGCGCCGAAGCACCAGCCGAGAAAGAACGATGGCGCACGGTACCATGGCTAGCGCCATGGCAGCTCACGCCGTGAGAAATTTTTATTTTTTATTTTATTTTATCTTTTATTTATTATTATTTTTTTGAGTTTGTGAACATTTGCAAATGGATATATTGGATTGTCTGTGTGTTTTGTTTGTAATGATGCAATAGCTAAATGATGATGAGCTATATCAGTCAGCCATAAACTTTGGGTTTGTGGATGGAATCCCCCGAATTAGGTGAAACAAAGCTTCAAACAAAGAGGGTTTGTGTTTGTGTGTGTTTTTATGATATATATATATATATATATATATTTTTTTTTTTTTTTTTTTTTTTGCAGGGAAGATGAAAAAGACCATTCGATTTTTTATTTTTTATTTTTTATTTTTTTTTTTTTTTTTTTTGTGATGGCTAGGTTTAGCTATTTTTTTTTTAAATTGGGCCAAGTTTAGTCATTTAGGCCAGAATCACGCCCAAAATTCTTTTTAAGTTATATAATTATATTTGGTCCATACACTCTATAGCAACATCGTTTTATGCATTTTTTTTTTCTTTTTATGTAATGTGTGTTTTTTTTAATTAATGAAGTTTAGTTAATATTGTGTATGTTTTATTTTATGTAAAAAAAAAGAAAAAAAAAAAAAAAAAAAAATTTTATTTTATGTAAAAAAAAAGACGACGGCACCACATTTTTTGGTGCCAAGGGTAACGGCCAGAATGTGGTACCGTAGGATTTCTGGTGCCATAGAAACTTTTGTTGACGTGGCATGCATTTTTTGGCCATGGCTTGAGGGTACGCATTGCTCTTAGGAAGGAGTAAATAGCAAAATTTTGGTCAAAGGGGTAGTTTAGTCATTTGACCCATATTTTAATTCAACCCTCAAACTTAAAATTGTCATAACTTTCAAATGACAAACTTTTACGAAAAACCGATTTCACCATAATTTTTAGAATTTTATTCTCTTTAATTTGGTATAAATTTTGATATATAAAGAATTAAGTGGGTATTGATTTTCTTGAAATTTTTGGCATCTTCGACCCTGATTTTATCTAACTTAAAGGTTGAATTAGGCAAAACTTAAAACACGAAATTTGTAGATTTTTAGCCATTCTTTACCTATAAATTTGAATCACTCAATTTCGATATAATATGAGTGAGATATCGTATTTTGAAAATGACATTTTAAACATATTTAGTGCACACAATGTGTTTGATAAAATTCTTAAGAGAGATTTTTCTTGCAAAAACACATTTAAATACACTAATTGGTCTATCACAATACATTTTTAGCTATTTTAATTATTTTTAGTTTTTTTTATTGATGAACAAAAATAATTGATGAACAAAACTAACTGATGAACAAGAATAACCGTGAACAAGACTGATGAGTAAGACAAATTGATAAACAAGACTAACAGATGATCAAGACTAACTAATAAACAAGATGAACTGATGAACATTATGACCTAACTAATGAAATTTGTGATTTTTTTAAGAAAACTATTGAATTAATGAACAACATAATTTTTTATTGATGAACACTATAATCTAATTGATGAACATTATGATTTTTTAGAAAACTGATGAACAACATGATGAAAAAAAAAAGAAAAAAAACAACTGATGAACTGATGAACAATGTGATTTTTTTATTGGAAAACAAATGAACTGATGAATAACGTGATTTTCTTTTAGAAAATTGATGAACAACGTGATTTTTCTAGAAAACTGATAAATAACGTGATTTTTTTTTTTTTTTTTTAGAACCGATGAAAAACGTGATATAACTGATGAACAACAACAAAAAAAAAAAAAAAAAAAAAAAAAAAAAAAAAAAAAAAAATTGATTAACATTGTGATAACAAAAAACTCATTGAGACATTTCATCAAACAACTTGTAAGCATTTTCATGAACACTTCATTTATTTAAATTTTTAAAAAAAAAAAAAAAAAAAAAAATGACAAACCACAAAACATCGAGAACTATAATTAGCTAGCATATTATTTAAACTTGAACAATTTTAAAACTCGAAACTGGATGCACTCATGCTGCACAACAAAAACTTTCTCGACCTCGACCTTAAACTGACTATTAATTTGTTATGGGTTAATTCTACATATAGGTAACGAACTTTCCAAAATTTCCTATGTTAGGTATTTGACTCTCAAAAATACTATGTTAGGTAATTAAACTTGTTTTAACTTTCAATGTTAGGTAATATCGGTTAACTCTATTTGCACCGTTAGTCCTTTTCTCCGTTATCTCCTAACGAGATAGAAATGGTTTACACCGTTAGTCCTATGGGTTAACTCTATTTGCACCGTTAGTCCTTTTCTCCGTTATCTCCTAACGAGATAGAAATGGTTTACACCGTTAGTCCTATGGGTTAACTCTATTTGCACCGTTAGTCCTTTTTAACGTTTTTGTCCGCCTTTTTACGTTTTCGTTCGATTTTTTACGTTTTCGTCTGGTATTTTACGTTTTCGCCCGCTTTTTTACGTTTTCGTCCGCTTTTTTACGTTTTCGTCTGGTTTTTTACGTTTTGGTCACATTTTTTACGTTTTCGTCCGGTTTTTTATGTTTTCGTCACGTTTTTTTACGTTTTCGTCCAGTTTTTTACGTTTTCATCCTTTTTTTACGTTTTCGTTCGATTTTTTACGTTTTCTTCCGGTTTTTTACGTTTTCGCCCGCTTTTTTACGTTTTCGTCCGTTTTTTTACGTTTTCGTCCGGTTTTTTACGTTTTGGTCTCATTTTTTACGTTTTCGTCCGGTTTTTTACGTTTTCGCCCGTTTTTTTACGTTTTCGTCCTGTTTTTTACGTTTTCGCCCTCTTTTTTACGTTTTCGTCTTTTTTTTTACGTTTTCGTCCGCTTTTTTACGTTTTCGTCCGCTTTTTAACGTTTTCGTCCAGTTTTTTATGTTTTCGTCTGTTTTTTTTACGTTTTCGTCCATTTTTTTTATGTTTTCTTCCGGTTTTTAACGTTTTCGTCTGGTTTTTTACGTTTTTGTCCATTTTTTTACGTTTTTGTCAGTAAAAAAATGGACGAAAATGTAAAAAATAAGACGAAAACGTTAAAAACCGGAAGAAAACGTAAAAAAAAATGGACGAAAACGTAAAAAATGGACGAAAACGTAAAAAACAGGACGAAAACGTTAAAAACCGGAAGAAAACGTAAAAAAGCGGACGAAAACGTAAAAAAAAGGACGAAAACGTAAAAAAGCGGGCGAAAACAAAAAAAACAGGACGAAAACGTAAAAAAACGGGCGAAAACGTAAAAAACCGGATGAAAACGTAAAAAATGGGACCAAAACGTAAAAAACCGGACGAAAACGTAAAAAAAACGGACGAAAACGTAAAAAAGCGGGCGAAAACGTAAAAAACCGGAAGAAAACGTAAAAAATCGAACGAAAACGTAAAAAAAGGATGAAAACGTAAAAAACTGGACGAAAACGTAAAAAAACGTGACGAAAACATAAAAAACCGGACGAAAACGTAAAAAATGTGACCAAAACGTAAAAAACCAGACGAAAACGTAAAAAACCAAATGAAAACGTTAAAAACCGGACGAAAACGTAAAAAAAAGGACGAAAACGTAAAAAAGCGGGCGAAAACGTAAAAAACAGGACGAAAACGTAAAAAAACCAGACGAAAACGTAAAAAAAACGGACGAAAACGTAAAAAAATCAGACCAAAACGTAAAAAACCAGACGAAAACGTAAAAAAAAACGGACGAAAAAGTTAAAAACCTGACGAAAACGTAAAAAAGCGGACAAAAACGTAAAAAAAAGGACGAAAACGTAAAAAAGAGGGCGAAAACGTAAAAAACAGGACGAAAACGTAAAAACACCAGACGAAAACGTAAAAAACCGGACGAAAACGTAAAAAAATCGGACCAAAACGTAAAAAAGCAGACGAAAACGTAAAAAAGCGGGCGAAAACGTAAAAAAACCGGACGAAAACGTTAAAAAGGACTAACGGTGCAAATAGAGTTAACCCATAGGACTAACGGTGTAAACCATTTCTATCTCGTTAGGAGATAACGGAGAAAAGGACTAACGGTGCAAATAGAGTTAACCCATAGGACTAACGGTGTAAACCATTTCTATCTCGTTAGGAGATAACGGAGAAAAGGACTAACGGTGCAAATAGAGTTAACCGATATTACCTAACATTGAAAGTTAAAACAAGTTTCATTACCTAACATTGTATTTTTGAGAGTCAAATACCTAACATAAGAAATTTTGGAAAGTTCGTTAAACTGACTATTAATTTGTTATGTATTTTTTATTTACATGCATATATATATGGTAAGTTTTCATGTCTATCAATCCAACAGGCCCCCAAAAAATCAAAACACAAACTTTTTCAACCACTAAACCAACTAATCATCTGTCCTATCAAATATTGAAGTTTTTCATGATAAATAAAACATCAGAATCCAAATGAACACGTTTAAGTCGACAACTAGTACAATAATTTCTTTGAGGCATTTGATCGAACACCTAATAAGCGTTTTCATAAAAGCTTGGTTTGTTTAAGAAAATAGAAATGAAACCATACAAAAATCATAAAAGATGATGAATTGATGTTTATTTCGGTTTGTTAATTATAATCGTAATTAGAGGTATACTAGAACATACCATCTCGTTTCTCCTATTCATTGAACTAGCAGAAAATAGGTATTTTGTGATGTTTTCACTTTTTTTGAATAGCGATACATATATTATCATCAGTTTGTTGATTTAGTTTATGTGCCGAAAGACAATAAATTTGACTTATGAAGAATATTTGTCAAAGGTGTGATACAAAGAGAAAGAAAAATCAAACTAAATAGGTGAGCTACACGAAAAAGTGTTGATAGTTAAAACCCAGATATAGTATAATTTTTGAGAAAATGACTAGCATGCCCCTGTTTAATTTTAGTGGTTTAAATTTGATCAAATCTTGAATTAAAATCTAACGGCCGTAATTACTTTTTAGTCTTTTTAAATTTGTAAGACTTTCTGAATGAACAACCTGAGTTGCTTGAAATTACCAATTTAACCTTCTGTTTGATTTTGTATTGAACAAAATATACATTTTGATAAAAAAAATTGTTAACTCAAATGAAAATATACTATAAAGAAAGTAATGTTGGAGTAAACAAAAGAAAATGTAAATGGTCTTATACATCATAAAGCAATATAAATTACGAACTAATTTTACGATTAAGCATTTAAAAAATGGTATATAGTAAAATACAAAATATATATTTATATATAATATAGTCAATAGATATCAATGAAGTTATAAAGTGATGGGTAAAAAGAATTAATTTAACAGGTCTCAATAATTTAATGTTTCGAAATTCATTGTGGTGAATAATGGTACGTTGTTAAAAAATTGAAGATAGGAATATGCTAACTAAAAAGAATTAAACTTTTGATTAAAAGGAAAAAATATTTGGAAAAATGGTGGCTACGAACAAAAAAAAAAAAAAAAAAAAAAAAAAAAATATATAACATTTAATGCGTATATTGAAAGGGCAATCATGACAAACTTTGAATACTGAATCGCTTTGCATCTATATTAGTCAGAATGGTTAAGAAGCATGTGGAACCATTAAGCATCTCAAATTGTGACTATCAAACACTAAATCCTCTGACCGAATTAGAGTTGAGCACTGAATCACCAAATTCAGAAACTATCAAACACAGCCTAAATGATCCCTCACCTTGAAGTCTACGAGGCTTCGGTATTTTAATCTTCCTAATTTACTGACTAAACTAATTTGAATGTTTGGGCCTCATCTATTTAATTTTTTAAGCCTACTACTAGAAAATACTTTTGTTTTTTACAAAATATTTCGTACAAAATAAAATAAGAAAAATACAGATTGCGCTCAAATCAAACTTTTCTCAACACATTTTCTACAAAAATATAAAACATGCATTTCTCAATTTCAGAATGGAAACTACAAAACACAGTTTTTGTGTTTTTCTTGTTTTCCTTGTAACTCCTCTTATTTTCTTCAAAAAAAGAAAACAGTGTCACATTAACGCATTTTTTACATTTTGTGAAAAATTTAATCCTCGTTTTCTTTTCTACAGAACTGAAAATAGAAAATTAAAATTTTTTGTGTCCAACTAAACGTACTCTAAAGTTTTAAGGCCATTAAAGTTTAAGAAAAAGAACTAAGTCTATCTTTTGTAATAACTTAAATGATTTATATTTTAATTTTACCAAAAAAAAACTGTTCAAGTTTTTTTGAACGGGAAAAAGAATAAAAATAATAAGTAAATATAAATAAAGTTTTTCCAGTTTTAAAATTGAAAGTCACAATGTACTGTTTTACCCTTATTAAATATTTCTGGATTTCAAAGTCAATTTATGCATTTAATGCATTTACGAGTAAAAATGATATTTCTGTCTGTCAAAACTTGCACTAAGGGCATATCTTTTTTAAAGGTTTATGATTGTGTTTTTACATTAATTTATAAACCTTTTTGTTTTATAAATCTATCATCATTATGTATAAACTTTTTTAAGATTTATAAACATTTCACGTCCTAGACTATTTCATACTACATAAGCTTGAAATAGATGTTTACTATCATTTACAAACTAACTAGCATATCATTGGGCTGAAAATTTAAAATTTGTTATTATTAGCGAATAAAAATGAGCGAGATTTAATATGAACACTAATAAATATCTTGTCCTAATTGTTCCGTCGTGTCATAAACACAGCATTACAGACAGAACTGTTAAAAACAAAATGGGTTTTGTTATACAAACCCTTCCTATATTGTCACATCAGGGGGGTTTGGTCAAACCGTACAACCCGCGATGCACATCGTACAAATCGACGATGCGTGCAATGATTAGAAACCCTCCCATACCTATAGGAGGGTCCAAAGCTGCATCCTAAGCTGCCCCAAACAAAATATCTCAGTCCATAAGCTGCATCCCGACGTGGTTGACTTGTAAGCGAAGTCAACCATAACGCCTCACCACCAAACAAAAAATTTGACTTTCCCAAGTAATGCTTTTTATTTAATACTACTGATTTTATATTTTTAATTATCAGAAACTTCGTAGCTCCTTTTTGATATAATCAAGCGTGATAAAAAGACTAAGCAGTAAGCACTATCGATATCTACTTAAACGAGAATAGAAATAAGCAAAAATTATAGTTGAACCTATCAAATTTAAAACCAGATTACAAGACCAAGTCTGAGTTTTTTTTTTTTTCTTCATTCATAATAGATTTGAATATGAAATCGAATAATAAAAACAAAGGTTTTGCTAAGTAATGCTTTTTATTTAATACTGAGCACGTATTAACGTGTAAATAAAAGAAAGGTTTTGGTTCATTTAAGTGAAAATTATGTTCAAATATAATAATTTATCAGTTTATTTAATGTGTATTTAATGCATTTTATGGTTAAATTATAAAATTTGTGTTTATTAACTAGACGCTAACTTATGCCCAATGAACATTGGTTAGCAAAACCTTAAAAACAATTACGGTCTAATAAGAGGGCCACTTTTTCAAGTAAGTGTTGTTCAGTTGTTCTACTTCCTTATATGCTAATCTGATAAATGCCGATACGGTTATTTAATGAACTATTCGACAGTGTGTATACGTATGGACATTTTGTTAGTATGTTTAATTTTGATAATCTATGTTTTAAATGCTAATTTCACTTCTTTATAAAAGAACCCCATTTTATTGTTATTCCATCTAGCGAAAAGTGGTTCCTTTAAATATGTTTTATCATCAAGCTTTGAACATGTATTTGTTTAATCGACATACATTTTAGTCATATAGGTAAAATTGGAGTAATTAAAATCATTTTGAATTTATAAAAATAGTAACATGATCACCATGTGGGAGGATTCTCATTACTCTTTTCAAATTTCCAGGCTTTTTCTATCCATATAATGGTCACTTTCTTTGAAATTATAAGAGCTGACTAACAATTTTTTTAAAAACAAAGATCTAATCTTAGGTTGTAGTTTTTTAGTCCCATTTTAATTGTCGTGGGACCCAAAACACGGTCTTTTTGCTTCAACTTTGACCGTAAATATTTTTGTTTGTATTATATAATACTTGATGAAAGTTATATCATTGAAAAGTTCAACGAACTTTTCAATGATATAACTTTCATCAAGTATTATATAATACAAACAAAAATATTTGTTGAACTTTTCAATGATATAACTTTCATCAAGTATTATATAATACAAACAAAAATATTTACGGTCAAAGTTGAAGCAAAAAGACCGTGTTTTGGGTCCCACGACAATTAAAATGGGACGGAGGTTGTAGTTTTTTAGTTTAAATTACAACTATATAAATCAAAAATGGTTTGTCTAATAAATGCCCTCAAGAGAACTAAAAAAACTTCAAGTTTATTAATTACAAAATATGATTTAATTAAGATAAATTATAAGATTAATTAATGTGTATTAAATACATTTTTTAATTTAAAAAAATTCGAGATAAATTAATGCACCTTAGGCAATGCCCTGAAAGCAATGCAAACCCAAATGTCTTCATTCCATTTTATTTCACTTTTTCGACAAAAAATTTAAAAGAATAACATATATGCCGCAGAATGCACGCATCATACGTGGAGAATAGTAGAAAATTATGTTAAAACGTTTGCAACAAGTCCTTTCATTTTAAAAACATCACAAAACTAGCCTATCCCTCTACTGGTTTTATAAGTACTAACGAAATTTTTGTTAGACCAAAATATCAAACAATTTCGCACATTTCATATATATTTACATTTGCTATGTTGATTCCAGTTACACGTTTTAGAGTAACGATTTATTATTTTTATTCAGGATGGAATCGACTTGTCCTTTATTTGGTATGAAAACTAGTTCAATGCATCCAATGAAGTTGACTTTAATCATCCAGTTGACAATTATTTTGTTCAAAAACCAGATTCGATCCAACTGATTGCTTCCATATGGTAGACAGCATTGACCATGTCTCTCTCAATTACATTTTAACCACATAGTTTAAACATTTGTCTTTGATAGGCTTAAAGTCTTAGACACATAACCTTTGACTAACGTGACACACTTAACCACTTGGGCGATAACATGTCTACGGAAGCTTGTGTAAACAAACAGAGACATCATTAGGGAACGTGAGAACTCTCTCGGCTTCTCCCAAATTGCTTTTCTAACATAGCTTACGCACAGAGCAAACTCACTAGGCATATTCAACAATAAGAGCTCTACAAAATTATGGGATATACATGGAAAACATTAAGACTACAACTTCATGTAAGAGCAGGGGGGAAACTCTTGCTTAAGCAATGGACTCGTGAAAATTTTTCTTTAACAAGTCCTACCTACACTATAACATTAGACTTGTCTCCAGTCCACTCAAATTGGAATAACCATTTACTCTAGGCTCATACATATATCCTATACAAGATTATCATACAATTTTGCCACGCAGCCAAAAGCTTTCCACTCTTTCTGATCCTCATTCTCCATCCAATAATACTAGACCTAGGAATAGCAAAGTAACTAGATGTTCAATATCTTGGCCAATTGATTTATATATTAATCTAAAACCCTAGGAATAGCATCTTCCAGGCCTTACAAAGAAGGGTGGTGCATTCATATAGCTGTGGATTTGGGATTCGTTTTAGTCTTCAGGTACAACTGTTGCTGTAAATGCCGGCTCAAGATTCTCGTTCACACTCTTTGTTGGTCTCTTGGTTCTTTGGGGTATCAGATCATCGAGTTCTGAGCCTGATACTGTTTTATTAGAGGCTGAATTACCTTTTTGAGGCCTTGGTTTAGCAGTTCCTTTGTCCGTAGCTTTTCTCTGTCGGTTAGGAAATAAAGATATATGGTAATATGCTAGGAATGTTGAAAATATTTCATAGGCATTAGTAGAGTATGAAAATCACATGTAGCAATATCAACCCACTTATAAATGGGTCGATTTGGATTGTGTTTGTTTCTAGAGGGTCAAATGGGTAAAAATCATAATTACACTACAAATGAACATCACCCGAGGTGAACTTAGAAGGCATAAGACCTTCCAAATCATTTTATCAAAAAATTAGATTACTATTAACAATATAACTTTCTTATTAATCATATAGCACTGCAAAGATTGATAAAAAGTGTGTTCATTTTGACAAAAATTGTTTAGGGTGAAACTGATTCAGCTCGTTTTGACACGTATAAAATGAGCTGTTTTGACTTTTGACACCCGTAATCCAACAGCCCGACAGCCCATATTCCCATTTCTAGGGAGAATCAAATAACTGAACGATTGGAAACGATTCTCCATACCTTTTTACTTGGCATTGGTTTGTCGGCAGGAGAGGTTGTGTGTGCATCTGTTGGAGGTTCAGGATCCATAAGATCTTCTAAGCATGCATCACCTTCTTCATCTATTCGTATAGCTTTAGTCCCACCTTTTCTCTTTTGCCGATCTTTAACCTAAATTTGAACAGTTTGGATTCGTGACAATCAAATAATACAAAAATTGCAATTTAGATTATTTGCTTAAAATCCCCACAAAAAGAAAAAAGAAGGATAATTGACAGACTTAGTCATCCTATTCACTCATGTCCTATAATATGTCGACCCAGAAGGTTACTTTGTAAGCAAGCATGTTTCTGAAGTTGATGTTTTGAAAAATGACAACAATGCCTTTTAATATGTGACAAGTGCTGAACAATGTCGAATTTTACCAAAGAGTAGAGGTGTCAATTTCGACCTTTTAACTTATAAATGGGGTATGTTTTATCTCTAACAGGTGACATGGATATAATAAGAAAAACAAGGTAGATTGGGTCGGAGGTCGCCCAAACTGCATTTTTAATCCTACATTCTAATTCATTTTGTTTACAAGTAATTAAACATATTCAGATTTGTTGAACACACTGCAACCATATTTGAGAGGATAATTATTTGTAAGAACACTTAATGGTATTGGAAAAAAAGTATTTGCGTCAACCCAATTTTAGTTTCGACCAGTATAAAAATTTCCTGTTTTGACCAAGCCCATCACCCAACCCACAATTTTAAGTGAATAACTCCATGAATAAACATCCTTAAGTGTTAATAAGTTATAGGTATGTAATTAATAAAGATTACCGAACCAACTGACGCCACAAAATCGACCTTGTAGGACAAATTCTTAGGAGGAGGATTTGAAGAAAAGTTATTATTCAAATGGCATATCAAAACAACCATAAAAGATAAGAGGCTGATCATACCTGTGCTGGAATTTCTCTTAGCTTCTTCTCCATTTGTGGATCGTCAATTAATAAAGAGAGAACATCCTCAGGAGCTAACAAGTCACCCTGTATGTGACCACCAGTCATGACAAGTTGCTGCACGGTACTTTTCTGGCTAGCTCGGTGTAAAATCTTTTCTTCAACTGTTTCTTTGCAAATTAACCTATATACTGTAACCTACATTGTAAAAATACAAGTTTGAATGCAGTTATATATCCCAGAACCACAAGGACTCGATAAAGTCTTAAAACAAGATTATTCCAAATAGTGTATGAAACTGAATTCTACTTGGCATTCTTATTCTCAGTTGAGACCAGTTGTAGGTACCGTTAAACATATTGGTTGGATAACGGATTAATTGGTCCATAGAGATAATTTCTATGTGCCATCGAATGCGTGTAGATAAGTCATGTTTTAAATATGATTACAGAAACTATTTAAGTTTAATGATAACACAATCTCTTGCAGATAAAATGATCTAGGACATATAAGCATCCGAGTTAACTTTCTGCTACTGAACCGTTACCCAATAAAATACAACCTGACTTGACATGTTTCCTTTTAAAAAGGTTTTATTTCCAAATCTAACCAAATGCACAATAAGTGCTGGTACTGGTACACTATATTTATCGAACCCAATTGTTGAACAGATAACTCAGTAGGACACTTGCATTAAATAAGAAGAAAATTGTTTAAATTCTGTTGAATCAAGAACAATCTATCAGAGAAAATTGCAGCACAAACAAGATTATTCTATATGTTCCAGAAATTTGGTCATATGGCTTAAAGTTTATGTACGAAAAACGAAATAAAAGTTAATCAAGAGGAAACTAACATCTTTAGTTTGACCCAGTCGATGAGCCCTATCCATCGCTTGCAGATCCAATGTTGGATTCCAATCACTTTCATAAAATATGACTGTGTCAGCAGCAGTCAAATTGATACCCACACCTCCAGCTCTTGTGCTCAGTAAGAATACAAAAATATCACTCCTACAAGAAGAAAACAATTGTTAACTAAGTGACGTGCATATATTGTAGAGAGCCCCTAATATTGAAAATATACCCCCTCCATAGTCCATCTTATTATAACACAATATAATCCAACATGCACAGCAAGAAGCTCCATGTGTTAGGATTCAAATCATGCTCCTTAATTTATGAGTAAAAGAGGGATCTAAATGTATTTGCAGGTGGAGTGTCCCAATGATTAAATGAGTAAATTATGGGAGACACCAAAGGAAAGTGAAGCAATAGGAAAGAATATAATGAAGGATGAAATAATCTTCTAACCGCAGTTGGAAATCTTTGACCATGTCCCGACGGTCCGTTATGGTAGAAGATCCATCAAGCCTTAAATATTTGTACTTCCTGTAGTTCATGTAGTCCTGCAGGCAAATGTATGACAGCGAGAGTAACCATTAAGAAGATAGAGTATCAAACTAAGTGAAGGAATAGCAAAAAAGTTGTCCAAAAAGACTCGCTCAGTAACACGTCCATAAAACGCTCCAGAAACAAAAAGCATGGTATGATATTAGAGATACTGGACACCAAAAGATAATTGAAAACCTTTGAGATATTGGATACCAAAAGATAATTGAAAACCTTTAGTTTATGATACCTCAATAATATTCAACATCTTGGTCATTTGTGCAAATAGGAGGACACGGTGATTTCCTGCACGCAAGCGCTTCAAGAGTATATCCAGTGTTTGAAGTTTCCCCGAGTCCTAAATGATAAGTCATGGTCCATTTAAGTTAGCACATGACCTGATATGGACAAAGTGAGCATGCAAGAAGTTTCAAGTAGATGGAATGTTGGAAGTTCATACTGTGAGCATCTTTGCAGGATCAAAGCTCTGCATCGGCGGGCAGGAACCAAAGATCTGGTGAGTGAGCTGGAGAGCGGGTTGCAGAACAGGTAGTTCTCTGTCAATTTCCTCTATCAGATGGTGTGGACCACCATCTGGTTTTCTAGGTCCACTAGAGGCAGAGGTGCGTGCAAAGCCAAGTAATAATCTCTTAATCCAAGGATGGTGTAGCTCCTCAACCTTTCTGTACGCAAAATCTCTATCCGCGCAGTCAGCATCAACCTAACAAACATGTAAGGAGCAAAGTCAGTTGATACATTAAAAGGTATAAAAACCAGGATAGCAGATTTGCCACATGTGCAGCATCAATACATAGACCAAGGTTGTCAGGATCGGGATCCTACCTAGGATCGTTTTTGGCTTTGCAAGATCGTGATCGTAGGATCGGATCGGGATCGTAAGATCCTATGAAAATGTATATATTTTCGCATAGGGGTTGTAGTTTTATACTTCTATATATTTCTAAATTCTACTATAACTAAACAGAGTCTTCAATGTGCTTCCAATTGATATATTATACAACGATTATGCAAAGTTTGCTACTGATCTAACGAATGAGATCACAAATAATATCACAACTTTGTTCGTTGGCCATTACATTGCAAACCTTAAACATAAAAAATCATGAACTTTATAACACAAACATTAATTAGTTTATTAGGAGTAACTTATTTGCTAATAATCTAATAGGGACAAACCAATTAATTAATAACTCATATTATAACATTAAAGAACTAAGCAAAAAATTAGAAAATAAGTAATACTAGTAGTTATTTACCATAAAAAAGAAGAAATTGAGATGATGGTACTAGCAGATGGAAATTAACTAAAACAATCGTGGTAATTTTCTCTTTTAAAAATAACTAAATCTAATAGGGACAAACCAATGAATTAATAATCTAATAGGGACAAACCAATCGTGGTAATTTTCTCTTTTTAAAAATAAGAAACAAAGGAAATTAACTAAAACAACAACTTGAGAAATAATTTTGCATCTATAACATTTCTATTGTTAAAACAACAACTTGAGAAATTAACTAAAATACAATTACGTTTATGTATGCCTTTCAAAAAAAGAAAGAAAACAATTACGTGTAGTGAGAATGACATCTTAAAGTATTAACAATAGAAATGTTATACAATTACGTGTATGTATGCCTTTCAAAAAACGAATCTGACACAAAATACTGAAGAACGACATGAATGGACGTAGTGTCAGACACACAGTACATACACCATGTGACTAATAAAGTCAAAAAAAGGCTACCAACACAGGATCGGATCGTGCACGATCTAACGATCCTACGAGCGATCCCACGATCCTGTAACGATCCTACCTGAATTACGATCCCGTAACGATCCTGATCGTTTTGTGTGTGTAGGATCGTAGGATCCTACGATCCTACGAGCAGGATCGCGATTTTGACAACCTTGATACATAGACATACTACACTACTGCCATATAAAAAGAATTCACTTTGAGAATTTCATCTATCTATCTTTGTTGTAATGATTATAGCTATAAACAGTGATTTCAAAAGTAGCTGGTTAAATGTTGAGATAAGCTCCATTGAATACTAACATAAAATCATTGGAGCTGAAGTACTGAATGATATATTAGAAGTAATTATTCCATGCAAAAAGTCCAATTGATATCAGCTCAAGTAGACCAGCTAATGTCGACTCCATAAAGTCACATGCCTATTGATAAAAACTGTTTAGAACATGCCAGATTTGTCTAGGCGTGCCTTCAATAACAGCTATGAACACATTGAAATTCATTAAAGGTAGCAAGTTTAACCCATTTACTAATAACGGCTCATTTCAGGTTATGTTTTATCTCTCCAAATTAAGAAAATAAATTGATTGAGAGTCGCCCTAGGTGTATTTTTCCCAAAACATTTAAGTAAACAAAAATAGGTCTATTGTTGACAATGTCAGTTCTCTAGTCCTATTTGACACACTATTAACTATTTAGATGTTTTACAGAGCGTTTGTGTGAACGTGATCCAACTACCATAGTTGTTAAAGGCGCTCGCCTTGTGTGCCTAGGCAAACAGGCGAGGGCGAGGCCCACCTTCACCGCCCAAAACCCTAGGCCCAGGCCCACATAAATATTCAGCGACATATTTCAGATCTAATTTTCCGGCCACTATTCTCAGATCTAACACCACCTTTATCTCCCCCACCACATTCCGATCTAAACAGTACATACAGGACGCCCACCGGAACAGCCACGCGCCGATAACGTTCGCCGGAATTTTTTATTTTTCCGGCGAGTTTTTGCAATTAAACTTCACCACCTCTTCCCCACCTTTTTCCGACCAAATCCCCACCAGCTGCGGACCTTATACTCCGGCCACGCTCCGCCACGCGCCGGTTTTTGTGGCGATATTGTGTGAGCTTAATTGATGAAGATACCGAGGAAGAAGAGGATGACATTTGACGATGATGGCATAGTCGATGGTTCTAATTAAGTTTTGTCAATGGTTTTGAACATTTTAGTTGAATGCATTATGGGTTTTTTGGCATTTGGTATTTGGTAATTTGAACATTTTAGTTGAATGCTATTATGGTAATTTGGTATTTGGTCAATGGTTTTGAACATTTTAGTTGAATGCATTATGTATTGAACTTTTTGGTTAAATGCATTATGGGTTATTTAAATGGCATTTGGTGTTTTTTTACCCAAGTGCGCTTTTTTTTTTTTCAGGCCCGCGCTTTTTTTTGCGCCTCTCGCCTAGGCCACATTTTGGGTCTTTGCGCCTTGAATTCGCCGTCGCTTTTGACAACTATGCCAACTACTAGAAAATAATTACCCGTTTTTTTGAGAATGTACAACAACCCACCCACTAGCCACATCTAAAAGTCATTTAATCAAAAAAAGTGGAGCAGTCTTTTTAAGGGATGCGAAGAATAATATTCCATTCCCCAATTAACAAAAAGATAACAGTACAAAGAAAAAACAGCAAAAGAGATATATGTACATGTACATACAATTCATTAATAGCACTTACAGGAGGAGCCCTTATTGGTGGAATGAAAGTGAAAGCTGAATGAAGAAGTCGAACATCGGATGCAAGTCTATCCTCATGTGATAGCACCAAACCCTCGTATGGAGCATCTGTGGGCCCTGTTGCCAGTCTCCGTCTAAGGACATCCATTTTCGACTTTGATGGCATTAGTAACATTCTCATTACTGCTCTAACTTTTTCCTTTCCAATATGATGGCACTCATCATCATAGTACTCACTTTCGGTTATTAAGTCCATGACTCCATCCAAAGCAACAGAAAACAATAACCTTTCCATCAAAGAAGAATTAGCTACGAACGATGTTTCTGCTGGTGACAGATTAATTAATCGAGTAAATCCAAATGCTCCATTTATAGTGGAGGATCTATGTTCGTCTTGCTTGAATATGGATTGATAAATGTTTACTGGGGAGAATATGTTAAAGTGTTTCTCAAAAAACTCTCTCTTGATAACATGCTTTCCCCGTGATGAGAAGTCACCTGAACTTCGCAAAACTTCCTGGTAAATTAATTTAGGTACCTGCAAATAAAATTAGGAATTAGCACTTCATTTTGGAGTCCTCTGTATATAATTAGATCGACAAAAAAGAACATAAGTTTGACTTAAAAGAAATAACAGGCAAACAAAAAACACAATGGATTAAGGGCCGGGCGTCAAGGCGTCATTTGAAATAAATATGCAAAAGAATGTTTTAGAGGGAGGCTACACAAGGTGTGAGCAAAAAATTTCTATTCTTCTGACAAAACTCCCTACCACATCATTAATTCAATATACCATCAAAATTTTCAGTTTAAAGTTTAAACAAATGCAGTCAGTCTTTACATATTTTTGGGTAACCAGTAAGAAAAATATAGTACAACAACCTACTTTTCACTCTCTTTCTTGTGATATATACTCGTAAAAGGAATTGTTTGAATATAAGAATTATTAAATCTAGATATCTTCGAATTATTGTAATTGGCGAGGTACAAAGAGCATCAAACTAATGTACCTTATCATTCAAGGTGGTCAAGGTTGGTAATACTATTCGTCACAGAAACGAGGATAATAAAATGAAGGACAACAGTACTAACTGTAAATGTGCAGTGACTTGTGTAAATGCGGTGCCTAGTGGTGGAAACGGTAATAGAAGTCAAGTGATATGTATTCAGCGATCACAGAGATTATGGGAGAATTCAATTATTACATTTTTTCCATATAGATTGTTCTAAAATCACGGTTACTATTCAAAAATAAAACTAACTTTGCTGTCTGAATTAATTTCTTAATATCCACAATTGCCCTATCACGTGATCTGGTCACTTGAGTTTTTAGTATAGCATGACCACAATAGATACTAGTGATTCTAGTTGGAGCGAAGGATGCCATTTTTAGACAAAACAAAACCAGTAATTACCTTGTATGTAATAGGATTCTTACTACCAGAGTAGTATACATTCTCAAGTTCCCCAAATGGAGGTGGAAGAAGTGGATTCGCGATATCTCCAAAATAGAAAGACGAGCTTCCTTCATTTCTCTCAAATAACTCTGGATGGTTACACACCTGTCATCACAAGGTATAGGAGGAACATGTTAAGTAAAAAAGAATAAGATGACACTCCAGGGATTTGAAATGTTGACAACTGTGTTTTTTAAACCAAAAGAGAAAGAAGAAAGAAGAAAAAGAGAAAGAAGAAAAATTGCCTTTCTCAATTGGATGACGATGTTCATCAAGTTCATGAACTTTTTCTCGTTAAGTTGTCCACGGTTGCTGTCAAACAACTCCGCAAGAGATATCTTGTTCTTTATAGCTTGGTAAAAAGCCTGTTGCCGTGAGCTCAACTTGCAATGCACCGTAATTTCAGTCTTCTTAGTTAACTCGGAAACCACATCCTTCTTTATACGACGCAACATGAAAGGCTTCAAGATGGCATGCTGGTAAAATTAAGAGCACCAAAAATAAGGTAAAATAATATGGTGATAACTTCATGATTACAAAAAGTTAAAATATTTGGAGGAAACAAATGCACTTATATACGACCACAGACAGAATACATTTACAGAGTTAGTTGCTGATATGAAAGAGTAGCCTCAATTGGTACACTAGTAGGGACTAAACAAAAAATTAGATCATTATGTTGTGTTTTGAGAACATTCTGCTTTCAATATAAAACCAAGTTGTGTCTGATGAACACTGGACCTATGTGTGTCCCAGAAAACTATACCCAGCATAGCAAGACCGAATAAAGAAAAATGACAACACTACACAAAAATCAGTAAAAAGAAAATAAAACATTATTCCAAGCTATGATCATTCCTTTCTCATCTTCAAAAAGTAAACAGGCACAACTATAATCAACAATTAAATAATGTATTGCTCTGTGATACAGTCCTCTTAAATGTAATAATTTAGTCATTCTCAAAGTTATCAGAATCATTAGGTAATCATTACTTACCAGTCTGCTAAGTTGGTGCTCGTTTAAAGTCCCACCATGTTCTGCATGGTTTTCAATACTGATGCATACGCGGTAAAACATGATCAGGTGGACAATTCTTAGTATTGTGAAATATGTGAAATACACAAGGAATTAGAGTCATATAAATCGTACCCTTTAGAAAACCACTCACTAAATTGTTCATGGCTGTCAAATAGAGTAGGCATGATGAAATGAAGAAGAGCCCACAACTCAGCCATGTTGTTCTGGACAGGTGTTCCAGTCAGAAGCAGACGGTTCCGACAATTAAAACTAAGTAGTGTCTTCCATCTTATACTGCAGGCACAATTAAACAAAATACAATAAGAAATATATGCACACACTGGTCCAAGGTGAAATTTCTTAGCCCAAAAGCACACCATAATCGAAGAAAATGCATAGGCATGTATATTTTTGAAAAAATCATTGAATGTATGTTTCACACTTAAAAAAAGTTTATTATTGATATAGGAGTGTGAGATCTGTATAACTGACCACCATGCAATTTAAGGACCCCGCATATATTTGGAACGGAGACAGTTTATACTTCATGGTACTAACACGGTCAGACAATTTAAATCTGATCCCTTTTACCTGGTGGAACTTTTTATTGCCTGAGCTTCATCCAGGACCATATACTGCCATTTCACACGTCTGAAATACTTCTCATCCGACACAAGGAGTTGGTAGCTGGTAATGAGAATGTGAAATCCAGCATCCCTGTCAAGTAAAAATTTAGTGAAATGCTCTTCTGTCATACATCATGGCTTGAACTAAAGACTCACACTTTAACGTACAGCTATACAAGAATTTTGCAGTTCTGTGCACGTTATGGATACTGAAAAAGTTGGGGGTTATTCAATTTTTAGAGTAAAAACTAAAGAGGAAACGTCTGAAGCCTAGATGCAAAACCATTCAGTTTAGGTAGTAAACCGAATGAAATTTTCAGTGAATGCAAAATGTTTTATTTTTATTTTTATATATTCAACTAAATGAAAAAGCATATCAAAATATATAGTACTGCAAGAAGTCCTATCACTGCTTTTATAATATAACCTATCTTAAAAATAATCAAAACTATCGATATACATAAAGATAAGAACCTCGATGACAGATGAGTACCTACGATAAAGTCGCTTTGGATTAATCTTTTTCCTAAGTACTGTCCGATCTTGAATACCACCCCAATAAGGAAGTGTTTTTAAGTCGGGGCAGAAGCGACTGATTTCATCAGCCCAGTTGTTCAATACAGAAGTAGGTGCAACAACCAAAAATGGCCCCCATATATTTTTCTCCTGCAATGCATAATGAATGTTATTACAACTACATAGCAGGGAGCAGAGAGAGTGAAGTAGAGCTCGAAAAGACAGAAGATTAGAGGAGGGCAGATGAGATGACACCCAAAGCACTGATGGTGTAAACCACTTACTTCAGCCAAATGAGCCAAGAATGCCATTGCTTGGATAGTCTTCCCAAGACCCATCTCGTCAGCAAGTATACCATTTAGGCCCTTCAGACAACAGAAACCAGTTCAGCAAGACAACGGGTAAGCAAGAAAGGAGAGAGGAATTGAACAACATCCTATTGGGAGTAGGGGGACCACTTAATTACCTGCTCATAACAATTCACCAGCCATTGTAGACCTTTTAGCTGATACTCTTTCAGAGAACCCTTAAATAATTTTGGTGTCTCTACTGAGGATGCTACGGGCATAGTTGAGCTGAAAATGTTGGTACGCATATAAGTTGATAAACTCCCGTAAGGAGGACAGAAAGGAAGAGCGAACTGAAAAATAAATAACATACGGGTTCAACAAATCTATGTTGCTAGATCCAGCAACTGAAGCTTGTTCTTCAGGGTCCTCAACTCCTGAAGCTTGACGCAACCTCATATATTCGTCATCAAACGCGCTTGTGATCTTCTGCTGCTTCGAGTACGCATCTTGGGCTGCTTTCAGGGCCTCCATTTTCATTTCAACCTCTTCAGGATCTTCTTCATTTGCATCATCTTCTGAAGAACCTATGATTCCTTCTTGGTCATCCATATGATCCTTTTTGGCTAAAATCCCAGTTGGCTGGGAAGCTGACTTGTTCTGCATGAAGTGGCCATAGAGTTCTGTCTGGGACAGTAAAAAGTTTAATCTCTGCTCTTGTCGCCTGGCTTCACGAAGCTCCTGTTCACGCTTCAAAGCTTCAGCAGCTTCTTTTTCTTCTCTTTTCCTCACCTCAACCTGAAGGAAAGATCGACAATAAGTGAAATCATTCCCCATTCCCAGGCAAAGGTTAGCCAAAAACAGCATTGCATTACACAAATGTGTTCGTTTAATTTACAAGAGTGAATTACAAATTGTCCCTGGACCATTTTTCAATTTGTGGTTTTCTTGTTGCATTGTCGGTCCTTAAATAAAGCAATTTAACTGTATGAAGTCCTTACATATCTGGCCCTTTGCTGCACTCAATTACTAACATGATGCCCCCTCCCCCTCAAGTATCCAGCTAGCAATTATAGGCCAATACGCAGAGTAATAAAACGTTCTTTTCTCTTTTTATATGGAATAAATAGCTTTTATTTCTTTTAATGGATATGTATCAATGCTGAAATATTAGCCAAAGCATGTAGTACTCAAACCCAGAAAACATAGTCAAGTCAATGACAACCGACAAGCGCTCACTATATCCTAATATCTGAGATAAATAATGCAGGTCGAAATATCTATGACGATTCATACCAATGCCCACATGAAACACAGAACCATCTGTTGTCGAAATATATATTAAAACTGTTGGACATCAATAGATAGGACAAAAGCAAAAAAAGATAATCAAATAAGTACATCATTTTGCTTTTTTGTTGAACTACCTAGGACTTCCTTGTAAACGAATACAAAGAACCCCACTTAGTAAAAAACAGTTTTTTCAAACTTCTTATTTAGAATCACGTTGGCAGTTATGTCTAATAAGCTACACCAAAATATTATTACCATCTCTTTGTCCACTCTCTTCCAAAACACCAACATATCCCTTGCCAGTTTCCTTGTGCGAATAGAAGCACCCCTCATTAACTTAAGTGATCTGCTCATCTTCATCTTTACCTGGAAGGATAAAACAAAATCTTAAGCATGCCAAACTGAAATGATCATACGCAAAACTATATAACTGAATTTTGAAAACAGCTTGCAGATTCAACAAAATACGAGTGGCATAAACATACTATGCCAAAAACGAATCAGAGTTTCTATACCTACCTCTCTTTGACAGTTCTCAGAAAACCGCTTCGCATCAGTTAACTGCTTTTTATGAAAGTTGATAAAAAACCGATGATGTTTTGGTATGTCTTTTCGGACCATGTTAATCCAATATCTATCAACTCTATCCATCTCCTCTTTCTCAATCACGGATGGATCTTTCTTGTCCGGTTTCTTAGGTAGACTACGTTCAATAATCTGAATCTCAAACAATTTAGAAGCATATAATAAACAAAGAAACATAAGTCAACAAAGCTTAATAAATCATAAAAAGCAGCATCCAGACACAAAATACAAACCTCGTACGTGTCACCTTTCTCTAACACCTTCACATAGTGCACCTGCAGCACCCCACTTTCCGACATAATAAACCGCCTAAACCCACCAGCTGCTCCCTCTGGAGCGGAATATGAATCCAATGCAGCGTCAGTCACTTTAAGACTAAACTTTTGGGTGGAACTTAATTTTTCCAAAAGAGATGCATACTGCGGTTTCGGCTCACTCATCCCTGATCCACTCCTGGAGCCAGACTTTCTATCGGCAGACATCAGGGAAGTTAACGAGCCCAAATTAAGAGTGCCGGAATGGTGAAACTCCTCCAATTGCATCTCCAACGCCCTTGGTAAATTTAATGAAGTAGCCAACATTTCATAAGTCGGGGGAAGCTTGTATGTAACACCGTCCACAATATCCAAATATGCAGGTTCATAAACTGACCTGCAGATTATAAGAAAAGCATCTGAGTAATAGACTCATAGTACAATTTACGTACCATATCACTCATTTAAACTTTAAACAACACAAACCTATTCATGCCATATTCTGTAGAATACGTCTCAATCTTAACTCTTCCACCTGGACGACCATTCCGTGCAGAACCAGAAGCCGACAAATTATTACTCATATGCCTTCTCTTATACTTTTTCACATGCTCACCAAGCATAGCTCGATACCTCTCCTCAGTAATGTAAGCATCATAACCACCATCCCGATCCTCGTCACTACTATACACATTCTCCCTCTTCCTCTTCTCCAAATTCATCACATTACTTCGCTCCGTCATTACTACACCTACCAATAATCAAAAACCACTTAACTTCAATAACCATATTTATTTAAGATAACATTACGGTAAAGGCCATATACACCATCGATTATTCAAAAAACAGACTAAATTCAATACGTTTCCAAATTTGTCCACCAGGTCGCACGAAATGGCAACGTGCTCGTGCAACAACTTTATTGGGCCACACAGGCAGGACGCACGCCAATTGATGTGACCTCCACCTGTTTTTTTGCCACATGTCGAAATCCTATAGGTTTAAGTGTGAGGAGGTCGCATGGATGCATAAGGCATTCGTGCAACCTCTAGTCCTCTATTGTATATACGGTTTAATACATCCCTTGGTAAAATATTGGCAAGGAACGTTTAGCGTTTTGTTTTTTTGTTTTTTAAACACGATACTTTTCAAGTACTACTTGAAGAAGCGTTTAGCTTTTATGTCATTTTACATTTTATAATCACTTATACAACTACTTACCAAACACTTGTATAAAACAAACAGCTACTGCTAACTGCCGCCAAACATACGCTTACAATACAAAATAACTAATTTACATTCATTTATAGTCGTAATTCTACCTCGGCTACTTCCGCTCTCATTCGGTAGTTGAAATTTCGTCATAGACTACAAATAACAAGCAGAAAACGATCACGTCGCAGCGAAACCGAAATTATCATCAATTACGCTACAGTTAAACCCCAAAAAAACACAAAATTTAATCGAAACACAAATTATACCTCTAGATTGAAGAGATTTGAGTAGTTACGATCGGAGTCCATATGGTGATGAAAATTGAGACGTTAAGTTTGTTAATGAGAGAATAATAATAACAAGCCCTATGTTTATTGGAGAAGAAGAACGGGGTGCGTAGGATAACAACACTGACATTGTGGTGCTAATGTGAGCTGAAAGTGGGTATGGGTTTTGATAACGTGCGCCTGGAGGATCAATCAAACTACTGTTTGTTGGTGAGTTCTCAAAACGGAGATTTATGTTTAATATCCACGTGGCTGGTTTTTATAGGGGGAATAATTGACTTTATGTGTTTAGACTTGTTTTTAGGGTGTGTTTGGTTTGTAAAAGGTTTGGAATTGGATTTGGATTTAGGGCCGTTTGGTTTATAAGTGGGTTTGGATTAAGATTTAAATTTGGTATACGATTTGAACGAGGTGGGAAACTCGCGCTTCGCGGCGGGTTGTTTTGCTAAAGCAGGAGGTGACGGCGTGTTTGTTAATGGTGTAAGCTTGAAATGGCAGAAAAAAAAATAGCTCTATATAAGGTTTAGATGTATTAGGCTAGTTAGATAAAGTTTATGTGTATTAGGATAGTCTTATAGGAGAGTAACATGTTTGCATACTTAAGATATTTGCATAGATAAGGTTTATGGGTATTAGTTTGTTGTATGCGTATGATGTGAAGGTGTTGCTTGATTTGATTTAATTTTTTCATTATTGATTTGTAGTGTTGTAGGCATTTGTATTGCTTGATAATAACAAAATGAATGATAGCGTTTCTAAAATCTTGATGGTTTTAATTCTATTTGATATCTTAACATTGTATTTGTATGCTCCACCTTCAGAAAGACGAAAATATGTGTTACAATGATATTTTGAGGCTAACATACATAAATGATTACATTTTATCTACTACTGAGGGAAAAACAAGAGCAACCATCTATGTTGTACATCGTGTGTCGATGTTAGTAAATGAAGACTACATAGTACTCTTTATCTGCTGATATCAACGTTTGATGTTCCGTTGTTCTTGCATATTCGCAGGTGCAGTTCCACAAAAGGTCCTGATCAACAATAGGTTGCAATTCTCAAAGATAGATGGGTAACAGAAGAGGATGGTGCGAAGAAGTAATCTGCACCAAATCACTTGTCACAGCATTCTCTTCAGTTTCCCATCTATCTTTGGTGAAATGCACACGACCGATGATCAGACCCTTTTGTAGAACTGAATATGGCAATATGCATAAAACAATTTAAGTTTCTATAAAAATGTACACCAATTGGATTAGCAGTGTCAATAATCATAGGTGGAAACGCTGGCCTCCCCTTGAAATTCCTTTTGTTATTTAAACGGTCTTTAAACAATGGTCTGCACCAGACGTATTGGTAGCCCGTTGAAATAGCAAAAGGAATTCGAGGGGAAGATAAGAGCAACCATCTATGTTGGATGTTCCGTGTCTGTCGTACCAAATTTGGTGCTGCATATTTGCAGTTGCAGTTCCACAAAAGACCCTGATCAACAATAGGTTGCAATTCTCAAAGATAGATGGGTAACAAAAGAGGATGGTGCGAATAAGTAATCTGCACCAAATCACTTGTCACAACATTCTCTTTAGTTTCCCATCTATCTTTGGTGAAATGCAGACGACCGATGATCAGGCCTTTTTGTAGGACTGAACCTGGCAACATGCATAAAACAATTTCAGTTTGTATAAAAATGTAGACCAATTAGATAAGCAGATAATCATCGTAACAAGCACATAAAGTAAATGAAGGTGTCTCTTGCCAATAATATAATGAGTAACGATCAGTGTATGTCGACGAAAAGGAAGCGCAGGTAGAGTATTAGTAAGTATGAATATAGTAAAACATACAAAGTATAGATAGGTGAGTGTGAAAACTTGGGAGCGACAAAAATATTGACAAAGTATCAATGATGGATGCACAGACCATGCGAATACAGTAATAGGTCGGCTCGGTCTCCGTACATCCATCACTGATATTCCGTTTATTTTTGATATTTAGCTTGTCTCCATAGTATGCAATTAGGCTGTTAAATATATAAAACCTACTGGCAAGAAAAAAATAAAAAAATATATATAAGCAGAGTCATGTAGTACAGTGGATTAAGCATGTAAATTTTAGCAATACTTATCTTTTCTTTGTTCTAGTTATGTAGCAACATGGCAAATAAACTGAGACACAGCGAAACAAAAAGTTTTGAGCTCCAAAGAGAGTAAGTAGTAAGAGAGAATCAATGATGGGTCAACGATAATGCATGATGATAATATACATAATAAGGCTTAGGTCAGCGATTACAGAAGTGGTACCCAAAACCGGCCTTGGCTGCAACCATCTGATCGTTATGCCAAGGCACGGGTTATGGAAAGCTACACTTAGCGAAACAGAAAATAGTAACGGCTTTCATCATTGCCTGGTATATTCCTCATGCATTACATAGATATCCAGCAAAAAAAAAAAAAAAAAAAAGACCTTGGAGCACCAAACCGTAATTAGAGAGAACAGGGTATCATTAAGCATTATATAAAACTGGTAAACGAAAGGCAGACATAAAAAGTATATATATGGCAGCTAACCAACAGCTGATCTTGATCTGAGTTGAAGCATAATGTACTGAGGTAGGTGAGCGTGAAAACTTGAGGGGTACAAAAATATTGACAAAGTATCAATGATGTATGCACAGACCATGCGAAATCAGTAATAGTTGTGCTCGGTCTCGGTACATCCATCATTGATATTCTGTCTATTTTTTATATTCAGCTTGTCTCCATAGTATGCAGTCAGGTTGTTGAATATAAAAAACCTATGGTAGTAAAAAAAATTCTAAACACAGTCGTGTACCGCAGTTGATTAACCCTGTAAATTTAAGATATCATAAGCATGGATATACAAATGCAACAGTTTTATATTAGAGTATCGCATAAAAAATTAGAGCAATACTTATCTTTTCTTAGTTCTAGTTATGTACCAACATGCCAAATGAATTTCAGACACAGCGAAACAAAAAGTTTTGAGCTCCAAAGAGAGTAAGTAGTAAGAGAGGATCAATGATGGGTCAACAATAATGCATGATGATAATATACATAATAGGGCTCAGATCAGCGATTACAGAAGTGGTACCCAAAACTGGCGTTAGCTACAACCATTTGGTCGTTATGCCAAAACACAGGTTACGGTAATCTACGCTTAACAAAATAGGATATTGTAACAGCTTTCATCATTGCATGTGATATTCATCATGCATTACATGCAACAGTCATAAGCAAATTGAAGGACGACCATTCACCCAATCAAAAGGGTCTCATCTGTAAGAGTTTAAAAGTTCAGATTCCTAAGAACCCAACATTGAAGCAGTTAGAAACCCAAGGGGTGCAGCAGTTGTAAATAGGGTAGTGCTTATTAGGCTCAGATTTTTTGACCAAATAAGGTGAAAAAGATGTGCAACCGGCCATACCTGCAAAGAAACACGGTTGCATAACGATGCCATCCGGTCCTTGGCTGGCCAAGTCACGGTCCAAATTTTTCACCACCTACTTCATTAGTCTTAGAAAGTAGGTGTTAATCATCACAGCCCTACCCTAGCTGAACCAACGAATGCGGTTTTGTAGGAAAATAAATATGAATAAGACTGGTAACCACTTACAACAAATGAGTCTGGTAAGGATCAAAAAAAGAGGATATGCCTTCTATGGTTGGATGTGTAGTCACCTGACCCGCCAAGACGTGGAGCACCTCAACTTGGATCCCCTTATCAAATCACTTATCACAGCATTCTCTTTTGTTTAACATCTATGTTTGTTCAAATGCGTGTGGTTGATGATGAGAAACTTTTAAAGAAGTTAACCTAAGTATGATATAAAACTTGTAAATGCAAGGCAGACACAGAAAGTATATATATGAAAACTGACCAGAAGTCAATGCAGGTTTGACTTGAACCATAATGGTATCTTCTAGTTCATAATAGCTGAGATCACCACATAGGAATTTATAATAACTTTCCTTTTCAAATACTCCTCTAACCAAGTGGCATCCCATTGCTGGTACATCAATTTGGGAATCGGGTCCTACTCCGGAAGATAGTGGCAGATCCTCTAACTAAATGCCGTCTGACTTCTTTGAGGCCCATTCACCATTTTCTAGAGTATGACTCGATTCCCAAGTTGATGCGCCACCAGTGGAATTAACATCCATCCCATCAATATTGAGATCTAAGTCGTTTTCAAATACAGTTCTAGAACCGGGGTTGGGGTCTCATAAACTTGAATGTGGTTGTAAACCTGTATCTGAAGCTGGTTTTTCTGATATTCATCGTGCAGTACATAGATAGCTGCAGGGGAAAAGGAATGTTTTGGTTAGAGGAACAGTGTAAGCAGCAATCATAAAAAAATATATATATAATAATAACAACAGGCATTGACACTGGTCAAGCTAGGGTAGCTGTTGTTTGGCTCTGATTTTTAGAGTAAACGGAGTCAAAAAGATATAAAGATGACGATTGAGGGAAACAAACACAGTCGCATAATTATGCCACCCAGTGTTTGTGCCGCCAAGTTATGGATCCAATGTTTGACAACCCTCGTTTTGAGATCCGAAACGTCAAACTCCGTTACGTAAATCCGACGGCAATTCAGGTTTTCCCGAGGCAACCATATGGGTTTTGTGGCAATCACAGTTGCCTATGACGGGGTGCATAGCTGTATGCTTATGCCTCAAAAGGCATGTATCAGTAATGCATGATGATACGGGCCATGGCAATCTACAACTACCAAAAAAAGGAAATAATAATAGTTGTCATCATTGTCTGCGATATTCATCATGCATTACATAGACACCCGCCTACAGAACAGATACTTTTGTTGAAAACAACAGCACCAGTGATTATTGCCTGCAATATCCATCATGCAACGCAGGAACGCCCAAAAACCTATGCCTTGCAACAGGCCGAAATAGAGTAGCAGGTATTAGGCTCAGATTTTTAAACCAAACAGGGTGAAAAATAGGTAGAACCCGCCATGGCTGCAAAGAAACACGGATGCATAATCATGGCATACGGTCCTTGCCCCGCCAAGTTATGGATCCAATCTTTGATAACCCACTTCATTTGCCTCAGAAAAGAGGTGTAAATCATCATAGCCCTAAAATTGATAATCAACTACAACAAATACGCCTGCCAAGGATCAAAAAAAGAGGATATGTACAGAACCAGTTATTATTGCCTGCAATATCCATCATGCAACGCAGGAACGGCTAAAAACCTACGCCTTGCAACAGGCCGACATAGAGTAGCTGGTATTAGGCTCAGATTTTTAAACCAAACAGGGTGAAAAATAGGTAGAACCCGCCATGGCTGCAAAGAAATACGGATGCATAATCATGGCATACGGTCCTTGCCCCGCCAAGTTATGGATCCAATCTTTGACAACCCACTTCATTTGCCTCAGAAAAGAGGTGTAAATCATCATAGCCCTAAAATTGATAATCAACTACAACAAATAAGCCTGCCAAGGATAAAAAAAAGAGGATATGTCCACCTCATTCAAATCGAAACAGTGCAAGCCAGGCACCGAAGCCTGCCAGACATCAATGGTTCGATGATCTGAATACATGTTTTTTTGTTTCAGCTACAGTTGCCTATTGGGGATGAACAGTAGAAGCAAGTCATATGTTAAAGATACAGTATCTCCATTAGTTATAGCCACAACTTTTGATATAACCAACAAATGTAGCCGTTATGACTTACAACAGTGCGACATAGGGGAGCAGCTATTAAGCTCAGATTCTTAAACCGAATACGGTGAAAAAGATCTAGACCTTCCTATGGCTGCAAAGAAAGACGGTTGCATAATCATACCATCCAGTCCTTGCCATGCTAAGTTACAGATCCAATCTTTGACGACCCACTTCATTTGTGTCAAAAAATAGTTGTTAATCATCATAGCCCTGGCTGCAAAGAAAGGCTACACCTGGCAACGGTGTTTGTGAGTGAGGATGATCAGTCTGGAACACCAAGTTATTAGGCGGGTCACGAATGGAGCGGGTTGGACAAAAAAACGGGTTAAATGAATCCCGTTGAATGGCCATCGGGTGCTGGTCCTACACCACGACAGTTCGGTGCTTTTGAGGTACCCAATTTAAGAAAGAATTGTTATGCTGCCAACAACAACAGGCACAACAGTAATAAGTAAATCGAGTTTTAAAAGTACGGGTTCAACAACTATATATATAGCAGTTTTTAGGCTCAGATTTTTAAACCAAATAGAGTGAAAAAGTTGTAGACTCCAGCGTGGCTGCAAAGAAACACGGTTGCATAATGATGCCATCCGGCCCTTGCCCCGCCAAGTTATGGACACAATATTTCACGGCCCACTTCATTTGTGTCAGAAAATAGGTGGTAATCATCATAGCCCTACCGTACGTGAAGCAACAAAACATGCTTTGGAGCAAAACAAATGCGAGCTAAACTGGTAGCCACTTACAACAAATAAGTTTGCTAAGAATCCAAAGACCTGGGACACGAAGATGTGCACCATCTAAGATACAATCCCCTTACCCCGTAGACTGATAGTGTGTGTGTGTATATATATATATATATATATATATATATATATATATATATATATATATATATATATATATATATATATATATATATATATATATATATATATATATATTACATCTAGTGGGATCACTTAACCCGTTTATTTGTCCCACCAGTTCCATCCTTAACACATACGTAGCAATTATTAGGTTCAAATTTTTAAACCAAATACGGTGAAAAAGTTCTAGACGAAGCAGTGGTTGCAAAGAAACACAGTTGCATAATGATGCCACCCGGTCCTTGCCCAGCCAACATACGTGTCCAATATTTCACAGTAGACCCGCTCCATCCATAACACATAAGTAGCAATTATAAAATTCTAGACACCGCCGTGGCTGCAAAGAAACACGGTTGCATAATGATGTCATCCGGTCCTTGCCCAACCAAGCTACAGGTCCAATATTTCACGGGCCATTTAATCCGTGTCAAAAAATAGGTGGTAATCATCATAGGCCTAATGTACGCAAAGCAAGAACATTTTTTTTCAATCAAAACAAATGTAAATAAAACTGGTAGGCACCTACAACAAATAAGTCTGCTAAGAATCGGGAAAAAAGGATATGGCCACCATGGCTGCAAATCTAGTGACATGCCCCGCCAAGATATGGACCAACTAAACTTTAATCCCTATCCCGTAGACTCATAATCCCTTCTTGCAACAAACACACCATGTTGTATCCTCAAACCCATTGACAAGCAATAGTCACAAAGCTTGTCAAAAGTGTTGTTCCAGTAACAAACATTAACCTACAAAGCAAACATGGTAAACAGTTAAAGACTTTAGATGACATAAAATAAACATATAGATTAGGTCTAAGTAAAAATAACGAATCCAACCATATCCCACAAAGAGTCAAAACATGGTAATTGGTATGTGCTTAACACATACCATTTCTCGACAAACGGACCCAAATAACCAAAAACCGACCAAATGCCAAATATATTATGTTTTTGTGTTTTTACATATGCAAACGATACGAAGAAAAGGACAAAAATCAAGAAAGAACCGGAAAACGAGCACAGATATGGAAGTGTTATTTTAGCGATGCGGATGCAAAAGTCAAAATAACCCTCAAAGTTCAAAGAATAACAAACAACCTTGGATCAAATCTGAAGATTGGCAAAATTAATCCCTTAAATTCCAGCAATTACGATTTTGGTCCTTGTCTTGTGTAACTATCCTTACATACTTTCCGGATATACAATCAAAAAGAAAAATCCAACCCAAACTAGAAAAACCCAAGCAACAAAAATAACTGAATCCTTATAACCATGCCGATGCCAATAACAAAATCAACCCCTCAAAGTCAAAGATAACAAAACCAGCCCATCTTTTAAATTCAAAAAATCCAAACACAATCGGTCACTTGTACCCCTCGAAAAATTCTCACCAGAACCGAATAACCCTAATATTACCCAACCTTTTATAATTACCACAATTAAGGGTGTTTTAGTCCAATCACGTACTTCTAGAAGCATGTCAGGAGCATGTCAGAGCTAAAGAAGCACAAAGGGATACGTGGCAGTCTCCCATTGGATACAACACGTCATAATTGAGTGATCCAAGGGCTATGATGATTGGGAAAGGATCCAACGATGATGATAAGATCTAAACTAACACAACTCACGCGGATTGCCAGCGTGGACATCCTCACTCCCAACCTCCTCATCGGCTATAAAAAGGGACCCTCAGCTCACGGATTCGGCTGTTAGGTTTTTAGTGAGATATTAGGTTTAGGAGTAGATTAGTGTAGATTTTTATTACTGCTTATTGTATTTTTATCATTTTCAGTTTCAAAATTATTGTATTTCATCATCTCAGTTTTAATTGAATTCAAATTTTAGTCAAGTTGTTATTTAGTTGCTTATTATTCTGAATTTAAAGTTAATTCTAAATGTTTCTGCTTTATAAATCTTAAAAGTGAGTTTTGATTTTTGTTTTCTCAGTGTTTTCACTTAAATTTCATTTTCACTCAAAAAGTCAAGAAGTCAACTGCTTAATTCAACTGTTTCAGTGCTTATTTTTTTTATTTATTGCTTAGTAATATTATCAGTAGTATAGTAGATTGTTAGACTAGTTTGGAATTCATTAGTTTGATATTGCTAAAGGTAGTTCACATTAGAGGTGTTTGGGAATAGGGTCTGTTTTGGCCTTAGATCTTGTTCACTGTTCCATTGCAAGTAGAGTTAGTATGATTAAGTGTTTCTAAGGTTAAATTAGCTTTAGGTGATATGATTTAAGTGAATTTGTTGAGTTTTAAAGTTGTTGACCCATAGTTGCTTTAGTAAATACAAAACTGCCTTCATTTAGCTTCCCAATAAGCTTAGCTTATTTGATGTGAGTTTTAGCATAATTTAGTGTGTTTAAGTTTGTTAAAGTGGATTTCTAAGATTTGGTAGTAAGTTAGATAGTCTGGAATAATCTGATGTAATAATAGATCACTGCTGCATCAGTTCTCAATTTGCAGATTTGCACCATTAAAAGTACTTATATCTGCTGTTTGCCTGCTATTTTCTGCTTACTTTCATGCTATTAGTGTTTGATATTGGGTTTACTTATACTTAGTACTACTGGTTTCTAAGTTCTAGGTTTAGATTTAGCTCTAGCTTATTCTCTGGCTTATTATCAGGTCTGCATTTAGCTCCCTTAGAACTACAGACCTGCTCTACTTATTTAGTCCCATATCAATCTGATCTAGGCTTCATTTAGGATAGCATTAGTGAACTACTTTTGGGCATTTTTAGAAATTAAGTTGTCTGATATATAGGCTTTTAGTTTCTGCATCTGGATTTCACTATATTGCTTATTTCTGGCTTTTAGTGTAGCTGCAAAAGTGTTGATTAGCCATTTGTTCTTGTTATAATTTGAAACTGATCAGCTTAATTTCTGCTTATTGCTGTTGTTTATTGCATCAATTTCAGTTGTTTTAAGTTTCTAGTAGCATGATTAATCAGTTTAGAGCTTTTGAGAAATTTTGGTCAACTTTTGCTTATTCTTGGCTTATTTCCAACTGCTTATTTCAGCTGTTCTGCTTATTAGGGTTAATTCAGTTCTTGAATTTATTTTTCCTAGATTTAGAATTCAATTTTAAAGTTACTCAAAAATTTTCAGATTTTTCCTAGCTGTTTTACTATTTTTAAATCATTTAAATAGTTTTAATTAGTTTTTAATTCATAAAAAATTATTAAAAAGTCAAAAAAAAAAAATTCTTTTTCCAAAAATTTTCTTTTATCAGTTTTAATTTAGGAAAATTATTTTTATATTTTTAGGTTTTAAATTTTAGAAAATCAATTTTTATTTACGTTTTTAAAAATTCGTCGCGTAACGTTTTAAATTCAATTTTAGTTCTTAGGATTTCGTGCTTAGTATAATTGTTCTTTTAGCTTAATTAGTTGTTTTCATTTAATATTTCATCAATCGTAGTGTAAAAACCCCAATCAATCACTCTTTTTCTCATTAACTGCACGAATCACGTCCCGGGAACACAAATTCCATTCGATCTTCATCGGGACAAACGACTCGGGTTTTGCATATTTCTTGTGCAATTCTTCCTTGGACTATAATTGACCTAAATCAATTTTTGGCGCCGCTGCCGGGGAAGGTTGAAGTGAGTTCGTGATTCCGTTTTTCGATTCGTGTTTTGAAGACCCTTCCTCGGAAGTTATCGTTTTTATAAAAAATAAAAATACAAAAAGAAAATAATTAAAAAAAACACTTTTCTCAAAGTGTTTTCACCATTAATAAATATCCTCGCTCTCGAGAGGGCGTTGTAAACCATTCCGAATAAACAACAAAAGAGATCGTGAAGTTGAACGTTTCTCGGATTATTTCTTTTCTACAACCTATACACGGGGTTTAAGGAGGTCTTGACATTAAATTGCAGACCGAAGAGAGATCCATTCTTCTCTCCCGCCACGCTGCGCGTAGTTTTGAAAGAAACGAGTACGGTTGATCAACGATCACCAAAAAGATAAGAATTCTAATTTTTCCTTAATTAAAAATCCAAAAAGACTTTCTCTTCAAAATTATTTTCCATTTTTCTTGTGTTATTTTCTATGTTTTTAAACTTAAAAACCCAAAAATATTCTTCTTAAATCCTCTTAAATGTTTAATTCTTATCTTCTTAATCCTCTATATTTTTAATTCTGATGGAATCGTTTATCCCGTGCGTCGGTTGTGGAGAGCCGCTCTTCGGTTCACCGTGTCGGTGGTGTACGTGCGAACGGTGCGGAAATGATATTCGAAACGGAAGTTGTTTGTTTTGTGGTTCGAGGAATTCAGTTGATTATAATCCAAATACGAATTCATTCAACGACTCTTCAAATTTCTACAACTACCCACCACAGCCCGATATATCTTCGTTCGATCAACGTTATTGCGATGGGTGTGGAGATTCGATTGATCCGACATCGTCTTATTGTCAACGGTGCACTTGCGAGAGGTGTGGTAGAAATTTGTTCAATGGATTTTGTTCGTTTTGTGCTTCGGAAGCCGAAAATTCATATGCTTATGATTTTAATCCGAACATTTCCGATTATCCTCAAAACAATTTCAATCACCCTCCTCAAAACTTTTATGAGCAAGAACCGTATTTCAATGATACGCCGAACTTTTCTTGTACAAATTGTGGGGGACCTCATAATGATTATCAATGTCAATCGTGGGGTCAAAATCACTATGAACCTAATCCTTGCTATAATACTCACGGTTTTGACAATTACCAACCCCCACAAAATCCCGTCAATTATCCAAATCAAGTTGGAATGCGCGAAATTGAAAAACTTGTGGTTCGATATCGAGAGCAAGCGGCTAGTCTTAATACTCCCGGGAAGTCCATGGAAGAATTACTTGCCGAGGAAAGAGCAGCTAAATTTCGAGAGAGCTTAATTTACTATGACGATGATTCCGATGATGACGAGGAGAGATTTGTTCCGTTAAACTTCCCTCAAATAGCACCCGTCTTTCCTACCAAAGAACCCGAGGACTCTCTAAAAATGGGGGACGAGCATCTCGACACTATTCCGGCAACGGAATCAGACAATGTTGAGAACCTCGTTCCAATCCCAAGTGAGTCCGAGGAAATATCCGACGATGAATGTGATTTTCAATCTTATGGAGATTCCCTTGACGTTTCCGAGATTACTTCCGGAATTTTCTCTAACCCTCTTTTTGAATTCAATAATGAGTATACTTCTTGCAAAGTTAATCCTCTTTTCGATGGAGGGTTAGAGGACATTGAGGGCGAGGAGGATCTTCTTTCTAATCTTGATGAGCCCATACCGGAACTCACAGATTCTCCTCGTATTCTCGAATCTCTTCATAAGGAGTTCTCAGAAGAACTCACTCATATCATACCTCCTCCGGAGTATGATTATTTTGTTATTGAAGAAGATCCTGACCCGGGGGGAGGTAAACTCTATCCTAAGAGTTTGCTTGATGATGATATCACCCCGACCCTCCATCCCGAGGTTTTCAAAAGCGTTGATGATGAAGAATGGATCCCCATTCTAATTATGATCTTTCTTCCTTTCTTCACCTACCCGGTGACTTCTCCTATCTTTCACTCCTTCGGGAGTGAAGATACCATCTTTGACCCCGGCATCTCTCCTTCTTTTAAGCCGCGGGTATCTCATCGGAGTGGAACTTTCGTATGCTTCAATGTTTATCCAAACATCTTGAACGAAAGTCCGATTGAGATTATTTCTTCCACATGCTCCCCCAAGGACAAATAAATTCGGGGTCGAGTCAAGCTCATGTGACTCGGTTACCAAAAACAAGCGCTTCGTGAGAGGCACCCCATGCTTATCCTTCTATCTTCTTTCTATTTTCTTTCTAATAAGTGCGTGAGGAGGGCTTCCTTTTCCATATCTTGTGTTTCGTGTTTTCTATGGTATGTCCAGGAATGCCCGATGATGAAGACTCTCGTGCTCGTAGTTTCCTTCACGCTACTCGAGTTTCATCATTCGCTGCTTATCCGATATCCTAAATCTTATCGTTTTACGTTTATCTTTGGCATAATTAATAAACGGCCTTAGGTTTATGTAGGAGAACCCTTACCTTTAAGACATTGAGGACAATGTCTTGTTTTAGTCTGGGGGGTAATCTTTCGATTTGATTTTTGCCTTGCAATTTTGCCGTTTTCTCATGCAACCCCGTTTTTCCTCCAAAAATTGAAAAATCCAAAAAAATAAGAAAAATTTAAAAATTTTGTGCAAAAATATAATAAATTTTGACATTTTGTTGACTTTCCGCTGGTGAGAGTAGGAATAAAATTCTGACTTGATCGGGCGTGTTGAGCCCTAGCTTGTTCCCTTAACCATTTATAATCTATAAGCTCGTGCTAGTCTTTTATACAAGGAGCTAGAAAATGCGAATTCTTTTTAAGAATTTGCAAGTTCCCATAATTGACTTTATATATGCATGGCTTGATTATTGGCTAAGCATTCGCGGATCTTATTATTTAAGATTTTAAATTTGCGAAGAACGAGAAATGATAGAGTTGTTTATAATTTAGATTGCTAAACGTGGAGTAGTTGGATCTCTTTAAAGCTCATCAAAGTTACTTGTGGCTTTTTGTTCCCATAAGCTTGTTTCACTCAAAAATAGTAATCTAGGAATAATTAAAGCTATTTTGGTTTTGGCAATAATTAGTTTTTATTTCTTCCTTAGAGAATTCTTGCTTATGAAAGTTGGGTACACATCAAGGTACTGCCAGTGTTACGGTGTAATAGACTATTCCATCTTGCCGGCTCGCAACCGATGTTGGGATTGTTATAAAAGCCGTAGGACTTGGGGTTTGGCAAATAATTAATTAATATGATAATGAATAATAATAATCCAAAGCTATAAAAAGTTTTCTACATCTTGCCGGTTCGCAGCCGATGTTGTAGACTTCTAATAAAGGCAGAGGAAAAATTCCAAGGTCATAATAGACTATCACATCTTGCCGGCTCATAACCGATGTTGTGATTGTTATAAAGGGCCAAGGATTAAATACGTTAATGTGCTTAATAATGTTAAAAATGCCAAACTTCGACTCCGGGGGTATCCTAATAAAAGCTTCTGTCTCTGGACTCGTAGATGAGTTGTTTCGGTCGTATATAAAAGGGATATCCTCAAAATCGTGTTAAATCAGAGACCTTGATGTGGACCTCATTTTGGTATGCAACGGTTTTCGAGGGAAGGTTTGGAAACTACTTAGCGTCTAAACTAAGGTATCTTTATCGGCTTAAAAATTATCGAAACGAGAATTTGAAGAAATTCATTTCTCACCAAAAATAAAATAAATAGAGGAAAATAGGAATTTGGGAACAAGGAGTCCACAATTAGCTTTTATGAGTAGTGTTGGCAATCTAACTTGTAAATAACAATGATCTCGTTTTTAAGCTTAGTTTGGGGACTTGTGAAAAATCGGGGACGACGAATTTTATCCGTATGGTCACTTCTTCATGAGTCGTGTTTCCTGCTCGAAGACCCTAAAAGTTATCATTAGAAAATGATTGTCGACAAAGCCGTCACATGAATAATAAGAAAAATACAAAAATAGAATAAAAAGGAAAATCGGGGAGTTTTTAGAACTTAAGATTTCTTAATATCTTTTGAAAATTTTGCTACTTCTCAAAGTTAGTAAAAAGAGATTGGAAATTTTAAGTTTTAAAAACGTGTTTTTATAACATTGCATGAGGACATTGCAATAGCTTAGTCTGGGGGAATTTTGGTATGTGCTTAAACACATACCATTTCTCGACCAAACCGGACCCAAATAGACCAAAAACCCGACCAAAATGCCAAATATATTGTGTTTTTGTGTTTTTACATATGCAGGCACGGATATCGAAGAAAAGGACAAAAATCAAGAAAGAACCGGGAAAACGAGCACGAGATATGGAAGTGTTATTTTTAGCCGATGCCGGGATGCAAAAAGTCAAAATCAACCCTCAAAGTTTCAAAGAATAACAAAACAAGCCCTTGGATCAAATCTGAAGATTGGCAAAATTAATCCCTTAAATTCCAGCAATTACGATTTTGGTCCTTGTACTTTTGTCAAACTACAAATCCTTACAATACTATATCCGGATCTATTACTAATCCCAACCTATTCCAAATAAAATCCAACCCAACTCTTAAAACTAAACCCCAAGCCCAAACAATAAATAAACCTAGCCCACCTATCCTTTAAACTCAACCCAAATCCAACACCAAAACCCGATCCGCCCAAAACATATACCCGGTCAACCCACTTCTTTTACCTCAGTCAAAAAGAAATAAAAATAAAAACACACATGCCGCGTCTTTTACCCCCAAAAATCCCCAGAACCGAAGAACCCTAATTTACCCAACCTTATAATTACCACAATTAAGGGTGTTTTAGTCCAATCACGTACTTCTAGAAGCATGTCAGGAGCTTGTCAGAGCTAAAGAAGCACAAAGGGATACGTGGCAGTCTCCCATTGGATACAACACGTCATAATTGAGTGATCCAAGGGCTATGATGATTGGGAAAGGATCAAACGGTGATGATAAGATCTAAACTAACACAACTCACGCGGATTGCCAGCGTGGACATCCTCACTCCCAACTCTCCTCATCGGCTATAAAAAGGGACCTTCACTCACGGATTGGAGGCTGTTAGGTTTTTAGTTAGATATTAGGTTTAGGAGTAGATTAGTGTAGATTTTTATTACTGCTTATTGTATTTTTATCATTTTCAGTTTCAAAATTATTGTATTTCATCATCTCAGTTTTAATTGAATTCAAATTTTAGTCAAGTTGTTATTTAGTTGCTTATTGTTCTGAATTTAAAGTTAATTCTAAATGTTTCTGCTTTATAAATCTTAAAAGTGAGTTTTGATTTTTGTTTTCTCAGTGTTTTCACTTAAATTTCATTTTCACTCAAAAAGTCAAGAAGTCAACTGCTTAATTCAACTGTTTCAGTGCTTATTTTTTTTATTTATTGCTTAGTAATATTATCAGTAGTATAGTAGATTGTTAGACTAGTTTGGAATTCATTAGTTTGATATTGCTAAAGGTAGTTCACATTAGAGGTGTTTGGGAATAGGGTCTGTTTTGGCCTTAGATCTTGTTCACTGTTCCATTGCAAGTAGAGTTAGTATGATTAAGTGTTTCTAAGGTTAAATTAGCTTTAGGTGATATGATTTAAGTGAATTTGTTGAGTTTTAAAGTTGTTGACCCATAGTTGCTTTAGTAAATACAAAACTGCCTTCATTTAGCTTCCCAATAAGCTTAGCTTATTTGGTGTGAGTTTTAGCATAATTTAGTGTGTTTAAGTTTGTTAAAGTGGATTTCTAAGATTTGGTAGTAAGTTAGATAGTTTGGAATAATTTGAGGTAATAATAGATCACTGCTGCATCAGTTCTCAATTTGCAGATTTGCACCATTAAAAGTGTTTATATCTGCTGTTTGCCTGCTATTTTCTGCTTACTTTCATGCTATTAGTGTTTGATATTGGGTTTACTTATACTTAGTACTACTGGTTTCTAAGTTCTAGGTTTAGATTTAGCTCTAGCTTATTCTCTGGCTTATTATCAGGTCTGCATTTAGCTCCCTTAGAACTGCAGATCTGCACTACTTATTTAGTCCCATATCAATCTGATCTAGGCTTCATTTAGGATAGCATTAGTGAACTACTTTTGGGCATTTTTAGAACTTAAGTTGTCTGATATATAGGCTTTTAGTTTCTGCATCTGGATTTCACTATATTGCTTATTTCTGGCTTTTAGTGTAGCTGCAAAAGTGTTGATTAGCCATTTGTTCTTGTTATAATTTGAAACTGATCAGCTTAATTTCTGCTTATTGCTGTTGTTTATTGCATCAATTTCAGTTGTTTTAAGTTTCTAGTAGCATGATTAATCAGTTTAGAGCTTTTGAGAAATTTTGGTCAACTTTTGCTTATTCTTGGCTTATTTCCAACTGCTTATTTCATCTGTTCTGCTTATTAGGGTTAATTCAGTTCTTGAATTTATTTTTCCTAGATTTAGAATTCAATTTTAAAGTTACTCAAAAATTTTCAGATTTTTCCTAGCTGTTTTACTATTTTTTAAATCATTTAAATAGTTTTAATTAGTTTTTAATTCATAAAAAATTATTAAAAAGTAAAAAAAATATTTTTCTTTTTCCAAAAATTTTCTTTTATCAGTTTTAATTTAGGAAAATTATTTTTATATTTTTAGGTTTTAAATTTTAGAAAATCACTTTTTATTTACGTTTTTAAAAATTCGTCGCGTAACGTTTTAAATTCAATTTTCGTTCTTAGGATTTCGTGCTTAGTATAATTGTTCTTTTACCTTAATTAGTTGTTTTCATTTAATATTTCATTGTTCGTAGTGTAAAATCACAAATCAATCACTCTTTTTCTCATTCACTGCACGAATCACGTCCCGGGAACACAAATTCCAGTCGATCTTCATCGGGACAAACGACTCGGGTTTTGCATATTTCTTGTGCAATTCTTCCTTGGACTATAATTGACCTAAATCCAATAGTTATCATATCTGGTTGACAAAAATGATAATACTTTTGACATAACATTTAGCAAACACATTGAAAGTGTTCCATTTCTTTCGACCACTAAAATAAGTTCTGAAGCACTTAAAATAAGGCCAACCAAACATAATTAACCAAGCGATACAGTAAAACCCTAAATCAACCAATACCAACAACAAATCCCTAAACCTGAGACTATAAAATTAGCAAAATCCACAATTAAATAAACGAAAACCGTAAACCAAGTAATAACAACAACAAAACCCTAAATCTAAGATCCAAAAATTACCAATAGTGAAAACCGTGAACCAAGTAATAACAACAACAACTAAACACAAAAAAAGATAATAAGAAAGGGAAACCTACAACCCTAAATCAACCAATACTAGGAACAAAACCCTAAACATGAGACTATAAAATTTGCAAAACCCACAATTAAATAAACAAAAACCATGAACCAAGTAATAACAACGACAAAATCCTAAATCTAAGATCCAAAAACTACCAATAGTAAAAACTGTGAACCAAAAAAAGATAATAAAAAAGGGAAACCCACAGCGTAGCGCAGCCACTTTTTTGATCATAAATTGCGAAATCCAGATAAGATCGGATCCAAAGATGTGGCTATAACTAATGGGATACTGTATGAGTAACAAATGGCCTAATAACAGCCACAAAAGAAATAAAAAAATGGGTTACTATTGCTTTTCCTGTTCATCCCCTCACACGCAACTGTAGCTGGCAAAGAGCGGTTCGGAGAAAGTTTAATGGCCATCAGGTTTTGGTCATGGAGCACAACGTTTCGGATCTAAAAGAAGAAAGATGGGTGTGAGTGAGGATGAACGGTCCGGACCACGAAGTTAGCAGGCGGGTCAGGATTGGAGCGGGTTGTAGAAACAAACGGGTTAAATGAATCCCGCTAAATGTAATATATATATATATATATATATATATATATATATATATATATATATATATATATATATATATATATATATATATATATATATATATATATATATATAATTTGAGGTAGGATTATGAGAGAGAAATTATATTTTTTTTTAAATTTATTTTATAAAGTCAATTTGTTAAAATATTATTAAAAAAGTAAGGCAATTACATTTTTATTTATTTATTGAGTCTTGTGGTTTAAACACCACCAACCAACCACTTTCTCTGATGATAGTGACATTTTGTACTAGAATCCGTTATATCTAGCCAATGATGATCAGCCCAGCTGTTTGGAGGCACTCCCGGTTTTACCCAAGGTCTTGAGTTCGATCCTTAGGGATGGCAAGCCTTGGGGTTTTCCCCTCCGAATACTTGTAACGGCTCATGGTCAACATCTCGTTGTCTAGGGTACGTGCAAGGCTTCACTATTATTCAGTGAGGTTTCCCAGATGTCGTATCCCGACTGAATGTTTGAAAAAAAAATCCTTTATATCTAACTCTTTTTGTACTAGGGACCTACGTTTGAATTTGAAGCTTGTTAAACATCACTGACAACATTTATTTGATGAGAGTGACATTTTTGTTTTCTAAGTGATATTTCAGATTACTATGTAGAAAAGTGAAGTGCATATTGCTATTTTTAGACATTTACTTTTTAAGTGATGTTTCAGATTTCTATATAAAAATGCGAAGTGCAGATGGCTATTTTTGTTCAAAAGTAATTTTTGATGTACCAAGTTTCAGGTTTTTTATAGAGTAATAAATATTTGAAGCAATTTTTGTTCAAAAGTAATTTTTGATGTACCAAGTTTCAGTTTTTTTATACAGTAATAAATATTTGACAAATGTGTTGTCTAATAACTTTTCTGTTTCTTTTGAAATAAATATTTGATATGACAAGTGATAAACACATTAATTATCTGATTTGACGTATATCTAACCCTTTTGAAATAATTCTGCATATATATCAGTATAATTCACAACTCAAAGCAATCACAATCAAATAACATCTTACAAATAATGTAAAACTTAGCAAATTCACCAAGTTTAAAAATGTTGCGGAGTTAACTTTGGGTAAAAGACGTGTTGCAAAATAATTGCAAAATATATCGGGTTTGACTAAATATTTTTAGTCTGAAAATTGTTGCACACATCTCCGTTTTGCACTTATCAGGTAACATACATGTTCTCTACAATAATTTGTTTGTACCTTAACTATTATGTCAATTTAAATTATGCATTTTAAAATAAGACGTATTGTGATTTTATAAACATGATAAAACGAAAAAACTTTGATTTCTTATAAAAACTGCCCTATAAAATAATTATATTGCTTTAAACGAAAAACGTAATTTAACAAATACTTAGTACTTTGTAAACGAAAAACATACATTATTGAAAATGCATAATTTATTTGTTAACGCACACCATCACTGTCAAATACATTAACTCTTGCACGTAGGGGTGTTATTGGGACGGGTTATCGGGTTTATCGGTCTTTGACTGGATAATTTACGACCTCATAGCAATAATTGAGTGGAAAGATGAATGACTTTTACCTTATAACACCTCTACGTGCAAGAAAAAATTAGCAGCTATACTTTGATGATTTCAAAATGTTAAGTAACATTTTACTAATTTTTTATAGGTTACTTAGAATGCATGTACTATGTAAAAATGAATAGTACTTATTATTTTATATTTGTTTTTGAAAGATATAGAAAGGTTACAATATACTACTTATAACACTACTTTCAACATTCTTGCTACGATGTCGTAAATTATCCAGTCAAAGAATAATTGATGTGATAGAGGTCAAAATATGGTGCTTAATTAGTTTTTAATCTATAAACATAAAGCTGTAAATGAATTTCAAAAGGTTAATTTTTATTTGTAATTTTAACGAGACTGTAGTAAAAAAAATGCCTAAAACTATTAACTCTATACATCTTTATTTGAGGCCACATTTTATCATGTTTTTTTTTTTTTTTTTCTAAAGACAATTGCTAGCTATCAAATACGCTTTACATTAACTACTTAGTACAAATAATGACAGTAATAAAAGGGACTCAAGATCTCAGTTTTTGTTCACTTATTTACCAATCTTTATAAATCTTAACCTTGTGAACAAGATACCATCACAGATCTGTGAAGAAGCATAGCTTCTTTATAATATTCGAAAGCGTTCAAGAAAGACCAAAACAGGTGTGTTTTAATCCTCTTATCTTTCGGTTCAAATAAAACAACAATAACAAAACTTCATCTATCCTAAGCCAATCCAAACTCAACGTCTCTCGTAAAACAACAACATAACTTGATAAAGTAGATCTCAGCTTATCTCATTAGTGTAATCAAAGTTTCGTTCAAAGAACAAAGCCACAAGAGATTATTCATCATCGATCTTTTTAAGAAGCTTAACTTCTCTTTTAATTTACGAAAACCTTAAAGAAAGAACAAGAACAATATTTTCCAAATCCCCTCTTTTGTTTTGATCTGTAAAAACGTAATACAACAAACAAAATCACCTACCTTCGTCCTTGAATCAAGATTTTAGAGCTTCGGACTTCGCAACAAAATGAAACAAGGGACGATCTTTGATTATTGTCCTTTTGATTACTGTCGACTCAAGTTGTGTGAGAGTATTCGTGTGTATCAAACTAAGAAGTATTTGAAAAGTGTGAAAGGATCTAATTTTGATTCGGGTGTATCTAATTTTGATATTGTGGCTACAAGTTGTGTGAGAGTATTCGGATCTAGTGTTTTCTTGGGGGCTACAAGTAAGTGTGAAAAGTGATGTTAGGGTTTGAAAAAAAATAGGGTTAGTATTTATTAGGCTTTATTGGGCTGCTATCCAAAACTTTTTCTTTTGGGCTTTATTCGAAATAATATAAAAGTTTGGTTAGTATTTAATTATCAAGACAAATGGACCAATAAAATTATTATGTCTATATAATTAGGATTAAGTATCATTAAAAAAAAAATTATTGCAGAAAATTGCTTTGTTTTGACAAAAAGATGTCATTTTTTGATGATGGTCAATTTTGTTATGAAACTGAAGAAGCTCAAAATTCTACATGGACATCACCATTTTTCACCGATGAGGTAAAATAAATATTAAATAAAAAATATTTATACTATATTAATAAAATTAATATACGTCACATCACCATTAACAAAAAAAAAATTGTAGGTTTTTGGATCTAGTGAAGATATGATGAATTGGGTGAAAAATACGGCATACTCTCTTGGTTATGTCATTGTCACACTAAGATCAAAGAAATGCAAAAACGGTCTCATAAATAAATTGTGTCTTGTGTATGACCCTAGTGGTAAATCTAATGGATCCGGATAAAGTAAAAATACTAGTTCCAAAAAGACAGATTGTCCGTTTAAGTTGGTAGGAAAATATTCGTTGAAACATCATTATTGGACGATTAGAATGGCATGTGGTCAACATAACCACCACCCTACAAGGCATCTAGAGGGTCATCCATATGCAAGGCGGTTGTTTGATGATCAATTTCGTTTGGTAGAAGATTTGACGTCGAAGAGTGTGCCACCACGTGAGATTCTATCAACGCTGAAGAATTAGGATGAGACTAACTTTCAACACTCCCGAAAATATATAAGGTACAAAAAAAGATTTGCAAGGTCGAGAAATCCGGAAAAACTCCAATGCAATTTCTTATGTCCCTTTTGCATATTAATCGTTATGTATATCAGACTGATACACACCCAATTACAGACGAGTTGCAAGGTTTATTTTTTGTCCATCCTACATCTTATGAGATATGGCGTGCATTCCCGCACGTGTTGATTATAGATGCCACGTACAAGACGAACGTATTCAATATGCCTTTTGTTGAAATTGTTGGTGTAACTTCAACCAATAAGACATTTTGCATAGCGTTTATTTTTATAAGGGAAGAAAAGATGGACAACTATAAATGGGCCTTGGAACAGCTAAAGTGGACACTAAATGAGTGTATGCACCCACGTGTTATAGTCACAGATAGAGAGTTGGCACTCACGAGTGCGTGTGAAAATGTTTTTCCGCACGCCAATCATTTACTCTGTAGATGGCACATTAACCGAAATATTTTTAAGAATTGCAGGCGAAGAATTAAGTCGTACCGTGATTAGGAACTTTTTAAATCATTTTGGAAGTTACTAGAAGATTCTCCAACGTGGATATCATACACAGTAAACTACGTGAAACTTCGAACATTTATGAAAAATTACCCTAATAAGTCTTTTACATTAATAGTTTTTTATAGTCCGAGAATTTTATCCATACGTTCTACCCGGTACTTATTTTTCTTTCCTTTCAGGTGTTTTAAGATACCTACATTATAATTGGTTGGACAAATATAAAACACATTTTGTTTCTGCCTCGATTGACCAGTCTTTGAACTTTGGAAATCGCACATCCAACAAAGTTGAGAGCCAACATGCCAAGTTGAAGAAATACATGGAATCTACAAGTCTAACTTTGGATAAATTTGTTGGTTGTATTGATAAGATTGTAAAGTCATAACTTCACGGCAATCAGAGCAAGTTTTGGAAAAAGTGAAATTTCTCGTTATCATAACCACAGTATACCATGCTTCGATTTATTACTGGGTTTCGTCTCTAATGAGCTCTCGAGTTAATGGTGAAAGAGATTGATCGGTTGAATGGGTTTCAACTAGATTCCTCAACTTGTGGTTGTCAACTACTCCATCCGTCCCATACTAATTGTACAGTTTGACTTTTTGTAGTCTTTCTTCTTCAACTTTTACCTTAAATATTTGTGTTTGTGTTATACAATAATTGATGCAAAATATATAAATGGATTACGTTTTAAATGTATTTTCAATGGTATAATTTTCATCAAATATTATACAACACAAATAAAATATTTAATGTCAAAGTTGAAGAAGAAATACTACAAAGAGTCAAATTGGACAATTAATATGGGACGGAGGGAGTATATAACAGTTGTGGGTTACCGTGTGCTTGCAGACTTTCATTGTACATAACTTCGGGTCCGTATATACAATTAATCCTAATTGATTCAACCAATGGAGCATTAGTCCAATGGTTGGAGCACTTGTGCTTGAGTCAATTTCATGTCTCATCCATGGCATTTGCTTTATATAGGTACCCACCTCCACAAAACCTATGGGCACACTAGAGAGACTTTGTGGAATAAGAGCTTAGGGGTCCGAGTCTTGGCTCGTGCTCTCTCCAGTTTGAAAAAACAACAGCAACAGAAAAAGCATGTTCCTCCTATGAGTAAAGATACACGAACATGTTGTCAGTCAGCGAGGTTGTTTGGGATTGATTTGAACGTCGAACCGGCCAGATAGAGTTCTTACACGAACAACAAGCAACAAGAAAAGAAGGCATTTCATTTTCATGCAAGTTTTTTGAGATAGATCCGAATATGAAACCTAGAAGACATGGTTCATTTTCAAACTCTCAAAGAGGCCGGACGCATAACTTAATCCCGAACCTAAATGAAGAACTGCCAGCTTCCAAAGATCAGTTTGAAAATCGTAGTAAACAAATTCCAAAAGTTTTCCATCCTTATATCTCGAACTAAAGTCTACAAGGTGTCAACCCAGATGGAAACTATGGGATTAGATCCGTCGCTCTCGGTCTTGGTCTAACTGAAGATCATTGGCCTATAATTTGGTCGGATTTGGTGCGCCATTTAGAGTCTCACCAAGAACAATACAGGTGCATATTTGGAACTAGTGGTTATAACCAAATCTATAGAATCATGAGCTCTGCTGGAGAATGGATAGAAGTGCCAAACACAGGATTGGTAATTGCTTCAACGTATAACAAAGTTGTTGTAGGTCTATCCAACAATGGAGGTTCCACTACGAGTTTTCCTCTTTGGTCCAGTCCACCACAATTAGACTCACATGAGATCATTGTGATTGCCTACGTGCATGGTAATCATTATAGCAGAGTTGCATTACGAGAAGGTTTTCCTTTACCAATAATTCATCCACTTTGGATCACATATAGAAATAATATTGCATCTGGATGGGGAGAGAAATATGCGAGTCGTCAAAGTGATTTTCGCAAGTATTATTATCGTAAACCTGAACTACATGATCTAACTTAACGTAATTTTATAACACTATCGTGATTGAAAAAGTTAATGAAAATCATTTAATTTATGTTTATATATTTGTTTGTTTTTATATACTACCTCCGCCAATCAAATATTATTCATACTCATTAAAATCCTTTTTGATTCGTTGAAAAATACAATAAATATTTTTTCTTTGAAGCAACTCAAAATAGAAGAGCGGACATTTATTTGTAATGAATTATATCAAAACCCACATCATGTTTGACGTGATAGAGAGTATTGCGTTTTTCAGCCATTAATTGCAACATAAATTGCAACAGAAACTTAAATGAATAAAGTAGTTAAGACAATATTACGTTTTTTCCATTTATATTGTGTTTGTTCATTAATTTCAAGTTGAGTTTCGAACATATTTATAATTAATTTTGTATTTGGAAAGTAATACATATGACTTATGAGCTTGACCTTTTTGTGTTTTTTCTCATTATAAATATGTTAATTTGTTCATTAATTGCAACATCAGTTATTTTTCCGCCAATATAAGGATGACGCAATTTTTCTTTGCCGTCCATTTCCATAAGTTATTTTGCCGCCCATTTCCATAAGTCAAATCAATCTTTTATTTGCTGCCAATCAATCTTTTATTTTGCCGCATAGTTCTCTTTTTCTTTGACCATTTAGTTCAAAGTTGGCGCCAATTTTACACATATTTTTCCCTCCTTTTTCACTAAAAGACCTTTATAATGATTGGGACTAATCATTACACTAATGATTGACATGATTGATGGTGTGTAGATCCAAGACAAGTGGATTGTAAACCTACAACCCCTTATTTATTTAAGAGTCCTATGCTTCCCACACCGCCTACATAACCGTACTTTTTAATATTATTTTTATTTTTCTGACAAATACTGCACCGTTTCTTTTAACGTTTTCAATAGAAAACAAATATTATTTTTCTTTAAAAACCACTTTCTCTCTCACACACACACCATACACATAGTTTCTATCATCTCCTTCCTCAAAACCACCATTACCAGTACACCCCATTACCACCACCAAGCCACCAAACTACCGCCGTTGACATCGCCAAACCATCACCACCACCACTGCAAAGACGAAGCCAAACCACTACAGCGACGCCGCAACACGCTACAACTATTATAGCCGCCGCACCATCAGTCGCACTCTAAATATCCAAATATCCCAGATCTGTCTTCTCTAACATTTCTGGCCAACCTATGACGCACCAACATTTATTCCAGATTTGTTTCCTCGACTTCTTATGCTGTCGATCACCATGTCGTCGGAAAAACCACAAGGAATCACCACCGTCTTTTACCATGTCGCCGAAAACCACCAGAAACTACCACAATCTTATGTGGGCTGATGTAAAACCCGAAAATTTAAAACATGCAAAATTACCAAAATGCCCCTGAAACTTTAAAAATTTAATTAAAGCTTAATTAAAGTTCCGAATTAATCCCGAATCTCTGGAAACGAACCACAAATCAAGTGAGAAAATTGTGATACAAGCTTCTAATATTTTTACAAGTACAAAAATGTATTATTACACAAAAAATCACTTGGGCCGATTATGTATACATAATTATTATTAATTAAAAACCTTTTAAATACAATTTAAATTAAGGAAAATTCACTAAAAATGGTAAATTGATTTGGGCCATAATGAAGGCCGGTATTTTAGCCATAACCCTCCCCCATTTACTCGGTCATAACATTTATATCAATCCATAATATTTTCTCTCCCATTAAACCCTAAAACTAAATAGCGGCCACTCTTAAAATCCCACACACCACATCCGAATTTTCTGAAGCAAAGAGGCATTTTTCTGGAGTTCTTCATAGTGAAAAGGAGGTGGGAAAAATAGCTACAAAGTCCTGGAGTTGTTCGTTTAGGCGTGGCAATTTTTAGAGTCGAAAATATTGAAACCGAACCAAAGAAAATCACAACGTGTGAATCCCTCGATCTATAATTTTTCTGGTAATTTTATAGCCTTCTCCTAATCATATATAACATGTAAAAATTATTGAAATCGAGCCATGCACTATAGATCGATCGAATGAAAAATGATGAGCTATAAAACCCTAAAATCAAAATCGAGAACTATAAAATGAATGCGATTTTTTTGGGCCTTGTTTATATTTTTCGTGGGTCTTATATACATCATATAATCATAGAAAAATGGTGTCTTGATTTGTTGAATTCGAATACATGATTTATGGATTTATGGTTATAATCGGATTTTAGAACAAAAAGGGAAATCGTGGGCAAAACTCTAAGCCAATCGATCTAGGGTTTTTAATGGATGAAATCTGGATATAAAAGATGTTTAATGATGATACAATGATTACAAAATGATTGGGATTATTAGGGTTTAGTTTTGATGCATATTTTTGTATACCGATTGGAAAATAAATAGTCAAGGGGGTGTTTTGTAATTATTAAAACTTGTGGGATATTTTTGTAATGTTATATAGATCTGGGAGAATATATAAAAAATATAACATGAGGGTCTTATATGTAAATTTGGCGAGATAAGGATTTAATTGTAACTATTTGTGTCGATTTAAAATTAATTAAAAAGGAGGGACCAAAAGTGTAAATCTGAAATATTGAGGTTGTTTTGAGTTAATACTGATATAAAAAGGTTGTTGTGTAATTTTGAGGATTTATGGGCTAATTATGTAATTGTTATGAATTATGACTTAATATATATGTTTTGTAAACTTAAAGGACTAAATATGTAAATTCTGAATTCTGAGGGGTCTAATCTGTAAAGTACTAAATTCTGATGGTATATTCTGTAAATTTGAAATATAATATGCTTGGTTGGTAATTATGGATATTGTAGGGTTTAATTTGTAAAATATGTAATTATAAGGTTGGTTTTGTAAATTATGTAACTAAAGGGGTGTAATCTGTAAATTGTGAAACTTAAGGGAATAAAATGTAATTCTGAATAAAGTGAGTGTATAATTCTGTAACTTAAAGTAATTTTCACTAATGACCTTGGAAATTAATGAAGTTACATTTAAAACCCTAAACATTGTATAATTGTCATAATTAACCCTAAACTTCTGTAACTTGATAAAATGTACTGTATTCCATAATAATCTTTGAATAAAGGTTCAACCTAATCTGAAATGATAATATCTGTTAATTCTGGAAACCTGATAATTATGGAAACTTACTAAATTCTGGAAACCTACTAAAAATAGAAGTTACTTATAATGGGAAGATAACTGAAAACCCCTTTCGTATTTCTGTTTTCTACTCCTTAGGTTCGAGGAGGGAGTGATTTGATTTCCTGTCAGCCTTTTCTATTTTGTGTGCTTGCATTGAAATAAGGTACAGATATTCTGCCCTTTTTAGTAAGGTGCCTTCGTTCTCTTTTGATTATTGATCTTGATTCGTATTAGGATTTCCCGATGCCATTGCTATGTTTTCCCTGCTTGTGAACCTTGATCTGTTGTACTTGTTCTTGAACCTTTGTTTAAACCCTGTCTTGATCTTTGGTTTACACCTTGTTCTGAACCCTGCCATGAACCTTGATATGAACCCTGCCATAAAACCTTGACTTGAACCTTGATATTTTTGATATTATAACTGGACGAGAAAACCTTTTTAAATGATTTATGAAAATGTTTTAAGAAACTATTCGTAAGGCTATCTTTATAGAAACCATTTTTAAAAGACCTTCTTTATGAAACTGTTTTAAAGATCACTTTTATGAAAGTCATTATTAAAGGATTTCTTTTCAACACCTATGATATGGACTTGTAATATAAACTGTTGAAATGAACTTTTAAACAAATTGATATTGACTTCCTGATATTGAACCTTTGGACTACCTGATATGGAACCCTCTGATATGAACCTTCTGATCTCCTGTCTTGAACCCTGATATGGAACTTGATTCTGAACAACCTGATACTTGATACCTGATACCTGATACTTGACACCTGATACTTGATATTTGACACCTGATACTTGACACCGGATACTTGATACCTGATACTTGACACCTGACACTTGACACTTGATACTTGACCTTGACCCACAGTTTGATATTACGAGCCACCCACCAGGCATGAGGTGTTCATGTCCTTGTCATTGATGCACCAGTGACTTGACTCTAGGGTAGGAGAGAGATGTCCTATCCCGTCCCTGACTTGATTATATGGCGTGTATTGGTAGACTCTGGCCACCTGAGGCGTATGGATGCATCCTAGACTTGACCTGATTTGTTTATATTATTTGTTATACCTGGTGACTGATGGTATGTGCGATGCACGTCTTTCACAACCCCTGGGAGCTCATGACTCCAACCTTGAGAGGTAACCCCTCACCCTGTACTTGGTACCGAGGTCTCCCCTCCGTACACCCTGATTACTGGACTTGATATGATTTCTGATTTCTGGGCTCGTAGTGGATTTCTGTTACCCTTACACTTACCTGTACTAATTTCCTTAACCCTTGACATGTTGGCATGACCTTGATATCACTTATCTTTCATTACTGTTACATTATACTTGTACCTTGACTCTGACCGGTTCGTATTTCTCTTCCTGTTCTTTATTCTATGTTATTGCTTTGTTTCTGTTATATCTGTTCACTGAGCTCTCGTAGCTCAGCCGCATTTCTTTTCCTGCGGCAGGTACATTTAAGCTAGGAGCTGGGTTTAACTTGGGATGAGAGCAACTTGTGTGAAGTTTAGACCTTGTCATTCTAGTGTGACCATTTGGATACTATTTCTGTTATGCCATTGTTGGGCGTTTTGGATTCTGTTTTGTACTTCGTTATTTCTGTCTTGCACTTGATATAAGTCGTGTTGAATTATTTTCCTTTGGATTTTAATGTTAAGGCTTCCGCTATTTTATTTCTTGAATGCTTGTATCTGATATGAAACCATGTACTTGTGACACCTTTACCCTTGTCGGGTTGGGGTGTTACAATTTATGGTATCAGAGCATAGGCATTCGAAACCCGTAGGCTTAGGCCATTGACCTGTGAGGATTGGGTAGACATTAGGTTTCCGCACGCGCACTCTCTTTTCCTGTTATGCTCTGTCATCTTTCCTTGATTCTGCTCTGTCATATTTTCCTGTTCTGCTCTGTCATTCTTCATGTTCTGTTCTGTCATATTTCTTGATCGTCGGCTTAATTCGGAGTTTGCGGATCCGTCAGCATGTTGCGATGCAGCTCGCAACATCGAGATTTTCATGAGGGCGTTGGTCACAAACGAGACCGTGATGGCGACAAGGTGCAGCAACAGATTCAGAGTCTGGACGTCAAGGAGTATTCGGGCAAGAGCTACGACCAGAAGAAATCAGATTCGAGGGGCCGAGATTCGAGGTCAGTTTCTAAGCAGGATGGTGATCGTCAGGAGCGCAGCGTCAACCAAACGGCAGCGGAGAGATCATTCTTCTAGAGGCTATCAGCAAGATCGGGCTACTGGATCAAACTCGCAGAGGAGATCATCTGAGTACTCTACTTCCTTACCTGTTTGTGGTTCTTGTGGGAAAAACCATATTGGAGCTTGTCGTACGACGTCTGATGCTTGTTTCAGATGTGGTTCTTTTGAGCATCAAGTGAGAAATTGTCCTAAGCAATCTACGTCAGCACTTGAGAAATTTCTTGATCCTCCTCCTCCTGCTCCTCATACCGGTCGTGTCTTTATGCTTTCTGGTGACCGGACTGATCGCGCGTCTGGTATGTCTTGTTCTGTTTTCCATTATGTTTCATTCCTGATTCCTTGCAAATTTCGAGGACGAAATTTTCTTTTAAGAGGGGAAGAGTTGTAAAACCCGAAAATTTAAAACATGCAAAATTACCAAAATGCCCCTGAAACTTTAAAATTTAATTAAAGCTTAATTAAAGTTCCGAATTAATCCCGAATCTCTGGAAACGAACCACAAATCAAGTGAGATAATTGTGATACAAGCTTCTAATATTTTTACAAGTACAAAAATGTATTATTACACAAAAAAATCACTTGGGCCGATTATGTATACATAATTATTATTAATTAAAAACCTTTTAAATACAATTTAAATTAAGGAAAATTCACTAAAAATGGTAAATTGATTTGGGCCATAATGAAGGCCGGTATTTTAGCCATAACCCTCCCCCATTTACTCGGTCATAACATTTATATCAATCCATAATATTTTCTCTCCCATTAAACCCTAAAACTAAATAGCCGCCACTCTTAAAAATCCCACACACCACATCCGAATTTTCTGAAGCAAAGAGGCATTTTTCTGGAGTTCTTCATAGTGCAAAGGAGGTGGGAAAAATAGCTACAAAGTCCTGGAGTCGTTCGTTTAGGCGTGGCAATTTTTAGAGTCGAAAATATTGAAACCGAACCAAAGAAAATCACAACGTGTGAATCCCTCGATCTATAATTTTTCTGGTAATTTTCTAGCCTTCTCCTAATCATATATAACATTTAAAAATTATTGAAATCGATCCATGCACTATAGATCGATCGAATGAAAAATGATGAGCTATAAAACCCTAAAATCGAAATCGAGAACTATAAAATGAATGCGATTTTTCTGGGCCTTGTTTATATTTTTCGTGGGTCTTATATACATCATATAATCACATAAAAATGGTGTCTTGATTTGTTGAAGTCGAATACATGATTTATGGATTTATGGTTATAATCGGATTTTAGAACAAAAAGGGAAATCGTGGGCAAAACTCTAAGCCAATCGATCTAGGGTTTTTAATGGATGAAATCTGGAAATAAATGATGTATAATGATGATACAATGATTACAAAATGATTGGGATTATTAGGGTTTAGTTTTGATGCATATTTGTGAATACCGATTTGAAAATAATTAGTCAAGGGGGTGTTTTGTAATTATTAAAACTTGTGGGATATTTTTGTAATGTTATATAGATCTGGGAGAATATATAAAAAATATAACATGAGGGTCTTATATGTAAATTTGACGAGATAAGGATTTAATTGTAACTATTTGTGTCGATTTGAAATTAATTAAAAAGGAGGGACCAAAAGTGTAAATCTGAAATATTGAGGTTGTTTTGAGTTAATACTGATATAAGAAGGTTGTTGTATAATTTTGAGGATTTATGGGCTAATTATGTAATTGTTATGAATTATGACTTAATATATATGTTTTGTAAACTTAAAGGACTAAATATGTAAATTCTGAATTCTGAGGGGTCTAATCTGTAAAGTACTAAATTCTGATGGTATATTCTGTAAATTTGAAATATAATATGCTTGGTTGGTAATTATGGATATTGTAGGGTTTAATTTGTAAAATATGTAATTATAAGGTTGGTTTTGTAAATTATGTAACTAAAGGGGTGTAATCTGTAAATTGTGAAACTTAAGGGAATAAAATGTAATTCTGAATAAAGTGAGTGTATAATTCTGTAACTTAAAGTAATTTTCACTAATGACCTTGGAAATTAATGAAGTTACATTTAAAACCCTAAACATTGTATAATTGTCATAATTAACCCTAAACTTCTGTAACTTGATAAAATGTACTGTATTCCATAATAATCTTTGAATAAAGGTTCAACCTAATCTGAAATGATAATATCTGTTAATTCTGGAAACCTGATAATTATGGAAACTTACTAAATTCTGGAAACCTACTAAAAATAGAAGTTACTTATAATGGGAAGATAACTGAAAACCCCTTTCGTATTTCTGTTTTCTACTCCTTAGGTTCGAGGAGGGAGTGATTTGATTTCCTGTCAGCCTTTTCTATTTTGTGTGCTTGCATTGAAATAAGGTACAGATATTCTGCCCTTTTTAGTAAGGTGCCTTCGTTCTCTTTTGATTATTGATCTTGATTCGTATTAGGATTTCCCGATGCCATTGCTATGTTTTCCCTGCTTGTGAACCTTGATCTGTTGTACTTGTTCTTGAACCTTTGTTTAAACCCTGTCTTGATCTTTGGTTTACACCTTGTTCTGGACCCTGCCATGAACCTTGATATGAACCCTGCTATAAAACCTTGACTTGAACCTTGATATTTTTGATATTATAACTGGACGATAAAACCTTTTTAAATGATTTATGAAAATGTTTTAAGAAACTATTCGTAAGGCTATCTTTATAGAAACCATTTTTAAAAGACCTTATTTATGAAACTGTTTTAAAGATCACTTTTATGAAAGTGATGCGTGGTTTTGCGACCTTACAACAGGTTTTACCTCTCGAGGGATCTCAAGAGGCTTACAACCCCACCAGGCAGTGTACCTGACCGATGAAGTATAGTGTAGTGGTAAGTACGGGGGATTGATCGTTCTCCACAGGGAATAGTGTCGTTAGGATTGAAAAACTACTCTAATAGGTCTAAGGGTGAGAGAAGATTCTTTTTATGTTTTTATATTTTTATGAAAGCAAGTAAAATATCGGGTTTGAAGGAGTGGGCGGAATTAGTTGCTAGTCAACTAACCCAAGTTACTACGAATGCAAATAAAATAAAATAACTGAAAATGAAAAGGTTGTGAAACTTATGTGGAGAGAAATGTGTTTACTTAGATTTCCTTACTCCCTAACTATCTTTTACCGGTTGATTAGTGTGTATTAATCGCGTGGATGACGGGTGTATTCCTTAATACCAATCGTGGGGTGGCGTACGTACTTCCCCAACTCTATGAGCTCCTACTTCACTCCTATGTCGAGCCGGCTAAGAAGCTCCTAACATGGGATCACTAGAATTCGCTCATGCATTAAATACAACCATAAAAACCTTAGTACGCATTGGTTCATGTTTCTTAAGACGTTCAAGCAAGTTACCGAATAGGAAGTTAGCCAGTTTTCTTAAGCCTAACATCGATGAACAATCATCCAATACAACTAATAACACACTAATAACCAATAATCAATAGCTAGGTTTCATTAGATCTAAGAAAACACAAGATAAATCTAGCCTAGCATGTTAATCAAAAGACAAGAACAAGATGTAATCAAACAACACATAGACATATTGAATGATTAAACAATCACTTATCTTCAATTAAACATGGGAGATCCAAGGGTATGAAAACCCTTAAAAATGGCAGAAATTCGTCCTAGGGTTTCTCCTCCAAAGTTACACACAATAAGTTCCACCCTAATGACAAAAAATTGCAAAACTATATATAGAGTTTAAGGGCTGACGGCGTCACGTTGTAGATCCTGACGCCGTCACCTCGCCGCTTTTAGGGTTCCCGGATGGCCTTCCTGACGCCGTCCCTCTTTAGACCTCCAAAATCCGCTCTGGCTTATCAAAGCTTGACGCCGTCAGAATATGGCTTGACGCCGTCCCTCTTTAAGTTAAACCGTGATGGCCTTGATCTCCTTAAAGCTTGACGCCGTCAGATTTTCCATGCAAAATTCTCTGGCTTATCATGTGTATTTTTCATATCCATCTTTTTTTTGCCAAGCCGTGACGCCGTCTGGGCCAATCCCTGACGCCGTCAAAGGTACTTTTCAGCCGATTTTGAGACTTTGTCGTTTTCTTCACTTTTATGCTCCAAAAACGTCCAAAATGCTTCCTTTTCCAGATTTCTTCTCCAAAGTACCTAAAATGACAAAAGGAACGATTTAGGGCAATATTTGATCAAATAAATACGATTTAGGGCTTAAATGACCCCCTAAAAGCGGTACACTTTTCGCTTCATCAAATACCCTTACACTTGAGATTTGCTTGTCCTCAAGCAAATGCGCTTTTATTCTAATCAAAATACAAGTTAGGGGTCATTTAACGCTAATATAAAAGTAATTACAACAAATAGTCGTTCCACTTTAATCATAATAAGCACGGAGATTACAAACTAGCACCTCACAAGTAGTGTTTAGATACTCACATCTCTCAAGTGTCATCAAAATAAATCTCATAAATGAAAACGGATATTATCTCTCACTACCTGTCATAGCAAATAGATTACCATAGGCTTGGGCAAGGATCGAAAACCTCCTCTACTAGGCGTAAGCACCTAAGATAAACTATCAAAGAGGGCTTTTACATGGGTTATAACATGAGGTGTAGGGATATGATAAACACGGTTTTGTTGGATAAGGGATATTTTACTGGTGGCGAGTTAAAGATCTTGATCAATTACATGTACAATATGGCGTTGCTAAGCCAAGACTAGACTCGACTTAAGCTAATGAAAGAAAATAACAAAAACATAAAATAAACATAAAATAAAACGGGATGGTAGTCCGTATGTTTTTTCTATTTTTCTTTTTCTTATTTTTTTTGTATTTTTCTTGATTTTTTTTTCATACACTCTTGCCCTACTGATTTGGTTTATTTTTAGTTCCGAAGAAATACTCGCGAAAATATTTCCCCGGGTCGTTCTCCCAACGAAGGTTTGACGGCGTTTAAGTCGATTCGGTGTCGTGAAAATGTGAAGTGAATAAGTGAACGTGAAAGATTATTTTGGTATTGATTACACTAAAATATGGAAAATTAAAAGTAATCTACTTTTAACAAATTAAAGCACACAAAAAGAAATCAAATAACGCAAATCCCGGGCTAATCCCGAGATTTATAAAACTAATAGTGAAGAAATAAACCTAAAGATGCGAGGCTAAAAACCTAAAGGACTGAAAATGTAATTTATTTAAAACTAATTTTATAAAAGAAAATAAAGAACATGAAAGTTTTATAAAACCCGAGGGACTAAAATTGTAAAATCTGAAACTAGTTTAGACTTAATAAAAGACAGGGACTAAAACTGCCAAAAAAAACAAACTACTTAACACTAAAAGTACTTAGCCTCGATTTAAACTAAAGCAGCAACTACAGGGACCAAAAATGACAAAGACAGATATTTGTTTTATTTTCTAAATAAGCAGACAGTCCTAACTAGCTCTTTTCAAAAGCTTGTAATAACCTCTAAACTTAATCAATTTCAAAAATAAAAGCAGTTTTAGAAAGCTTATCAAACAGAGATTATTAAGATCTAAAAAGCCCTATCACAAAAACTTAATCGCTAAGTTAAATTTGGCCTAGATCAGTAGTGAAAAACCACTCAATAGCTGCTGCACTACTTTGGACATATCCGATCAGTTTTGTTTGGCTGAATCTGCAGCCCTAGAAAAAGCACTTAAATAAGCCGAAAACCTAAATCCCAGATGTAGAACCTTAAGACACCTACTTGAACTATGTGAATACCAAAAACGAAGTTCTAAGCTTATCTAGTTAAGCCAGAATTAAGCCTATGACAGCAGTCCAAATTCCACTAAACATTGCACTATTTTTTACAGCAGAAATGGCGCAAAAAGTGGGCACAGATTACTCTAAATCTATCCAACTTTGCAGACTCTTATTAGTATCTTAGATGAACCTCAAAAATTTGCCGCAATGAAAATCTAAAAACTTAGCTTAATAACAAACAGCTCTAAAATAAAAACAACTTAAGATCTAGTGAAATTTTCTCTAAACTGATGCCTATATTAAACCACTAAAACTACTTTTCTTAAAACTAATCAAAAGTAATAAAACAAGAGCAGCTAATAAGTAAGAAGCAAATCAAAAAGAAAAATAGAACACTACTCACAAGGTGGTCCTGCTGCACATGTAGTAATCTCAGATCATCAAAACCAAACCTACCCAGGCTTAAGCCACTAACAAACCCAATATCCAGCTTCTGTCCACCATCATCTTATCCCAGCTTATAACAGCTTATGAAAAGCTTCTTTGACTATTTCACTTGACTTTAAGCAAAAATAAAGGAAAATAAAAAAACAGATGCTCACAACCAACAAATGATATCTAAACTTTATCTAAGAAGCAGAAACATTTAAAAATAAGCACTTAACATTAAAATAAGCTGATGACCAATTTCGTTGACCAAAATTGACTTTCATTAACAATAAAAAAAAACTGAGTACAACTGAACTTGAATTGTAAATTACAACTTAAATGCAAAAATTACACTACGAAAACATTTAAATGACAAGAATGAAAATTGGTAACAAATTTCTAATACATAAAATTTGGACGACTAGCTGCGATGAGGAGGGTTCTATTTATAGGCCTTGAGGGAACCTTCTGGGCTGTCCACGCTGGCGATCCTCGCTTATTCATAGCTCTCTAATCACCCTTAGATCACTCACGCTTCATTTTCAGCCTTTAGATTGAAATAGTGAGGTGTTCGGTCCAATCAACAGCTGCCACGCGTCATTCTTCTCGTCAGGGTCTTCTAGAAGGGCCAATGATTGACATCTATACCCTTAATTGCTGTTAAATTCGTACGGTAAAACTTCTAGGGTTCATGGAATAGGGGATTGTCTGGGTTGAAAGTGAAAAAGGGGGCGTGGTATGTTTTTTTTTGTTTTATTTATTTTTTGTTTGACTGTGGGTGCTTTGACCGGGGTTAGGTTTGGATCGGGTCAGGGTAATATAGAGTGGGCTGGTGGATTGGATTGGTGGGCTTTGGGTTTAGAGTGGTGTTGGGTTGGATATATTTAAAGTTGGATCCGGGTTTCATAATAATAAGTGAATTAAGGTTTTAATCATAGGGACCAATTATGTAACTTGCTGAAAATCAAGGGACTGATCTTGCTGATTTTTCAAAGTTGAATCCAAGGGCTAATGTTGACAACTTCTGATAGATGGAGGACCTGGGTTGACTTATTGACCATAATTTCTTTCCCGGTTCCGCTTCTGAGCCGTTCCCGTATCTCGTGCTCGTTTTTCTTGATTCTCTTGCGTTTTTGCCGGTTTTTCGCGATATCCGTCCCTGCATAAACAAAACACAAAAACACACTATCTATTGGCATTATGGACGGGTTTTTGGTCATATTGGTCCGGTTTTGGTCAAGAAAAAGGTATGTGTTTAAGCATATACCAAAATTCCCCCAGACTAAGCCATTGACGTGTCCTCACGCAATGTTATAAAAACACGTTTTCAAAACCAAAAATTTCCAATATCTTTTTACTAACTTTGAGAAGTAGCAAAATTTTCAAAAGAGATTAAGAAATCTTAAAGTTCTAAAAACTCCCCGATTTTCCATTTTATTCTATTTTTGTATTTTTCTTATTATTCATGTGACGGCTTTGTTGACAATCATTATCTTTCGATAACTTTTAGGGTCTTCGAGTAGGAAACACGACTCATGAAGAAGTGACCATACGGATAAAATTCGTCGTCCCCGATTTTTCACGAGTCCCCAAACTAAGCTTAAAAACGAAATCATTGTCATTTACAAGTTAGATTGCCAACACTACTCAGAAAGCTAATTGTGGGCTTCTTGTTCCCAAATTCCTATTTTCCTCTATTTATTTTATTTTTGGTGAGAAATGAATTTCTTCAAATTCTCATTTCGATAATTTTTAGTCCGATAAAGATACCTAGTTTAGACGCTAAGTAGTTTCCAAACCTTCCCTCGAAAACCGTTGCATACAAAAATGAGGTCCACATCAAGGTCTCTGATTTAACACGATTTTGAGGATATCCCTTTTATTTGCGACCGAAACAACTCATCTACGAGTCCAGAGACAGAAGCCTTTATTAGGATACCCCCGGAGTCGAAGTTTGGCATTTTTAAACATTATTAAGCACATTAACGTATTTAATCCTTGGCCCTTTATAACAATCACAACATCGGCTGCGAACCGGCAAGATGTAGAAAACTTTTTATGGCTTTGGATTATTATTATTATTCATTATTCATTATATATTTTGCCAAATCCCGAGTCCTACGGCTTTTATAACAATCCCAACATCGGTTGCGAGCCGGCAAGATGGAATAGTCTATTACACCGTAACACTGGCAGTACCTTGATGTGTACCCAACTTTCATAAGCAAGGATTCTCTAAGGAAGAAATAAAAACTAATTATCGCCAAAACTAAAATACCTTTAATTATTCCTAGATTTCTATTTTTGAGTGAAACAAGCTTATGGGAACAAAAAGCCACAAAAAATCTTCGATGAGCTCTAAAGAGAACCAACTACTCCACGTTTAGCAATCTAACTTATAAACAACTCTATCATTTCTCGTTCTTCGCAAATTTAAAATCTTAAATAATAAGATCCGCGAATGCTTAGCCATATAATCAAGCCATGCATATATAAAGTCAAATACGGGAACTTGCAAATTCTTAAAAAGAATTCGCGTTTTATAGCTCCTTGTGTAAAAGACTAGCACGAGCTTATAGATTATAAACGGTTAAGGGAACAAGCTAGGGCTCAACACGCCCGGTCAAGTCAGAATTTTATTCCTACTCTCTCCAGCGGAAAATCAACAAAAATGTCAAAATTTATTATATTTTTGCAAAAAATTTTAAATTTTTTCTCATTTTTTAGATTTTTTCAAATTTTTTGGAGGAAAAACGGGGTTGCATGAGAAAACGGCAAAATGCAAGGCAAAAATCAAATCGCAAGATTACCCCCCCAGACTAAAACGAGACATTGTCCTCAATGTCTTAGAGGTAAGGGTTCTCCTACAAAAATCTAAGGCCGTTTATGAATTATGCCAAAAGATAAATGTAAAACGATAAGATTTTAGGATATCGGATGAGCAGCGAATGATGAAACTCGAGTAGTGTGAAGGAAACTACGAGCACGAGAGTCTTCATCATCGGGCATTCCTGGACATACCACAGAAAACAACGAAACACAAGATATAGAAGAGGCAGCCCTCCTCACTTTTATTAGAGAATAGATAAGAAGATAGATGGATAAGCATGGGGTGCCTCCCACGAAGCGCTTGTTTTTGGTAACCGAGTCACATGAGCTTGACTCGACCCCGAATTTATTTGTCCTTGGGGGAGCAAGTGGAAGAAATAATCTCAATCGGACTTTCGTTCAAGATGTTTGGATAAACATTGAAGCACATGAAAGTTCCACTCCGATGAGATACCCACGGTATTGTTAGAAAGAATAACCAGAAGTGGTAATACCGGGGTCAAAGGTAATATCCTCACTCCCGAAGGAGTGAAGGATGGGAGAAGGCACAACATATGTGATGAAGAGCATAAAGATGTTGAGGATGATCATAATAAGCTCTTCATCATCAGCAGAAATTTTGTCAAAAGTCTCGGGTGGGAGGGTTGGGATGAAATCTTCATGAGAAGGTATGCCTCCCCCCAGACTAGAATCTTCCTCCAGATCAAAATAGAATTGATCGTATTCCGGAGGAGATATGCAATGAGTGAGTTCACCGGAGAACTCCTCATGAAGAGAATCAATCATATGATGATTTGTGAGCTCAAGTTCCGTCACAGACTCATCACTTTCCTCCATCTGACTATCAAAGATTAGATTATCCGAAATCAAAGTAAACCCCGATTCGAACTCAAACAGAGGGTTGGTGATAGTTGTTTTGAAAGTTTCGGGAACAAGGTCATCAAATTTCTTTGGTAGATTGATTTCAACTTCCTTCGGAGGGAGAGAAAGAGATGGCTCTTGGTCTAATAATTTTTCAAAAAGAATATCTCCCTCCGGATTAAGACAAGAATCATCAATTTCCGGTGAAATTGATTCATCTTTGAAGAACACCTCGAGCTCTTCCCGCAAGATCACACTTCCCTCAATTGGAGGAGAAGGATGGGAAGAGTCGGAATTAAGAATCTCGATGTGATAAACTTGTTCTGGAGGTGGGACAAGTGGTGTGCTCTTAGAGCTAGCAATTTCCACCGCTTCCGTTGTAGTCTCCGATTCGTCTTCATCATCGTCGTCAAGAACACTCTTAGCATTTGCGGCACAACACTCAAACCATTTGCTCGATCCAGGATTGATTTTCATGGCCTTGAGCTCAGCACGTTTTTCTGACATGCTCTTGACCGTGAATCTTGAAAGGTTTGGATCAACTCTTTTAGGAGCAATTACGGGATCGGACTTTTGATCAACCGTAGCGACATTGCATTTGTCGGTTTGAGGTTTCGAGTTCGGATTAATATTGAATGTAACTTTTTCCTTATCGACCCGCAAAGTAATTTCTTCACCATAAACATCGATCAAAGCCCGCCCGGTCCTCAAGAATGATCTTCCGAGAATAAGAGGAACCCGGGGGTCGGCGTCAAAATCAACTACCACAAAATCTGCTGGAAAATGGAACTGCCCCACCTTTACAAAGACATCCTCGGCTACACCCTTAGGAAGGGTTATGGACCGATCCGCAAGCTCGAGGGTCATGCAAGTGGGGGTAAGTTCGGGCAAAGAAAGTTTCTTCCAGATGGATAACGGCATTAGGTTGATACTCGCACCAAGATCGGCCAAGGCGTGACATTCAACCTTTCCCGGAAATTCACATGGAATGAGAAATTTTCCGGGATCTCCAAGCTTTTCCGGAAGCTTTTTGAGAATTGCCGCGGAGCAGTTTTCGTTTACTGGAGTTTTTGTCATTTCAAATAATTTTTCTTTATTGCTCAACAAACTTTTGAGTGTGGAAGTGAATTTAGGCATCAAGAGTAAAGCATCCGCGAAGCTTATATCAAAATGTAATTCTTGGAATATTTGAAAGAATTTTTCCATTTGACTCGAAGCTTTGTCACGGAGCTTTTGATCACTCAATCTCGAAGGATACGGAAGATTGGTCTTAACGGGAGCTTCTTTAGGAGCTTTTTCTTTTGGTTCAACATTTTTCGGTTCAGATGGCTGGATGACCGGAGGTTGGACGTCTTTGGTTCCTCCGTTGTTAGTAGGAGGTTCCGTGTCCTTGGTCACCTCGGTCTCACGGACGACTACCTTGGGAGGTAGAGAAGAATCGGTAGTCAGAGCCGTGGGTCCATCATATGAAATACCGCTCCTAGTAGTGATCGCCTTAGCATCGCCCCTCGGGTTGGCGATCGTGTTGCTTGGAAGAGTAGTAGTACCCGAACCCGAGGGTCGATCATTTAAACGTTTGTTCAATTCGGTTATTTGATTAATCATCATTCTATTCATTTCCTCTTGTTTCTTTTGTTGTTGTTGGTTTTGAAGAATGAATTGCTTTAATAACTCATCCGAGGGCGATGGGTTTGGCACAAATCCTTGATTTTGATTGTTTGGAAGATTTAGCCCTCGGTTGTTTTGAACAAAACCTTGGTTGTTATTTTGAAAATTTCCTTGATTCGGGGCTTGGTTATAATTCCCTTGGTTTTGATAAACTTGATTGCCCCGATTTTGATTTTGATTATTTGGAACATTACGGTTTTGCACTTGCTGATTTTGATTTGGTGGGAAACCGGGTGGTCCGAGGAAGTTGTTAGAACGGTAGCTGAGCAAATTACGGTCACCTTGGGGTTGGTAATCGTTACCACCCGTGTTGTAGGTTCCCGTAGCAGCATAAACATTCTCTTGAGTGTAGCCACCAGCGGCTGGGCACTCGAAATACTGATGAGACCACCACATGTCTCACAACTATGGTTAACAACATTCACTTGATTGTTGTTGTTTTGATTCATAGTCTGATTTTGATGAATTCTCAAGATAGCCGTAGACAAATCATTCATTTGTTTAGAAAGAGCGGCTATCTCGGAGGTAGAAGAATCAGTGCTAGATCTTGTTGACTCATTCCTCTCGGCAGAGGAATCCCAAAAATTATGGTGGGTAGTCATATTTTCAATGAGATCATAGCACTCTTCGGGTCGACGTTTCATAAACGTACCACCGGCAGCAGCATTAATCGTATCACGGTGTCGTAATGTCAAACCATTATAGAAGGTATCTATAATAGTGACCAATAACATATTGTGGTTCGGACACCGATCAATCGATAACTTGTAGCGTTCCCATGCCTCAAACAATGATTCATCGGGAAGCTGACGGAAATTGCTAATCTCATTCCTTAATTTCGTCACCATCGACGGTGGGAAATATTTCGCCAAGAACTTTGTAACCATTTCATCGAAACTACGAATGGAGTTCTTGGGAAGACGATCAAACCAAGCGTTGGCATGATGCGTCAATGAATAAGGAAAGAGATATAGACGGAGGGCGTCATCGGAGACCCCATGTTGTTTCATACTTTGGGTGACGGTTATGAATTTGTCAAGATGCTTGTTCGCATCATCACCCGGCAAGCCATGGAATTGGCACGAGTTTTGGACTTGTTGAATCATATGGTGCTTAAGTCCAAAATCGGCGGCTTGAATATTGACGGGGGCAATCGGGCCACCACGTCCGTGCATTGTGGGTTGGCACAGCTCCTCCATCGTTCGGAGATCGGGGGCTGGCATGTGATTATCACCACCCACCGGCGGGTGTTGATTGTTTGGTTCGTCGGCCATTTCTTCAACGGTTGAGAAATGAACACGGTGATTTTGACGAATAATCCTCTCGGGATTCGATAGTGGTGAAAGAAGAGGGTGAGAAGTAGAAGATCGGGTGTGCATACACCAAAAACAAAATCAAAAAGGAAAACCAAATTTGAAAATAAAATATCTTTGGATTTTTTTATTTTTATAAGAAAAATTAGATTTATTTTCTTTTTGGTGATCGTTAATCAACCGTACTCGTTTCTTTCAAAACTACGCGCAGCGTGGCGGGAGAGAAGAATGGATCTCTCTTCGGTCTGCAATTTAATGTCAAGACCTCCTTAAACCCCGTAATTAGGTTGTAGTAAAGAAATAATCCAAGAAACGTTTAACTTCACGATCTCTTTTGTTGTTTATTCGGAATGGTTTACAACCGCCCTCCTTCAACGGAAGACCGAGGATGTTTATTAAGATGAAAACACTTTAGGAAAAGTGTTTTTTAATTATTATATTTTTGTATATTTTTTTTATGAAAACAAAAACTTCCGAGGAAGGGTCTTCAAAACACGATTCTTCGGCGAAACTCCAACTCTTTTCAAGCCTTCCCCGGCAGCGGCGCCATTTTTTGATTTGATTTATTTTTAGTTCCAAAGAAATACTCGTGAAAATATTTCCCCGGGTCGTTCTCCCAACGAAGGTTTGACGGCGTTTAAGTCGATTCGGTGTCGTGAAAATGTGAAGTGAATAAGTGAACGTGAAAGATTATTTTGGTATTGATTACACTAAAATATGGAAAATTAAAAGTAATCTACTTTTAACAAATTAAAGCACACAAAAAGAAATCAAATAACGCAAATCCCGGGCTAATCCCGAGATTTATAAAACTAATAGTGAAGAAATAAACCTAAAGATGCGAGGCTAAAAACCTAAAGGACTGAAAATGTAATTTATTTAAAACTAATTTTATAAAAGAAAATAAAGAACATGAAAGTTTTATAAAACCCGAGGGACTAAAATTGTAAAATCTGAAACTAGTTTAGACTTAATAAAAGACAGGGACTAAAACTGCCAAAAAAAACAAACTACTTAACACTAAAAGTACTTAGCCTCGATTTAAACTAAAGCAGCAACTACAGGGACCAAAAATGACAAAGACAGATATTTGTTTTATTTTCTAAATAAGCAGACAGTCCTAACTAGCTCTTTTCAAAAGCTTGTAATAACCTCTAAACTTAATCAATTTCAAAAATAAAAGCAGTTTTAGAAAGCTTATCAAACAGAGATTATTAAGATCTAAAAAGCCCTATCACAAAAACTTAATCGCTAAGTTAAATTTGGCCTAGATCAGTAGTGAAAAACCACTCAATAGCTGCTGCACTACTTTGGACATATCCGATCAGTTTTGTTTGGCTGAATCTGCAGCCCTAGAAAAAGCACTTAAATAAGCCGAAAACCTAAATCCCAGATGTAGAACCTTAAGACACCTACTTGAACTATGTGAATACCAAAAACGAAGTTCTAAGCTTATCTAGTTAAGCCAGAATTAAGCCTATGACAGCAGTCCAAATTCCACTAAACATTGCACTATTTTTGACAGCAGAAATGGCGCAAAAAGTGGGCACAGATTACTCTAAATCTATCCAACTTTGCAGACTCTTATTAGTATCTTAGATGAACCTCAAAAATTTGCCGCAATGAAAATCTAAAAACTTAGCTTAATAACAAACAGCTCTAAAATAAAAACAACTTAAGATCTAGTGAAATTTTCTCTAAACTGATGCCTATATTAAACCACTAAAACTACTTTTCTTAAAACTAATCAAAAGTAATAAAACAAGAGCAGCTAATAAGTAAGAAGCAAATCAAAAAGAAAAATAGAACACTACTCACAAGGTGGTCCTGCTGCACATGTAGTAATCTCAGATCATCAAAACCAAACCTACCCAGGCTTAAGCCACTAACAAACCCAATATCCAGCTTCTGTCCACCATCATCTTATCCCAGCTTATAACAGCTTATGAAAAGCTTCTTTGACTATTTCACTTGACTTTAAGCAAAAATAAAGGAAAATAAAAAAACAGATGCTCACAACCAACAAATGATATCTAAACTTTATCTAAGAAGCAGAAACATTTAAAAATAAGCACTTAACATTAAAATAAGCTGATGAACAATTTCGTTGACCAAAATTGACTTTCATTAACAATAAAAAAAAACTGAGTACAACTGAACTTGAATTGTAAATTACAACTTAAATGCAAAAATTACACTACGAAAACATTTAAATGACAGGAATGAAAATTGGTAACAAATTTCTAATACATAAAATTTGGACGACTAGCTGCGATGAGGAGGGGCTCTATTTATAGGCCTTGAGGGAACCTTTTGGGCTGTCCACGCTGGCGATCCTCGCTTATCCATAGCTCTCTAATCACCCTTAGATCACTCACGCTTCATTTTCAGCCTTTAGATTGAAATAGTGAGGTGTTCGGTCCAATCAACAGCTGCCACGCGTCATTCTTCTCGTCAGGGTCTTCTAGAAGGGCCAATGATTGACATCTATACCCTTAATTGCTGTTAAATTCGTACGGTAAAACTTCTAGGGTTCATGGAATAGGGGATTGTCTGGGTTGAAAGTGAAAAAGGGGGCGTGGTATGTTTTTTTTTGTTTTATTTATTTTTTGTTTGACTGTGGGTGCTTTGACCGGGGTTAGGTTTGGATCGGGTCAGGGTAATATAGAGTGGGCTGGTGGATTGGATTGGTGGGCTTTGGGTTTAGAGTGGTGTTGGGTTGGATATATTTAAAGTTGGATCCGGGTTTCATAATAATAAGTGAATTAAGGTTTTAATCATAGGGACCAATTATGTAACTTGCTGAAAATCAAGGGACTGATCTTGCTGATTTTTCAAAGTTGAATCCAAGGGCTAATGTTGACAACTTCTGATAGATGGAGGACCTGGGTTGACTTATTGACCATAATTTCTTTCCCGGTTCCGCTTCTGAGCCGTTCCCGTATCTCGTGCTCGTTTTTCTTGATTCTCTTGCGTTTTTGCCGGTTTTTCGCGATATCCGTCCCTGCATAAACAAAACACAAAAACACACTATCTATTGGCATTATGGACGGGTTTTTGGTCATATTGGTCCGGTTTTGGTCAAGAAAAAGGTATGTGTTTAAGCATATACCACCTACCATCCAAAATAATACATCATAGGGGCGTTGCATTCCCCTTACACTTGAACTTTTACATAACTTTACAAATACTATTCTAATGACTCGAATTAAGATAATTGAAAAACTTGGAGTACTTTTAAAATATTTAGCACATATGGGGGTAATAATGATGTTCTTCCCCATTACTCCATTACACTAGTACTTTACCCATGAGTCCCAATCGTCCCAAAACAATATGTGCAAGGATATGACTCGAGTTAGCAACCATGTAATCAACTAGATAATTAACTTGGGGTTTGAACAAATGTTGTCACAATAATGCACTAAAGATGAGTGCACACAAGGTAGGCTAAGGCGATTTGGGTGTACATTTTAGTGGGGTGTAACAAATTCTTCCTTTAAGTAAAATGCTTAAAGGTCAAAACGAAAAGATAGGCTCTGAGGGGTGTACTAGGGTATCGTGTACTAAAAATGAGTACAACGCAAAGGGTGTGGGAGAATTACTTGACCAATGTAGCAAAAGTAATTATAACAAAAACACAGGTGTAAAACAATGGGTTAATCCTAATGCCTCTTATCATGTAGTAAATCTAACTACACGAATGTAGTCTCACTTGTGGCCTCGGAATGGTCCTAACGCAAGTTCTAGAATCTAAGTGCTACCGGTACACACATCATAGCATAAATGCTTTTTCTACCAATTCTAGGGGCGAACCTCACATATTTGGGGGTGGAAAATTTTTTAGTGGTACGGTTTTTGTGCTAGTCATATAACTCCTATCCGTGAGACGCTCATTAAGATCAAAGTTTCACTCCTAAATGTTGTAAAAAATTTTAAATTTGGCACTAAAATTGCCTTAACAGGTATTTCTCTCAGTTTTATTACACATCTACTATTAAACAAACAAAAATCAAGCGCAATAGCATTCTCTAAAGTATCGTACTTTTACCCCCCCCTTACACTTAAGATGAACATTGTCCCCAATGTTCAAATAACAAGATGTAAAAGTATAAAGTAAAAGAATGAAATCAAATACTCCCCTGATTCGCTCGGTGGATAATGTGGTAACACGGTTAGATCTTCTTCCAAGGTAATGTTGAAGCTCCATGACTAATGCATCGCCATAAGCTTGATCCAACAAACATTTCCTTGTCCAAAATAACCTGTTAAACCTGAGAAAACAAACACGAAAACCTGCATAACATCGGCGGGATAAACTCTATATATAAGGATATAATGCTTGTGGAATGATAATTTTGCAGATTCCTGGAGTTTATAAGTTAGAGATTTAATAAAAACTTTTTATGAAAACAAAACTTTCAAAATTTTCAGAAAATCAAAACCTGACGCCGTCAGGTTGTAAATCCTGACGCCGTCAGAAATGATCTGACAGAACTCTCATGTTAAGTTTCCGGAAAAATTTTGGAAAAACCTATACCTTACTTCCTGGAATTCCTGCAAAACATCATTATGACTCGATACAAGCATTTGACTCAAACAAATACTAATATGTATGTTAATTTAATATTATTACGATTCATGTTCATTTGTTCTAATAAACCGATTTAGATTTCCCTTACACTTAACTTTTGCAAAATACCTTTATATGTAGTTAAGACGAAGTTAAAAACAAGATAAAGCATTTTCACAATTTAGTTTTGAACATGAATCAATAATAATAAAAATTAAACACACATACGGAAACAAATAAAATCAATCAAACAAACAAATAAACACACAACGCAAATAAAGCTTGGGTTGCCTCCCAAGAAGCGCTTTTCTTTATTAACGAGTCTTGTAGCTAGACTCAAAGTAAGGCTCATCTAGTGTCGCTTATGCTCACGTATCCGAGTGTGAGCCATCTAATTGTTGCCTCATCTTTCTTGTACTCATCATTCAGCTCCAGACATCCATGATAATATATTTTATTTTTCTCATGTGGATATTTGAGCCCCTTTCTTTTATCATTCTCACTTAACAAGTCAATAGGCACAAGTCTATTGCAAGATTCAATGGAGTAGTTCTTAAACCTAGGATGTGATCGGGGCATTTGGTAAACAAAATCTTCATCCCCATCCGAGAATGTAATTAACCCGTCCACAAGTTTTTCGTCAAGGTTGGTCAACCTTTTGAAGGGTTCTCCAAAAATGACTTGGGTTAATTTGTTATTAATAAATTCTCCTAAGTTCTCCATAACCATAAAATCCCCGGCAGCGGCGCCAAAAACTTGATGCGTGGTTTTGCGACCTTACAACAGGTTTTACCTCTCGAGGGATCTCAAGAGGCTTACAACCCCACCAGGCAGTGTACCTGACCGATGTAGTATAGTGTAGTGGTAAGTACGGGGGATTGATCGTTCTCCACAGGGAATAGTGTCGTTAGGATTGAAAAACTACTCTAATAGGTCTAAGGGTGAGAGAAGATTCTTTTTATGTTTTTATATTTTTATGAAAGCAAGTAAAATCTCGGGTTTGAAGGAGTGGGCGGAATTAGTTGCTAGTCAACTAACCCAAGTTACTACGAATGCAAATAAAATAAAATAACTGAAAATGAAAAGGTTGTGAAACTTATGTGGAGAGAAATGTGTTTACTTAGATTTCCTTACTCCCTAACTATCTTTTACCGGTTGATTAGTGTGTATTAATCGCGTGGATGACGGGTGTATTCCTTAATACCAATCGTGGGGTGGCGTACGTACTTCCCCAACTCTATGAGCTCCTACTTCACTCCTATGTCGAGCCGGCTAAGAAGCTCCTAACATGGGATCACTAGAATTCGCTCATGCATTAAATACAACCATAAAAACGTTAGTACGCATTGGTTCATGTTTCTTAAGACGTTCAAGCAAGTTACCGAATAGGAAGTTAGCCAGTTTTCTTAAGCCTAACATCGATGAACAATCATCCAATACAACTAATAACACACTAATAACCAATAATCAATAGCTAGGTTTCATTAGATCTAAGCAAACACAAGATAAATCTAGCCTAGCATGTTAATCAAAAGACAAGAACAAGATGTAATCAAACAACACATAGACATATTGAATGATTAAACAATCACTTATCTTCAATTAAACATGGGAGATCCAAGGGTATGAAAACCCTTAAAAATGGCAGAAATTCGTCCTAGGGTTTCTCCTCCAAAGTTACACACAATAAGTTCCACCCTAATGACAAAAAATTGCAAAACTATATATAGAGTTTAAGGGCTGACGGCGTCACGTTGTAGATCCTGACGCCGTCACCTCGCCGCTTTTAGGGTTCCCGGATGGCCTTCCTGACGCCGTCCCTCTTTAGACCTCCAAAATCCGCTCTGGCTTATCAAAGCTTGACGCCGTCAGAATATGGCTTGACGCCGTCCCTCTTTAAGTTAAACCGTGATGGCCTTGATCTCCTTAAAGCTTGACGCCGTCAGATTTTCCATGCAAAATTCTCTGGCTTATCATGTGTATTTTTCATATCCATCTTTTTTTTGCCAAGCCGTGACGCCGTCTGGGCCAATCCCTGACGCCGTCAAAGGTACTTTTCAGCCGATTTTGAGACTTTGTCGTTTTCTTCACTTTTATGCTCCAAAAACGTCCAAAATGCTTCCTTTTCCATATTTCTTCTCCAAAGTACCTAAAATGACAAAAGGAACGATTTAGGGCAATATTTGATCAAATAAATACGATTTAGGGCTTAAATGACCCCCTAAAAGCGGTACACTTTTCGCTTCATCAGAAAGTCATTATTAAAGGATTTCTTTTCAACACCTATGATATGGACTTGTAATATAAACTGTTGAAATGAACTTTTAAACAAATTGATATTGACTTCCTGATATTGAACCTTTGGACTACCTGATATGGAACCCTCTGATATGAATCTTCTGATCTCCTGTCTTGAACCCTGATATGGAACTTGATTCTGAACAACGTCATACTTGATACTTGATACCTGATACCGGATACTTGACACCTGATACATGATATTTGACACCTAATACTTGACACCGGATACTTGATACCTAATACTTGACACCTGACACTTGACACTTGATACTTGACCTTGACCCACAGTTTGATATTACGAGCCACCCACCAGGCATGAGGTGTTCATGTCCTTGTCATTGATGCACCAGTGACTTGACTCTAGGGTAGGAGAGAGATGTCCTATCCCGTCCCTGACTTGATTATATGGCGTGTATTGGTAGACTCTGGCCACCTGGGGCGTATGGATGCATCCTAGACTTGACCTGATTTGTTTATATTATTTGTTATACCTGGTGACTGATGGTGTGTGCGATGTACGTCTTTCACAACCCCTGGGAGCTCATGACTCCAACCCTGAGAGGTAACCCCTCACCCTGTACTTGGTACCGAGGTCTCCCCTCCGTACACCCTGATTACTGGACTTGATATGATTTCTGATTTCTGGGCTCGTAGTGGATTTCTGTTACCCTTACACTTACCTTTACTAATTTCCTTAACCCTTGACATGTTGGCATGACCTTGATATCACTTATCTTCCATTACTGTTACATTATACTTGTACCTTGACTCTGACCGGTTCGTATTTCTCTTCCTGTTCTTTATTCTATGTTATTGCTTTGTTTCTGTTATATCTGTTCACTGAGCTCTCGTAGCTCAGCCGCATTTCTTTTCTTGCGGCAGGTACATTTAAGCTAGGAGCTGGGTTTAACTTGGGATGAGAGCAACTTGTGTGAAGTTTAGACCTCGTCATTCTAGTGTGACCATTTGGATACTATTTCTGTTATGCCATTGTTGGGCGTTTTGGATTATGTTTTGTACTTCGTTATTTCTGTCTTGCACTTGATATAAGTCGTGTTGACTTATTTTCCTTTGGATTTTAATGTTAAGGCTTCCGCTATTTTATTTCTTGAATGCTTGTATTTGATATGAAACCATGTACTTGTGACACCTTTACCCTTGTCGGGTTGGGGTGTTACAATCTTATGTGGGCTGATATTTGATTTTTTAGATTTATGGATTTAGCTTGTATAGTTTTTGGTCTTAAGGAACACATATAGTTGTGATTTTGTTCTCGTGCACCAAAAAGTGGTGGTGGTTGTTTGGCGGTACAGTGTGGTGATGGCTTGATGGTGTCGCCGAATGTGGCTTGTCTAGAGTTACAGCGGCAGTGATGGTGGTCTTGATTGGTGAAGGTGAGTTTGAAAGAGTCAAGAGAGAAAAATAAGAGTGGTATAGAAGAGAGAATGAAGAGAAAAAGGATAATGTGAAAAAGGAAAGATATCCCTATCAAGTTGTGAGGCCCACTATGAAAGTTACAGTAATTGGTATTTTCAAAAAGGAAAAAAAAGTGTAGTTATGACTGTGCACATGTCAGTGGTGTGTGGATCCAAATTTAATGGTGTTTAAATCCGGTAAGCCTTATTTAATGATGATTGTGAGATGGTGTAGTAATGTGGGGTTCACAAATTGATATGTTCTCCCAAACCTTGCTTACCTACCCGAATTCATTTTTCATAGATGATGGCCCACTTATGTATCCATTAAGTAATATATAAAGCTTAGCTACATATATATATATATATATATATATATATATATATATATATATATATAATATATATATATATATATATATATATATATATATATATATATATATATATATATATATATATATATATATATGGGGAAAGCATAGCTACATTACAATGTAGCCAATTGGCTACATTTCCTTTGAAAAAAAGGGTAGGGACAGGGGGAAAACATGTGTCAGGGACTTACCGCAGTGACTGAACTGTACATTTTTAAAACCTTTTTCAAAGGAAATGTAGCTAATTGGCTACATTTTTAATGTTGGTATGATTTCCAATATATATATATATATATATAGGGATAGCTTGGCTGCAATTCCTTCACAAAAAACACACTAGCAATAAATCAGGGACCCACAGAAAAGAATCAAGACCCACAAAAAAAACCAGTGGCCCACATTTATAGCACAAAATTGTAGCCAATTGGCTACAATTAATTGTAGCTAATATATTCCCTATATATATATATATATATATATATATATATATATATATATATATATATATATATATATATATATATATATATATCATTGAGTCACTTACAACACACCAACATTTTCAATGTTCTCATCAACTACAAAAGTATGTAATGAGCACATATAAATGTTGTAACAAAAGCTATATCATAAAAGCATCATTCATTACATTAGTTAACAAAATTAAATAACGATGGGACTCGTAAAGGAAAATTCAATAAGGTGGCTACAAAAGAAGACATACATAACATTCGCGAGTCTTTTGAGTCTTTCTTCTTATTAGTTGGACTTTCTTTCATCATCTGATCGCCAACCTCCTTCTTCATCATCTGATCGCCAACCTCCTTCTTTATAGAAAGAAGGGTTTGTTAGAAAACGGAAGTGATCTTTTCATAGATTTTGATTCAATTGAAGAGCTGATTTCTTCCAACACAAGTTTTGTAGATGGGGTGAAGAGTTCTTTCTCCTTGTCGGTAGTTGGTTTTGCAACAGATTCAGTAGTTTCTTTTTCTGGAAGGTTGATCATGGATGGATTAACAACACTTGAAGTGGATTCAAGGTTGATGAGATTGACTGTAAGACCTTCATCTAATCTGTAAGCTTTGATGATACTGACCTTCATTTCAGCTTGGCCACGAAAGGTTGCCTCGTAGGAACGAATAAACGTAACAATTGTATGTTGTTGGACCGACGCAGCAATATCGTCAAGAAGATTAATACCCTGTCAAACATAATGTTGGTAATATGTATTAGTAAGAATCTGAACCAGTGGTAAAATATTTGGATTTTCAGCTTGTAACAATCAGAATACCTAACGTTGTTAATATGTATTAGTGTGAATCTGCCGAGCAGTGGTAAAATATATGGATTTTCAGTTTGTAGAACTCAAAATACATAGAGTGCACACATAGTAAAAACATGAAAAAACAAAGTGGAAACTCTGGTAACACGAATCGTTCTTCCAAACGAGCAATTAATTAAACATAGAGTGAAAAACATGATTTGTGTTGTTGTGAACTTTCTGTCTCCATGGGTTGAAGGGATGAATTTGAGGTTACGTGTTCATCGGCATCCTTGAGTTCTCCTACAATATATGGAACAATTTTATCAACATCAGGTGTGCATATAGTTGCACACAAACTTGTTGTTCCATCATCTATCTGAATGGTCATTTTAGATCTGCTCAATGTATTCACACATTATCATCAGGTAAAAATCCATATGATTATATATTCAGAATATTTAACAGGTAAGAATATAAAAGTGATCCTCACAATACGTCTACTTCAGATTCTTGGTGACATGATGGACAAATAATAATCCAAGTAAGATCTGCTTCTAATGAATTTTTACAGTTGGCGTAGGCTGTAAACCATGTGCCCCTATCTTGCCTAGGAAGGCTTATCCTCCCATTTATCCAACTTGCGTTTAGTTACTTTTAAAGTTAAGTATACATATAGTCTCAAGATATTTAGGCACCCTTACAAAAGAAAGACAACCACTTGCAGTTCTTAATGAAGTGACAGCTACAACAAGTGAAATGATATCTTCATCCTTTGGATAAGGGAGTAAGATGTCACTATTCTTGTAAGTTTTCATGTTGAGCAGCTGCTAAAGTTCAGCTTTGTTCGCATTGTACCTTACATTTGAAAATGCACATAAAAAGGTGCTAAAACAGAAGTCTACTTAAACTATTATACATACATTTTAATATTGAACAAATTACCATTCTTGCATTTGTAAGTCACAAGTAACAGATGGGTCGATCTGAGAGACCTGAATAAAGTCCATTGTACTTATAAAACATTGCATTGATTAAAGAAATTATAATACATTTCGGTCTTTATTTATGTACGTAAGTATGTGACTTACAGTTAAATGTAGTCACTTTGAGCCTCATGCCAAAGATCATAACTCCTGATCCAATCATTTCAGCTATGGTGTTTCCTTCACTCTCGTCATACTGATTCCATAATAACAGTATCAACAACTTTTTCCTGTAATAAAAAATGATTTGAACGTTAGGACAAAATATTAACGACACAGACAAAGGATTAAGTCATCTTACTTTTCGTCCACAATGACAATATCCCTTTTTGTGATCATTGGTGATCATTGCTCTTCACTTGGAAAGCATTGCAAAACAACACCCCTGATATCTATATTTTGAATTGGAAACAAATTAATGGCTTATTTAAATGAATAATACATAGTTTTTTAGGAAGAGATAATGAGAACTTACTTTGTGAAGACTTTGAGTCAGCATATTTGTATATGTCAGAAAATTTTGTAAACTCGAATTCACAAGGAAGTGAAGTAGGGATAGACTTAACTAATGGTCTGACAAGAGTTTTGCTGCTAATAACCCAGATGTATGAGCTAATACAATATTTTTCATTAGTTTTTGTAACACCCTAGGCAAATCCCATAACGGCCGTGACTTGGAGTGATGCTGGGACATAACTTAACATTCGCCTTATACGACAACAATGCGTTTTGTGGTCTAACGATTAATCGCTCATACGGTTAAGCGTGCTCGTGTGAGAGTAGTACTGTTTTGGGTGACCTGCCGGGAAGTTTTCACATGAGGACCACAAAAGCAAAGGCGTTAGCCTACGGGTAAAGCGGACAATATTGTGGTCTATAAGGCGGGGTGTTACAGGTGCTATCAGAGCCACTCCAAGCTGTTCGGGGATGTGGGCAAACCTCATCGAGGATGATGAGTCCCTTAGGCAGGGTTGTTACCCAATGAATCCCGGGACGGGATTCCCCTAAAGGAGGGGGTGAATGTAACACCCTAGGCAAATCCCACATCGGCTGTGACTTGGAGTGATGCTGGGACATAAGTTAACATTCGCCTTATACGACAACAACGCGTTTTGTGGTCTAACGGTTAATCGCCCATACGGTTAAGCGTGCTCGTGTGAGAGTAGTACTGGCTTGGGTGACAAGCTGGGAAGTCTTCACATGAGGGCCACAAAAGCAAAGCCGTGAACCTACAGGCAAAACGAACAATATTGTGGTTTATAAGACGGGGTGTTACAGTTTTTGTGACCCCTGCACCTGAGACATATGTAGAAACTAGAGGGGGAGAGTTGAATAGTTTCACCGTTTTATGCGTTTTCAAAAATTTCGTTTTCAAGTTTGTTTTAAAATACTTCTCAATTCGAATCTTATGTGATATCAATACAACAATTTATGAACACAATAATAAACAAGTAAGTAAAGATAAGGAAAGAAACGATCAAACCAGGACACGGAGATTTATAGTGGTTTGGCTATGATGCTCACTCTTCGCCCTACTCCACTCCTTGAGTCTCACACTCGAGAGTTTCACAAACACTATATCAACACGCTCCCGTATGGCGGAACAAACCGTACACTAAAGCTTACACAAGGTTTAACGAAACTAAGCGGAACGTCGAGTCCTAATCTTAGCTAGAACCAATCTACACGAAAGCCCACGTGGCTACACTATTCAAACCAACACTTTAGTCCGAATCAACACAACACACAATTCCGAGCTTGCACTCAAGTCGGATTACACACAAGAATTAAGATACGAAGAATGGAGGTTGAGTAGAAATCCATAACAACGGTTTATGAGGTGAAGGACTATTCTTCAACACTTCGTTTCTTCATGAATACAAGTGTTCTTCTCTTGCACTTGGAGGAATGATGGATGTGATCACTTGTAAACAACTTACAACCCGTTAATGTGATCAAAGAAGAGTATTTAGAGTGAATTTAGAAGACATAAAGTTTTAGTGCTCAAGAGGTGGTTTTTCTGAAATGAAACAATTCAGTATTTATAGGCACCAGGAGGAGCGGGGGACGGTCCCTTAAAGTTGGACGATCCCATATAATAAAGGGACCATCGCCATGTTTACGGGACCGTCCCGACATACGCTCCTATTTTTGTCCTGATGTGGAGAAAGTTTATCTGGTGAAAAACTTATCTGGTTTTAGGCAGGAAAACTAGCTGTTGGAGAATTTGAAATTCAAATTTATTTTCTGAATAAAACATTTCTTTAAAATTACAAAAATACTTTTGTAAAAATGTTGTCACATAAAAATATGAGGTTTAGTGAAAAATAAAGTCTTTGATCACTTAACTAAGTTGGTAGATTGTTTGTTCATACCTTAAGTGATGTTGTGATTGAAACGAGTTTTCTCGATTAAAAACTTATTAAGCGTAATTTTACGTAATGTGTATTTATATTTTGTGATTATCAAAACATGTAGAGACCGGAGAATGCAAATGACGTTTTTGACATTATTTTATATTAATAATTTCCCCCTTTTTGACGATTACAAAATATAAACTCATTTTAGGTAAAATTAAGCTTTAATAAGTGTTTAATGAGTTTCGTTTTCTTCTCCCCCTTTTTGTAGAATCAAAAAGGCTTCGTCTATGTGTAGAGAGGAAAGAAATCAACGGTATCAAGACTCCCCCTTGCTTAATGCTCCCCTTTGATGAGGGCATCGGGGAATCGATCGATGATATTTTGCTACAAAAACAAGTTAGCATACAGGTGCAAGAGTATACAAAAGCAACACACATAATATATGAGAATAAGAAAAGATAGAATCAAAGTAGCAGTTGCTGGATGGTCCTGTAAATGCTTGGACGGTCCTTTATATATTGGGGACCGCCGGATAGTTAAGGGACCGTCGGCAGTAAGTGAGACAGAATTTAACTAAGCATGCATAAAATTAAACATTCATAAGACATGATAAGATCATACAAAAGGATGACCGTTACAACAAAGTCCTATATTACTAGTCCTATTTCTAGTCTAGTCTTCAAAGATAGGTCCGGTTTTATTGTAGAGCATGCATGTTGTCTAAGACTTGCGGAGAAAGGGTGGTGAGAGAGTGTTGCTTGAAGATGGTGGAAAGCCGGGTGGCAAGAGAAGAGATGTGATGAAGTCAAGATCATTCTTGATCTTTTGAAAGTGGTTGCAGTTGTAAATGCAACAAACACAATAACCCCCATGAGCATCCACTTGGTCAAGAGAAGGATGAGGCATGGTTGGAGGGTGAAGCTTTTGGGAGAGAATGATGTTTAGGAGGTTCAAGTCAACAAGATGGGAGAATTCTTGAGCTTTGATGGAGTATAGAGAGTTTGGATTTGTCATTATAGGTGGATATGTTGGTGGCAATGAATGATCTTGAGGATTAAGGTTAGGAGACTCTTTGTGAATGGATGGAGACTCATTTTGGGGTAGTGAAGCAAAGAAGGAAAAGGATGAGGAAGATGCTTCTTTGTAAGTTAGAGATTTTGGGTTGAAGTTGGGATTGTGAGTGTTTGAAGTGGTGGAATTATTCATGAAGTTGCATAGGCTTTGTTTCTTCCTCCAAATGGGTTTGACCGACATTCTAGGTTTTCTAGGGGATGACATTGTGAGGAAGGAGGAAGAAGAAGTTATGCCATGAGATTTGAGGAGGAAGATGAAGGTTTAAATAGAAGGAGGGAGTGCTATCTTAGGTAAAGCATGCATCTTATGTTTAACTATTTCAAATTATGTTTAAGTAATAAGGGAAGTGTAGGTTAGACTAGCAAGTAGATTATTAAGAGTGCAAAATCAAGGAATTAGAAAGGAGGATAATGACAAAAAAGACACGCTGGACGGTCCCGTATATAGGGCGACGGTCCTTTATAAATTGGGGACCGTCTGGAGATAAGGGACTGCCACCAGTAAGATGAAAATTCCTTCGGAAGAAGGTATTCCTAGTGTGTGCCTACATGAAACATATGTGGAGATGTGATTATCTCGACTCTAGACAAAAGAAAACCTAAGAGACAATCCAAAGTCTCCTTAGTTCAATCTTGCTCATTTTTCCATGTCAGATTATATATTAGTTAAATGATCCGATCAGGGATTTTGAGTACGTTATGCTTGGATGAGAAAATCGTTTTTGAATTGTATTACCAATGCGAGAAAGATGATTTTCCTAAACGTGAGAAGTTTTTGAAAAGAATGAATTGGGGTTTTCATGCACAAAACGAATTTAGAGTTGGTTTTAATCATGCAAGGATTGTTTTTAAGATAAGTAAGGTTTTAAAGAAAGAATTCCCCAATTTTATTTTGTGCGCAAAAGAATCCTAGACTCAGAAAAGAAGAAAGAGACTTACGGAACCTAAGAAGAATAGATGTGCTCCATTGTTGATCCCAGTTATTCACTTGATCGAATCCCTTAGCTTGTAAAGGTTAAGTTATCTTAGATAAATCTAAAACAACTATGTAGAAACTGTCTTTGAGTATATTAAAGTCTATGCGGAATCTAGACTTTAACCTTAAGAAGAACTTGTAATGTAACAGTAAAACAATTGTAAATACAAGATTAACAAAAAAAATAGCTTCAATATTATTAATGAGTAATACGAATACTCTCCCAGTATTAGGGTTTACAACCTTGAAGCAATATGAAAAACACTTATCTAACTCAATGCCCTAGGACCTCCTTTTATAGACTAAGGAGTCCTAGTCGGCTTACAATAACTTTCTATACAAGATAAATCTTTTTAGAATCTTTTCTATACTTATCTAACTGACTATACAAGTATATCTCATTACCAACATTAACTAAGACTCAATATAGACTAGCTGTCTTAACTCTAACTCTAGCAGTAGTAATCCTTCAGCAGTTGTAATTCTGAACTAGCAGCATTAACTTTTAGTCTGACAGCATACTTAGTGTTATTTCTTGAAGTTCTTCAGCATCACCAGCAGTAGTAAAATACACCAGCAGTAGTAAAACTTGTATTAGCAGCATTAATGACTTAGAGCTTTTTTCTTTGTAATACCTGAACAGTCTTAACTATATGAGCAGTCTTAAAATCAACAACATCTTGAAGTCTTTGAATCCCAACAATCCTCCCCTAAACTTGATATTTTCTCCTAAAATCATCAAGTTTCATTCAAAGCTTGAACCTTCACTAGGAGGATGCTTCCAAACACCTTACCAGCCATTCTTCAAGCATATGATAAACCAAATAAGCTCATCTACCATGCTTTCATTCAGGTCATGCTCCATTTGAAGTTTACTTTCCAGCATCATTCCCAATGTTGTTTTTGTGAGTGGATACTTCTTCTCAACCAACATGTAGATATGCATAACATCCATTGTTAGTTCATAAACCCCACATGAATCTATCAACCTCCAGCTTATCACTTTTTGATTATAGACAGGTCTTCTTCATACTTCATCTTCAACATGAGGTTCAAACATGGTCTTCAAGACACCCCACAAGATATAACCATGATCTGACACTGGTTGCTTCAATGGTTTTGTTGGTCCATACTTTTCTTTTACAAGCTTCCACAGAGTCTGCAAGTCTTCTCTGTCAAAGCTCTTAAGCATCTGATTAAACCTTAAGAATACATAAGTCTGTCCATTAGCTCTTGTAATTTCATAAATTACTTTCCTTGGGCTCTCATTATATATTCTCCAACCAACAATATCAGGCAGTTTTGTAGCCAAAGGTTCATAGTCTATTGGAATTTCTTCATCATCTGAAACAATCACTATGTATTGTTTAATCTCTTCTGAACCTCTGCCATCACCTTCCTTCTTTTCTTGCTTTGACTGCTCATCAATCTTCTGCTTTTTAGTGCTCTCCTTTTCTATCTCATCACCAGCTCTCTTTGAACTCCTTTCTAGTTCTTTCTCAGCCGCCTTAGAACTTCTCACCACCTCCTCTGTACTCATAGCAATAAAAGTGTTGACCCTCTTGAAAACTTTATCAAACTGCTCTTTAATCCTGTTATAGCTCATGCCCTTGAACTGAGCAGGCTTCCATCCATCCATGTTTCTCAAATAGGTCATCATAATTTGCTTTTGCTGTGCTATAGTAGGTGGTTTGTTCCTCTTAGCTTCAATCCTCTTTTATGCATAGAATTTCTTCTGCTTAGCTAAGAATTCAATGAAGAGCTTAGATTTTTCTTCTAAGGATAGCTCTTCCTGTTTATCTTGCCACATCTTCTGGGATAACATGTGATTTGCTTCACATTTTGCTTGTATGTCATCCCATGAGTTTATTTTAGCAAGACTAGCTTCTTCTTCTTTTTGAGCTTGCTCTCTTCTTGCCTTTTCTTCTGCAGCAATAAGCTCAGCTTGCACCTGTCTAGCTAGCTCTTCATCTTCTATAAGCTGTTGTTGTCTAGCCTTCATTGACAAAGGCTTTTCTTTAGGTTCTTCAATCAGAATTCCTTTGCCTTTATCAGTTGATGATTGTGAAGTTATTGTTGGTTTTATTGTTGATGTTGGTGTTGGCTCTTTAATCAGCAGTATTAACAACTTCTGTATCAGCAGTAGTAACTTTAGACCCAGCAGCACTAACAATTTCACTAGCAGCATTAACTTGCTCACTAGCAGCTTTAAGATCAGCAGCATCAACCATTAACTTAGCCACTTCAATCACCTTCTCAACAACTAACCCAACAGTATTAACTGTCTCCACTTGCTCTTCCACAATTACTTCAGCAGTATTAACATCTTGAACCATATCTAAACCAGCATCAATAGCTATCACATTACCCTGTTTGTCTTGAACCACAAACTCATTTTCTGCCTCAATCTCCATATCAAATCCAGCACCAAGCCCAATTTCAGTATCCTCCCCTGCAGCTTTGCTTTCATTCCTCCCCTGTTTGGAGGCATCCTCCCCCAAACTTTCATCAGTAGAAGATTCAACCCTGGAGGTAGTACCAACCTTGTGCAATCTTTTTAGCTTTTGTGCTCTTGACCTCTGTTTTCCCTCTAGATATCTGACCCTTCTCTTCAATCTTTTAATTTCATTACCCTGAGAAGTTGTAGTCTGCTTGAGGTCAAGAACTTCTTTTGACAATTTTGTACATAAATCCATCAATTCCTTTAGTTCAATGCTACCCTCACTATTTCAGATTGTTTTACCTATCCCGAGAGGTGGATCATTGGGAATGTTAGACACAGCCTCAACCCTAGGCTGATCATCTGTGCCCCCCCCCCATAGTTTCCGGTTGGCTGGGACCACTACCTGAGCTAGTTCCAGAGGAACTTGACTCATTAAGTGTTGCCTTGGTTCAGATCTTACTTATGTTACCACTGGCCTGCTCTTCATCTAAGCTAGCAACAGCAGTGGCAGCCATTACCAATCTGTGACCCCTCTCCTTATGCACAGCCTCATCTGCAACCATACTGACACTAGCCTGAGGTAGCTGAGTGCCCTTTTTCTGTGTGATCCTACGAGTATAGGTCTTTTTGGGTTGAGATGATGATGGTGAAATTGTGGGTGTGTGATGGGTTTCAGTTGGGATTACTGAACCTTCACCCTGAGTTTGAGTTTGTACCAACATTGTTGAAAATAATGGTGTTACATTCCTAGAAAAGTCTTTTCCTACCCTTTTCATATTGGCAAAAATCTTTTTAGTATGAAAGGGTGTTTCATAAACTTTTTGATGAATGACTTTATTTGAAAATTGTTTGTTCAAGCAAACTTGTAAAAATATTGGATACATATAAAATTTATTTGCTGATTTATCCAAGTTTTTAACCATACCATCAAAAATGATTTTTGAAAAATTAAACTTCTCATTATTTGCCAAGCAGATAATGGCAGAAGCCACATTGCTGCTAAACTCATTCCAAGAAGTTTGTTTAGGACTAATACATTGTAAAATGGTATGTATTAAGAATTTCCACTGAGGGGAGAATGATCCTTTATAAAATTTTAGAGAATCATTTTTCCTTGCATACCCCATTCGTGCAAGATTTTCAAAAATTGCAGAATTTGAGAGACACTCAATACTATTTTCATCTGCTAGTTGAAGAGAACTTCTAACAGACTTTTCAGTAATGAATATATCTTGGCCATCTACAACAGCCTGAATTTGTACTTCATTATTCAGTGTTTTGACCTTTGCAGTAGAACAAAACTGCCGAATATTTGAAATATATATAGGAGGACTTACAGTTAATGCATACCTTATAGGGTTTGCATTCAAGAAATCAAGTATTTCTGTAAATCCTTCACTTTCTTTCAGCTTTCGCAAAAAGGCAATCATATTATGAGTGTCGGCAAAAGAAAGTTTTGTCATTGTGTGTTGTTGAAAAATCATGTTGGGATTTGTTTGATTTTGCAATTAGATGATAAAATTATGTTAGGATTTCGTTTGAGAGAGTTTTTGATCGGATAAAAACACTTATGTGAATGATTGAAGGATATAAACCCTTAATCGTTGGAAGTTCTAAAATAGTACCCTGCACTCTCAAACTTAGCAGCAGAAACCTAGCAGCATTAAGTTAGGCTTAGCAACACTAACTTATGCCTAGCAGCGTTAAATCAGTTTCCACTCCAAACAGCTTATTTATCAGCATTCCAACACTTCTTTATGCTTATCCTTCAAAAGATTAGTCCAAAAACACCAAAACACAAGACATAACACAGTTCACAATAATCACATCATCAATTATACTTAGTAGTTTTAAGTATAACTGACATCATTAACACATCAGTTCTAAGATAACTAGCAGCACTAATTATACTTAGCAGTAGAAATAATTTATTGACTTAAATAACAGTACTAACTCATACAAAACTTTACAAAAACATAAAGAGATCAAAGCTAACATTCCAATACTGGCAATTAAAAATTGAAATCTACCCACATCAAAAGCTTTTGTGAGCAAATCTGCAACATTATTGTCAGTATAGATTTTAACCATTTGAATTAACTTCTTATCATTGCAATCCCTTATAAAATGATGTCTGATCTGTATATGCTTTGTTTTTGAATGATAAATAGGATTTCTAATTCTGCACATAGTACTGCTATTATCAATAAATATTTTGGTATGCATAAAATTGTACCCGTAATCCAACAATTGCAACTGAATCCAGAGCACTTGTCCAAAGCAACTTGAAGCAGCCACATATTCAGTTTCTGTTGTGGAGTTTGCAACCACAGTTTATTTCTTGTACTGCCATGAGATCAATCTACACCCAAGAAATTGACATCCACCTGTTGTAGATTTCCTATCCAATCTTGCTCCAGCATAATCACTATCAGTGTATGCTACCAAATCAAAAGGTGAATCTTTTGGATACCAAAGGCCCAATTTAGGCTGACCTTTTAAGTACATAAAAATTCTTTTCACAGCATGAAGATGTGAAACTTTAGGATTGACTTAGTATCTAGCACAAGCACACACTGCAAACATGATGTCAGGTCTTGAAGAAGTAAGGCACATCAATGAACCAATCATTGATCTATACAAATGAACATCCACTTTTTCACTGTCTTCATCCTTGAGCAAAGGCTTTCCAACTTCCATTGTTGTGCTTGCAGACTTAACATCTGTATACCAAAATTTCTTCAAAATCTCAGCAACATATTTATCTTGACTGATAAATATGCCATTCTCCTTTTGTTTGACTTGTAATCCTAAGAAGAATGTAAGTTCTCCCATAGAACTCATCTGAAATTTCTCATGCATCAGTGATGAGTGTGTAAATACTCATCATTTTATGCTCATTTTAGACCACAAAAATGACCAAAAACACCCAAATAGATAAAATATTATTTCAAATATTCTTGCTTTGTGTTTTTATGTGTTTCAGGTACAAAAGGATTGAAAACAGGGCAAAAACTGACAAAACCGAGCACAAGATTGGAAAGTCGTGAAAAGCCTAGGACGGGGAAGAAATTTACGAGTTTGGACCGGGATATTGCTCAAGTGTCAAAGTCAACCTTCTCAGAAAACCTAAATGGCAAAATTGGTCCTTTGATTTACTTTTGAGAAATGACAGGAATAGTCCCTGAACTTTGCAAAGTTTACACCTTTGGTCCTTATGATTAAATCCATTTATCCAAAAAAAATACAAGAACCGGATCTAACAATAAACCCAATCCTTAAATCCAACCCTTATCCTAAATCCTAAGCCCAACTCCACAAAGCCCAAACAAACCCACCCTTTACCCCGTATTTTTAGTTAAACCTCGGGGTCAAACCTCAAAGTCAAAACTACCACTCACCCCAAACCATTGCCGCCCAAAACCACTTACCCTTTCCCCAGACCAGACATCATTGTCTCCCCCATGCTTTTTCACTGGCACACGCTTTCCCCCTCCTCTAGCTCTTAGCTTGTACACGAATTCACGTGATACCAAAAATCCCACTCACTAAGTTTTCCCGCCAAAATGTGTTTAAGGGCTAGGATTAGTTTCAAGCCAATCCAACGAGTGGGAAATGTTCAGAAGAAAGAGAAGAAGCTTTTGGGATTGATATTTAAAGAGATGAAGACACAGAGAGATTCTTTGTCACTGCTTTTAGACCAAAATTTCGTAGTGTAGATTTTAAATTTAGTTAAGCCTTATTGTCAATTTAATTTCAGTCAAATGTAACCTTCATTTCAGTTTATGTTTAATTTCAAGAATCTTGTTCTAATTTCATTGTAATTTCAGTTTAATGTTAATTCCAAAATCAGTGTGCTAAAATTATTATTGTGCAAAACCTTTTAAGCTTCCATTCCTGTTCAATAAGCTTGTATAAGCTTATTCCAACTGCTATTTTCATCATTCTGCTTATTAGGGTTTAGTTAAGCTTTGATTTCATTTTTCCTAGCTTTTAAATTTGATTTTAGATTTACTCAGAAATTTTCAGATTTTTCCAACTTCATTTACTATTTTTAAATCATTTAAATAGTTTAATTTAGTTTTAAATTCATATTAATTAATTAAAAAGTGAAAAAAAATATTTTTCTTTTTCTCAAAATTTTCTTTCGTCATTTAGTACGTAGGAAAATTGTTTTTGTACCCGTAGAGTTAGTATTTCATTATTTTTACGTTTTTAGGTTCGTTCGTAGTTCCCGTTTTCTTTAATTCGCGTTTTTTAGTCCAATTACATTTTTTTTAATCACGTTTGTTTTTCTTAAATTGTTTTTCTTGCTTTTTAAATTGTTTTAATTTATGTTCACTTATCTTAGCGTAAAAACCCAAAACCTCTTTGTTTCCACCATTCAAACACGTTGCACGATTCGAGAACACGAATTCCATTCACGCCTTCGTTGGGGATAACGACCCGGGAATACAGCTTCCATTGTATTCCTTGGAAATAAATATGTGTTGATTCCAGCGAATCAATCAGCTTCTCAAATTCAAGACACAACTCTTTCTTTGTTGAACCAAAGATGATATCATCTACATAAACTTGAACCAGCAAGATATCACCTTTATGTCTTCTAATAAACAAAGTCTTATCAATCTTTCCTCTATGAAATCCATTGTCCAACAGGTATGTTGACAATGTTTCATACCAAGCTCTAGGAGCTTGATGCAAACAATAAAGTGCTTTCTCCACCTTGTAAACTTTATCAGGAAAATTAGGATCTTCAAACCCTGGTGGTTGAGAGACATATACTTCTTCTTCAATTGTCCCATACAGAAAAGCACTCTTCACATCCATGTAATACACCACAAAGTCATTATATGAAGCATAAGCTAGAAACAGTCTTATAACTTCAATTCTTGCAACAGGAGCAAAAACTTCATCATAATTAATTCCTTCTTCTTGTGTGTATCCCTGAGCTACTAATCTTTCTTTATTCCTTACCACAATACCTCTTTCATCTTTCTTACATCATAAAACCCATTTAGTACCAATTGCTCTTTTTTCCTTTAGGCAAATCTACCAGAGTCCAAACTTCTTGTAACTTGAATTGTAAAAGCTCTTCCTGCATAGCTTCTACCCAGCTTGGATCATTCAGTGCTTGAATTGTCTTCTTGGGTTCCACTTGTGATAAGAAACAAGCAAACAAACAATTTTGAAGGTCTTTGTGACTGTTTCTTTGTTTAAGGGGTCTAGCAAATAAACCTTGGTCCTTCAAATCCTTTGTCATTCTTCTTGTTTGAACAACAGACTTCACATCTCCAATGATTTGTTCTTGAGGATGATCTTTGTGAATTCTAGTAGTTGGAATAGGACTGACAGGAATAGTTTCATCCATGTTGTTTATGTCAGCCTCTGCATCAACTTCTTCATCATCAGTATCAATATATATATTTTCCAAAGGAGGCATGTTTGGATCAAATGGATATTCATCCTCATTATCAGCAATGCCTTCCTTGTCAGCAGTATTAACAATTTCATCATTGTTAGTACTCTTAGTGCTGTTATCATCACTAGCAGCATTAACATCATTAGGACTATTAATATTTTGACCCTTCACTTGATCATCAAATCCAGTTGGAGCTTCATCATCCTGCTTTTCATCATCACTTGAAGACTTAACACCATCTTCTTTATCATCTTTTTGGATCTTCATCTTGATCATCTTCTTGTGCACTCTTTGGAACTTGGGTTGAGATAAATGGATCAGCAGTCCATACAGGTAGCAAGACATAATCTTTTCCAGGTCATGTCTCCTTTTTAACTTGACCTGCATTTTGAATTGTGTTTGTACCTGCAAAATCATTAGACTGTGTACCTGCAACAACTGGCTCATAATTCATTGTTTTGGTTAGGGCATCAATATCAAACAGCCAGTTTGGTCTACTCCCTGCAACATTAGGTGTACTTTCACTAAACCTAACATGAAAGTTCTCTTCCGCTAACCTGGTTATACTATTGAACACTCTAAAAGCTTTACTATTCAGTGAGTATCAAACAAAGAATCCTTCATCAGCCTTTCCATCAAACTTGCCTAAGTGATCTATGGTATTTAGGATAGTAACAGGACACCCAAATGGTCTTAAAAAGTCTAACATTGGTGCTCTACCATGTAAAAGTTCATAAGGGGTCTTGTTATGAGGCTTAACTACTAAACTTCTATTTTGTACATAGCAAGCAGTATTAACTGCTTCAGCCCAAAAAGTAGTAGTTAACTTAGAATCAGCTAACATTGTTCTAGCAGCCTCAATTAGTGTCCTATTTCACCTCTCTGCAACACCATTTTGTTGAGGAGTTCTAGCTACATTATATATATATATATATATATATATATATACCTATATATACATATATATATATATATATATATATAGCCTTTTAATAAAAACTTTCTTGTGGAGATTTTTACTAACTAGTTTACTTGTAATAAAAACTTGTTTAAAACATAGCCTTTTGTTAAAAGATCATTGTGAATATAAAGATTTGTCAACATGTACAAAGTGATAACTAAGTATATACACTTGAACTAACATTAGGATATAAAAGGCATGAAGGTTTGCAATGTAAGATTACTTACAAAAGAGATTAGTGAGATGAGTATGTAAGACACTTGATTAACCCCAAGATTAGTGTTCCAAACCCTTGATAGAGTACCCTAATTATGCTTGAACTTAACCACAATCAAGCTACTTCTTCCTTGCTCCTCTTATGTGTGTCGAATGGTATATGTAGAATGGGAGGTGATATATATATTTTTTTTCTCTTCTTTCTAACTAGTGCAAATGAAGATACAAGTAACCTATTTATACTTGAAGTTTTCAAAGGGGTAATAGTGAGGTCCGATTGGGGGGTTTAGGGGGGGACATTGGCTTAGTCAAGCCTCATTTGTTTTTTGGACTCCTTGTTTTATGGATTTTGGTAGGCTAATTAATGCCATGTGAGTTTTGTCTAGCAATACTTATAAATTAAGAGGGGGGGGGGGGGGGCGGCAATATAAATAAAATGGGATTAGATGAGTTGTTTTGATACAAGAGTGTATATGTTGTATGTATTGGGTGTTAAAAATAGGTATTGGTTGTTGGTTTGGTGATTAACGAAAGTTATACGTAATTAAACGTAAGATATAAAGAAATTACCTTAGGTGTCAGGAAATATTTTTGGAACTTTGGTAATCTTTTAGGAAGTATAAAAATACGTTAGAAATAATCGTTGGGAGAATTGGGTATATCGGGTGTTAAATTTTAAATTACGAATAGCGTTTGTTGAATTGACAACCGTAAGTAATTAAAGAAAAGGAAATTGTTTTAGGGTTTAAAATTGTGAACCGGAGTAGGAGCAAGGTGTTGGAATGTTGTGGACTAAATATAGCCTAAGTCCTAGTGCACAAGAGGTTGTTCCTAGTTTTACGTTTATTTAACTAAAAAGTTTTTTATAAAAATGTTATTGTGAAATTTCAAGGTAATAAATTAGTGTTTGGAATTAAATGTTGACATAAAAAATTACGGGTTGTTACAAATTGTTACATATATTTTTTTGACAATCTTATGTATTAGCCACCTACTAATAACTTTTGATCATTTCAAATTTCCGATTAGAATTCAACATCTCTTATACCATTATTCATGTAGCTAGCATATTGAATTCACTGTCAGCAAACCAGTTTCAATAAAGATACCCATGAGGAAACATCGACTCATCCTGGGCCATACATATTTAATTTTTCATGTGGGTAATGTGTTAATCATACATATTTCATTGAGATCGAGTATCTGATTTCAATTTCTTTAAAGTAGCCACCGCCAACCAGTTAGAGCACAGGGTACGCGTGGCTGGTAGCTGATGCCATGGCCACCAGCCAACCATAGCCGACGGCGCACGGTACCGTCGCTGGCTCCATGGCGACCATCTCACGCCATCGCTTTTTTTTTTTTTTTTTTTTTTTTTTTTTTTTTTGAATAATAGTAACATTGGGAAGAATGGAGGAAGAAGGAGCCGTTTGGCAACGGTTATATAACCGTTTGGCATGCAGTAAACAAAAAAAAAAAATTTTACCCCTAAAAATCATATAAAAACCTCTTTATTCCATCATTTTTCACACATACTTCCAATTCAATTTATACTTCAATAATACTCAACTTTCTTTCAATTATGGATCCAAACAATCCCAACGACACCTATTACGACCCTTATGATGTTTATTTTCAAGATGATCGGGAGCGCTATCTTAGGGGTTATACGGCATATGAACAATTTGTAGCTCTGTGTGATCAAGAAGCCGGGGGATCCGGATCGGGTCCTAAGAGGACGAGGGCATACATACCACGTGAACGAGAAGAGGCGGAACAACGTTTAATCAACGACTATTTTGGCGACGATAAGACTCCTCCTAAATATCCTGAAGAGAATTTTAGGCGAATGTATCGTATGAGTTCTAGACTCTTTAATAAAATACTCAACGATATTTTAAGTTATGATGTTCATCCTCCTCCCGAGTACTTTAGTTTTTTTAGACCACGTTTAGATACTCTCGGTCGTTGTAGTATTGGTCCTATTTTAAAGCGCACATCCGTAATCCGCCAACTGGCGTACGGTACTTCGCCTGATGCGTTTGATGAGTACTTGCAAATTGGTGAACGTTATTCACGACAATGTTTAGAGCATTTTACTAAACGCATACATGTTTTATACGGTGAAAAGTATTTAAGAAAGCCCACTTCAGCGGATGTTGAAAAAATATATGCATTGCATGAAGAAAAACATGGACTCCCGGGAATGCTCGGGAGTATTGATTGTATGCATTGGGATTGGAAAAATTGCCCAAAGGCCTTACAAGCTCAATTCAAAAGACGTGATCATAAATACCCAACTCTTATGTTAGAAGCGGTTGCGGATCAAAAATTATGGATTTGGAATGCATATTTTGGTGTCCCGGGGTCAAATAATGATCTTAATGTGTTATATGGTTCCCCGTTATTTGATGATGAACTTGCCGGTACAGCTCCGGAATGTCCATTTGTAGTAAACGGACATACATATAAGAAAGGTTACTATTTAGCCGACAACATTTATACGACATGCTCCGTGTTTGTCAAAACGTTTTCTGTTGCAAGGAATGAAAAAATGTTGAAATTTAAAAGAGTTCAAGAAAGTTCTAGAAAAGATATTGAGTGAGCTTTCGGAGTCCTACAAGGTCGTTGGGGAATTATACGACAACCCGCACGTGCTTTCCAAATCAACGTGTTGAAAAGAATCATGTATTGTTGTATAATGTTACACAACATGATATTGGAAGACGAAGGATTCGAAGTGAATTTAAGAGATGTGTTCGTTGATCCAAGACCGAACATGCCAGATACTTGGATCGAAAGACGTGATTTACATGTTAGAAAAAACATAGAACTTCGAGATAGAAAAGTGCACGACGATCTTCGACAAGACCTTGTGGAGCATGTATGAAACCTTAATTAGTAGGTTTTTATCCGTTATGTTTATGTACTACGTTTTTTTTTTTTTGCATTTTTTTTTTTTTTTTTTTTTTTTTTTTTTTTTTTTTTTTTTTTTTTTTTTTTTTTTTTTTTTTTTAATGAAGTTTATTTTAGTTATATTGTGTATGTTTTATTTTATGTAAAAAAAAAAAAAAAAAAAAAAATAGACGACGACACCACATTTTCTGGTGCCATGGGTAACAGCCAGAATTTGGTGCCGTGGGATTTCTGATGCCATAGAGATTTTTGCTGACGTGACAGGCATTTTTGAGCCATGACTCATGGGTACCAAATGCTCTTAAGTGTTCATTAGCGTCAATGAATGCCAAGTAGACATTACATGTTTATATGTGAGCACATCTAATAGTAGTAAGCTACATATGTTTTCTTAACAATTGAACATCTGATGATAAACAAAAGCAAAAATTACTTAGATGCCCAAACATAAAGGGCAGTGTCTTGTAGTGCCCGTACTTTCTAACCTTTTACAAAACTACCCAACAATGTCGTGTAAATATATACCCTACATACCCAACATTAACGTGTCGAATTGTTATTGGACGAAGATAAAAAAAAAAAAACCTAGCCTATGTCGCGTACATTTCTACACGACATCACTAAATTGTTTCTTGACTTTCATGGTGAAAATTAAAAAATTTACAAAAACCACCCTTCAACTTTTTGATAATTACAACTTTTTATATAACAAACTTTATTCGTCAAATATTTAGTAAATATCTATCGAATTCTTTAATGAAAAAAATATCGTTGCGAAGAGCTCTAAATTATGAACAAAACAAGCCCAATATTGACATGCTTTTGACGTACGTACGATTTTATAAAAAATGTTGAAGTTTGATATAAATATATTAAAAAAAATAATAATAAAAAAAATAATAATAAAAAAAAAAAAATAAAACACTCTTAAACCACAGGGGCCAAAGACGTACAAAATTTTAGAAATAAAAACGTAAAATTTATAAACTAAAAACGGTATCATTTTTAATCATAAAACAAAAAATGGCAACTTTTTTTATATAAAAAAACAAAAAAAAAAATTATTCATAAATAATTAACAACATTACATATGAAATATAAAACGTAAACGTACGAAATAAAAATATAAACATTCATAAACTTTTTATAAGCTTTTTATTGAACTAGACACGACTAGCCCTCGGTTGAAACGTACGAAATAAAAACGTAAACACTCATAAACTTTTTATTTCGTACATTTACGATTTATATTCGCTAAAAGGATACCGTTTTTAATTTATGAATGTTTATGTTTTTATTTCTAAACGATATTCCTATTTTATAGAATATTGTACGTCTTTGGCCCCTGTGGTTTAAGAGTGTGTTTTGAAGGGGTTTTTTTTTTTTTTTTTTTTTTTTTTTTTTTTTTTTTAATATATTTCTATCAAACTTCAACATTTTTTATAAAATCGTACGTATGTCAAAAGCATGTCAATAATTGGCTTGTTTTGTTCGTAATTTAGAGCTCTTCGCAACGATATTTTTTTCATTAAAGAATTCGATTGATATTTTACTAAATATTTGACGAATAAAGTTTGTTATATAAAAAAGTTGTAATTATCAAAAAGTTAAAGGGTGGTTTTTGTAAGTTTTTTAATTTTCACCTTGAAAGTCAAAAAACAATTTAGTGATGTCGTGTACTATAGGGTAATGTCGTGTAGAAATGTGCCCGACATAGGCTAGTTTTTTTTTTTTTTTTTTTTTTTTTTTTTTTTTTTTTTTTTTTTTTTTTTTGATTTGATCTTCGTCCAATAAGAATTCGACACGTTAATGTTGGGCATGTAGGGTATATATTTACACGACATTGTTTGGTAGTTTTGTAAAGGGTTGGAAAGTACGGGCACTGCAAGACACGTCCCTTTATGTTTGGGCATCTAAGTAATTTTCACTAACCAAAATGAACAAAGATATTATGAATATCAAAAATTTGGATCTGGATGTTGAAATATAATAAGGAAAGAAGTGCACGTGATGAACAATTAAATATTCTAGCAATTTTAATTAGTGAAAAAAGGATGTATGTGTTTTTGGTTTGGTAAAAGTACAAAAATGCAAGTTAAAAAGTACAAAAAAATACATGATGTTACAGTAAGCTACAACGCAAATTACAGAGGAAAAAGACAAAAAAAAAGTGTTGAGACAAAAGTGCCATCATGTGATTTGCACGTGAGGACCGAGATAACAAGAAACCCTAACTAACGTTAGATTTTTGGACTCGCGGCGTAATATTTTCTCGATCGTGGATAAAAAAGACAACGATTAGCGTTTTTGGATGTCGTATGAAATCCGGCATAAGTTTAAGGACTAACTGTGTAATTTACTCTTGAAATAAAATTCAACCTTGGTTCTATTTGATAACTCTTAAGTTTATCAAAATAATATAAGCGAAGTCACCAAAACTGTATAACGCTTCTCTCGTAATCTCCATCCAACAAAACACCCCATATGATCTCACTGCAAATTTCACACAAAAGACACAGCACATGATGTTTCAAAAACCATACTATTAGACCACACACTATCCAACCATAATTTCAAAAAATTCTGTTGTTATACATCATTTCCAAAATTTCATTTAGGTCCATCTTCTTGTAGAACGTGAAGCTGATCCGTAGGACAAAAGAACTTGAGGAACAGCAAGCAAATAGGTTAGTCTATGTTTCTTTTCTATGTAGCAACAATGCTCGAGGTCAGTCTCGTGTCTACACCAGGTATGGGGATGATTTGTTCATTTTTTTTATTGTACTCCCACTTTCAGAAAGAAAATAAAATGGTTCAAAAGACATCTTATGTGTATGTGTGTGCCTAAATTGTTTAAAAACATTGAGTATCAGCAAATCGAATCTCATACTGATTAGCTTTTGACGGATTTTTCTCAAAAGCTTCTTGTTTTGCCTCTGCAACTCCTCTCAGTTTTCGCGCGCTCTCTATTTTTTTGGTTCGGTTCTTCAATATTTTTTGGCTTTTATGTAGTTGTTAGAGATGAAGATATGATAAAATTTGAACAAGTACTTTCATAGATCACTATGTGGGTGTGTATTACTGAACCTGTATTTTGGTTTTTCAAGAACCCGCACCTGTGTACTCAACACACTTCTAGCTTTACTCATGAACTTGTACCAACCACTATCTCCAATGCAAAATTTCTAAGAATTCCTTTATCTAAACTTCAGCCGAATATGGAATGAGACATGGTTGTCAGGATTCTTCTACAAACCATGCAACTATGAATTATTTGTCAAGCAATCTCTTAACATGGAAATGGCTATCGTCATGGAAAAGGTATTATCTTTTTTAACATTTTCGTAAACCATTTTTGTTTATCTATTTGAAAGACCAACTCTATAAAATTCTTGATGGTGTCTATTTATTTCAAGGAAGCTCAAATGGATTGGATTCTTCATCTTGCCACAGCTGAGTTAATTCATCCGGCGGGCGCTCATGAATATTCTGTCAGACAGCTTTTATCAGAAGTACCTGAACATGTTGATGTGGTTGTATTTCCAAACTATGTAAGTTTTTGGGTTATCATCTCGGTAACTCGTATTTCTGATCATAAGCACTTTGTATGAGCAACTTTCTGTTGGTGATTTTAGTGTCATCGCTTATATTTTATGTAATTGTGATTTACTTGAGATCAAAGGCTTAATCAGGTTTAGCTTACAGTCGAGTTAGGAGGTGCGGAGCGCACACTCGGTCTAGCTAGTTTGATGCCGCCAAGAACAAAGAGCGGGGGTCAAGGGGGCCGCGCCCCCTTGCAGGGTCAAGGGGCAAAGCCCCTTGCTGGGTCCCACCAAACGGTATATTTGGTGCTCCAAACAGTTTTCCCACCAAAAGTCATACTTTTTCCCCAATAGTCATGACCCTTCACTGCCAACCGAATTTAACCGCTTTTAACCGAATATAACTAACTTTCGGTTGGGTTTTATAGACCAGAATTGATCTCTTCCAATATATAACAAACATAACAACTTTCCGTGTATTGCTTTATTTTCTCATGCCTTAGAAACAAAGTGTTGTTCTCTGTCTTATCCAATTGATGATTTCGTGATACCCGAGGCATATAGGGTCGAAATACTTGAATCTGAAAGTGATTTCTACATGATTCAGAGAATATATCAGGCCAAATTCTAACACTATAACCTCTTAGTTAGTTAAATTCCCCTCATTGATTCAGGAAAGCGGTGTTGAGCGGGATGACATACAGGACCCTTTCAGTGAGGTATTCGTCTACGCTTGAGTATATTCTTGATTTACTATTGAATTGAATAGTATATTTTATTTTTACAACATGATGTATTATTTTCTGTAGATCTCACTGTTTAAGAAAAACTTTGACCACCTTCCAGAGGAAACGTACTTTGGAAATTACAAAGAATCAACTCGTGGTAATCCAAACTACTTTTTGACATATGGAAATGGGAAATCAGCTGCTCGCGTCCAACAGCATTTGCGTCCTAACAGTGCACATAGATGGCATAACTATATGAAGGCTCCAATGTATGATCTGTTCTTCATTTTTAAATCCCATGACAATTATTACTACCTGACTACCTGTATTATATATTAGTAACTTCACTAGATCTCTGTATTTAGTGAGGTCAAATTTGACGAGGCTGCAGTTCTGCATTACACGCACACCAAGTTTCAGATTTGACATCAAGGCGTGATCGATGTGGCTGCAAGCCTACTAAAGAAGAGGTTAAAAGGTGCTTCATGTTGGAATTCGACAGAGCTGTGAGCATTGATGCTTTACTATTATGTTGTGTTTGCTTCTTATATTTCCTACATTTTATTCCTTAATATTTACACATGTTGTATGTGGGTCAATTAATCATTTCTACATGACCATTAAACTTGCAACATCTGGTAATTAGTTGTGTTTCAAGTTCAACTTATTCTCTTTAACTGTCATCATTGCAAATTACTGATACTAGTTCACAAGTTTGCCTATTTGACATTATTTAAGGATAATTTAGACATTGGATTAATAGTCATAAACTTTTGAGTTTTGATTCACCAAAGGGATTTTCATGTCTCTGGAAATCTAAATCAGCAGTCACATTTTGGTTCCTTTGTGGGATTTTTGTTAGAATAAAAAATGTACACCAAGTTTTCAGATAGTGTGTTCTATACCTATGATCTCAGTAACTTATATGAATAATTCACTGTATTATAGCCTCGTCTATTATATACTTGTAAGTATAAACTAACCTCTAAGAGTGTCATTTGCTGCAGGCTTTTATAATTGCATCAACTGCAACAGAGGAAGAGATGCTTAACTGGTAAGGATTACTCATTAGTCATAGTTCTTAACTTTGTGAAGTCAAACCGGACGAATTTTTTTATTTAAAATCAGCACGCAAATTTGGACTTTTGAAGAACATACTAATATTGCATGAAATGATACAAAAAGTACTAGAAGTAAACAAAAAAAATGTGACCTTGGCTAAAACAATTTCTGACACAAAAAGCAAATTATAACAAACAATTAAAGAGGTACCTATCATTTAGTTAATCTAATTCATGTTTTTGAGTTACTGAATTCATTTGTCATATGTGCTCATTTTTTTACATCATCCCTCGTTATACAGATTAGATGCTACATAAATACAGACATGTCACAACCCTTGTCCGGTTGTCCCACAAAAGTCACTGCACATGTTCAATACAAGTGCGTGACTACTAACCAAGTTCTTAACAACATAGAGGAATGTTGTGGTAAGAACTAATCATCGGGATAATGTTGTGATCTTCAGGTACCGCGAACATGTTGTATGGACTGACAAATATCTAATAAAGAAACTCATGAAAAAGGGAATTCTAACTCGCATTCATGCTCCTATGGTAAATACAGTTCCCAATCACCACAACCCATAACTTCATTTGACCCACGACCCATACTAAGTAAATGGGCTATAATAGCAACCCGTAATTGTTTTTTTATAAGTGAATGTGTTTTATAACACACTACTTAAACAGGTAATTATGCAAGGATTAAAGGAAGCTGGTGTTTTTGGTTCTTTAATTGAATCCACCCAGAACAGTCTATCAAAGGACACAACTTTGTCATCAAACGAGATAAGTAATAATTCATCAGATGTTGATGATGCAGTGTCAGGTTTTTCTTCTAGGAAAATTGGCAAGAGAGAACCTCGAGTGGCTGTTAAGAATGTTTTACAAGCAGCAGATACAAATTTATTGGCAATGCCACCACTCTCGGCTCCATTCATAGATAATATTCAGAGTTACCTATGATTTTACATTCACCGGATAAAGGTGATGTCTACTGTTACAGGCACACAGGCACATATTCATATACGAAGAGTTATCCAATTTTGTAGTTGTCAAAATAAAAGTATTCGATTATCAGGAAATTGTCCAATATATGAGTGTAGATTGTAGATAGCAATCATAATTTTTAAGCTAAAGTTTATATTGTTCAAACAGATAAGCGTCTCTTGTTTATGTATAAACATGGTTGGAAAGATGGAAGTATGCAAATGCACCAATTCAGTTGGGTTGAGTTTAGATCAAAAAAAGTGTAGATTGGCAGGGACACCTCAACCCTGTGTACCATAATGGTACCCATCAACCCTACCCAGCAAATGTTTGATGCCTATGAAATACCTCCACCCAATAGCCAACCATGCTGCGGAATGGATTTGAACTCGCGTCCTTTGTTGGATCAAGACATCACATGACTGGCGCAGGCTTCTAAGGTAGCTGGTGGCCAACTGCGCTAGGCAGCTGGTTAAAGTTGGTTGGTTTTGAGTTTAAACGCCTTGACAATTTGGTTTGGTTCCACAAAACTAGGAATGACAAAATGATGCATTTTTTTTCTCTCTTTATGATGGGTACAAAAATTCACATACAGGTCTTCAAACAATACTTTTAGCAACAAACTTTAATGGATGAACAAACATAGCCTGTTTAATTAGTTTTTTTAGAAGTCTTTTGTTATATGACTAGTTTGTTGATACAATGAACTATAACTTCCTATCGTAACACATAAAAGCTATTTGAACATTCCTACGAAAAATGAGTAAGGCAATCAATCACTTGTATGATCAAACCTTGAAACCCTTGAACACAAAATCACCGTTTGTGAAGCACAGAGAGGAGAAATAAAGGAGATGACGCAGGGAATCTTAACTTCATTACCTAGTTAATAACAAAGCTAATATCTCATAGAATGTCAGTCAACTGTATGAAAATGTATTCAGCGTTAATACATTGTTAATGTATGTATAGTGCTGTCAATTTATTTTATTGGACCGATGACATTAGAATTATTGTATCTCAGTCTCTGGAGCTGTGTCTTCTTCGTATTTTCTCCGCTCTCTTTATAACATTGGTTAGCATATCCGGGCTAACAGGAATGGAGGCTGGGTTAACATCTGCTTTTTAAGTGATCACACAAATCTGTTATGTTATCACTCCTCAACAAGATTACCGTTGGTTTGACACATTTCTTTAAAACCAAAGACATATAAAACAAAGTTGTCTTTGGTTTTCTTAGTTATATATGAATATCAGCACAAGGTTTTAGCTCTACTTTACATATGAATGATGTTGAATTTACTTTTATAAACAACGAATCAAGTATAACATCCTCTTTTGTTGGAAATTGTTGTTTTCGCCATTGGGAAAATCTTTTTGGTATCCAGCTGAAATGTGTATATTGCCCCCAGTTATCATTTATTTACCCTGAAAAAAGCTGTGTTTTATTACTTTTTTTCTTATATCACTCATCTGCTGTTTCACCTTTAAATATAGTCTTTGCCTCTTTGGTGAACAACTATTGTTGTTTCAGACCCTTGTGCTCTAGTTGGTATTAGTAGTTTGTAATGGCACCATTCTACTTTTCATTTAACTGTAGTTTAGTTTTATTAAGGACACTGAAAGGTAGTGAGGTTGTTCAAATCTGTGCTACTTGAGCTGCAACAGATTCTATCATGCAATTTTCATTGTATCTGATCATATTTATCCTTTATTCATAGTAGACACAACTGGTTTGGTCATGATCTCCCCGTCTGTTTGCTTGTCTTTGGCATGATTAATAACGCGTGGAGATGCACTTCTTGTATTTGGAGTATGTGTTACCTATAAAACTGTCTAATTGCTGTTTTCTATATTAGTGTCATAGTGTGTGACACCTATGGGCAAAGGTCTTCCCGGGTAATCACAAAATGACTTCACCTACACATTCAACTCCCCGAGTTAAGTACGCGTGGTGATTGGATTTCCTTTTTGAAGTAATATGTGATTTCTATTATCCCTCTAATAAAGTTCCATTAATAAAGTTCCATTTTAACTAGTAGTGGACTAAACAATGCATAGTGCTTAAACATTTCCTTCACTCTGGTGCCATGATGTTTATGTGCCAAAACAAGTTATTTTGTTAAGATACCCACTTTAAGCCATATATCTTATCCTAACTACTTATCACCTTGAACATTTCCTTCGCTTCAGAGTATGAATTATATAAACTATTTATCACCTTTGAGCATCTGTTCAAAATTTGTGGATCATTTACACGAATCGTAAAGAACAACTTCGAATGCTTTTACAGAGTGTAGAGCCTTTATACAGTAAAGAACAACTTCGAATGTTTTTTCATAGTGTAGAGCCTTTCTGAACTGGTTAGTTACCTTTTCTCTGTACAGAGTGTAAACTATTTTGCTATTTCTGGTCGATTAGTTATTTTACTCTATATATGTATGTAAGTATATTTCATTCTCTTGCCAGATCTCTCCTTGATAATTGTATGCAGATGAGGCAAACAGAAGTGAAAAAGTATCTATCACACATTTTTGATATAAAAAAACTAGTGGTGGCAATCAAGTCATGTTCAGTTGGCTTGGTTCATATATCCCAAACATAACCCAACCGATTTACTTAATCATGTTAGAAAGCTAAACCCTAACCCAGCATGGTAGTCATGTCGACCCAATTACGACTCGAACTAGAATCAAATTAAATATGAGAAGGCGTGGGTCGAAATATTTTAAAGTTGTGCGATGAATATTAGAGGAGATAAACATAACCATCAATAAAACAGCTAAGATTATTTAAATTAACTGTAAGAATTTAATTTATTTAATTACCATTTTTACACAGGTTAGCAGGTTGAAAAGGCACCCCGAACCTAAATAAACAACTGTTTGGCAAAAAGCTACTGGGTTAGTCTTATCTACCCATTTACGACCCCAACCTTTAACCCCCTAACCTTAACCCGTTTATTTTCACCTCAGATAGGACGTTGCCACCCCTTTTAAAATATTAAAGTCGGATACAAAATTATCAAGTGAATATTGGCATTGCCTGTGAGTCTCACTTCAGACACTAGTAACTCAAGGTGAGAAAGATGTTCATGTATAAAATAGCCAATCTATAATTTTGTTAAAAACATTTAACTAAACACATAGCATATCAGTTTAAACCACCACCAGATAAAGGAGGTGAATGGTTCAAACCTCACTAGGTACGCATTTTGGGATAGGGATACACCAGTTAGTTAGGTCGTGTAAATCTGAGTAAAAAGACTAGGAAAAACCTCATCCGTTTACATTTTTTATAGCATATCAGTTCAAAATTACACAATGTTAGTTAGAATCAAGTCCTCAGTAAAAAAGACTTGCCCTCCCCGGGTAACCTAAACAGGAAAACCTCGTTCGTTTATCCGTTAATCAAGTCCAAAATTGTCAACGCGTGTTTATATAATAGCCATTTGGGTAATTTTACTAACAGAAACAGGGTCTCATAATAATCAAAAGCAAAGTAGCACATTACAAAACAATAAAAGAAGTACTCATAAATATCCCATACAAACAAACAACATTACTAAAAAAGTTTGCCTACTGAGATGTTGATGCAGCAGGTGCCTCAGAAGAACCTTGTTCAGCGGCTTCAGTAACGAAGCTCCACTCGGGCGGAAGAGCAGGCAAAGGCGGGTAAACAGCAGGGCCACGGTTCCTGTCCCATGGCTGAGTCTTCTTAGGCCTTGTTTTACGATGATGTGCAGTTGCTTTCTTTTGTGGCCTGGATGAGCATTCTAACACCAACCCTCCTCCAGTCCCATTGTAACTCACCTGTTGTGTTGGTGATGATGCTTGACGGAGACCATCTGAAGGTGGTTTGGGGATGGTGAGTTTTACACCGAATATTGCTGATGATACACAAGACATTTTTTCTTGCTACAAATGGATGGATTGGTTTATGTTATCTTGTTATCACTTTATTACTCTATCACTTAGCCCGAGTGGACCCACTTGTCTTCTTTTGGGCTGACGGGAATGGGTCATTTTATAATATGGTTTGGACTATTAGAACCACAACTTAAAAAGTGAATTATTTAGTTAAGAAATTTCGGCATTAGGCTACTCTATAGTAATCTCAGGGGTCGGTGGGAGTTTTAAAATCGACCGACCAAAATACATTATTTGTTTACTTGAGCCCATTTAAGTAGCCCACCAAAGGCCCAAAGATGCTGTCCGTTTTCAGTCCGTTTTGGCTATTGATAGATAAACACAGGGGCGGTGCCTAACGTTGATTTCTGTGAACAATGGATAATAATGAAGGTACGCCGACTATCCAAAACCTCACCAGGTAGCGCATAGCATGAAATTTTTGGGCTATGACACATAATCGATTTTAGTGGTGGTGATGGCTGGAGGTTAGTGGTGGTGGTGGACGTGTGGGGCTTCAGAAGTGGTTAGTTACTCCATTTATTAATAAATTTTTAGGGTTTCTATTATTTATAGGCAAAATCCGAAAATGATAAATTGGTCCTTTTTGCAGGAACCTGAGTCAAGAGTTTATATAGCTAAAGAAGTTGATTCCAAAAGCGGTCATGTGCTAATATTTTGATTTGCGGTATGAGGTTATGAGGGTGCAATAATTTAAGGTATGCGCTTTAATTTTGTGGGTTTGTGTATAATTTTGGAAGAATTTTTAAAATTTTAATTATACTTACTTTTTTTCCAGGAGTTTATCTTGGATTGTTTGTTTGTTTGATTATTGGAATTGTTGATTTTGTATGTTTCATAGATACTTTAGGGGATGTTTTTAATTAGCGGGCTTATTTGAGTTTGGAAAAAACGATAACCATACTTTTATAATGCTTTTTAGCTTATCAATATGGGCTTATTGACCTAAATAAGCGATAAGCTCATAAGCTGTTAAAAATGAGCCTATCGGCTTTTCAAAATTCAAAGAAACCCATAAGTTGTGAAAAAAAAATTAATGTAAACACCCTTACTCATCTTGGAGTGTTGTTTGTTCGGTTATTGAATAATTCTTGATTTTGTGTAGGAGAATAGGAATGAAGAGGACCAACCTGCTCCTAAAAGGCGGCTTTCGTCGACTGTTGTAAAGGTGAGTGAAACGAAACAGATTTCTATTTGGTGCTTTACAGGTTTTCGTTTTTAATTTCTGGCTGGAAATGTTTGTGTCTTATGAAGATGGAGGCAGGGGAGATACTTGAGGATGATGCAGCTTCTTCAAAGGGTGATGAAGGGAATAAAAATTCGAGTGTGGAAGTAACTGGATTGGCTGGGAATAGTGAGAATCAGAACGACAGGAATGTGTCTAACTGGGCTAGGAGGGATAGTTGCGCAGCTACAGGTACGCCCCAAGAAATCTAGATTACTTTAAAAAAAGTTACTTAAAATCCTACTACAGAAAATAACTGAACATGTCATATGGTATGTTCACAGGGAATCACACCTACTCCGTCAAGATGATAATTGCAGACGTTACCGGAAGCGTCATGCTAACCTGGTTCGGCCCGGATGCAGATTCGCTGGTCCTCCAACCAATAACCGACGTGCTCAGCTACCTACTGGATCCAAACGCACGAAAACCTTGCCCCCACCACCCGTGTCAACTGAAGGCGCATCAAACAGAAGGTTTCACAAGACATAGGAACATCGTCTGTTAAAAGGCAACAATTTGAAGGCCCGACACAGGAACCAGAATCACCCAAAGCCAAGAAGCAAAAAACGGACGACGCACCAGCTAACGACTGAATCAAGCAGGTACCCAACAACCGTTTCTTTTTCAATCTTTTGTAAAACAACTATACAAAAGCTGTGAATGATCTAGATAACATACTATCCGTAATAACTTTGTAAATAAACCTGTTAAGGTTTAGGTGCCTAGAAAAAACGTGGGCACACATTTTGGACAGCATTTGCATCCCTGCTGCAATAAGCTTTCCGTGAAAAAATATACAGTGCTTCAACGCCCACACTTTGAATGTTTGTGTTTGTTGTCGCTGCATATAGGTTCAACAGTTTACAGGCCATTTTACTTTCAATAAAGCTGCGGTTTTAACACATACTGATCGATTTCAAATCACTAAACAACATATAGGAATTATGTATGTATACCCGAATAGATAGAAGAGCTTGAAAAATATTACATCACACATTTGGGAGACGTTATGCAATCACACTGCAACAAAAACGCTGTCCATAAGAGTATTATCTAATACGTATTTAAAAATCTAAACAAATTACTCAGCCGCGTCCACAATAAAATGCAGGGTTAATTCTGCAAAAAAGGATTGTTGAACCGACTTATAAACAGGACGTGGGTGTTTATTTTTTAACCGAATTATAAACAGAGTTTTGGTATTATCTTATACCGACACCAAGCTTAATTCTGCAAAAAATTGTTTATAAGTAGTTCCATTTTATTGTGGACGCGGGTGTTTATTTGCTTTGTTCATTTTCATGCAGGGTTCAAGTTTGGGGTTTTGTTCGTTGGAAAGACTGTTACAACCTTTGGATGAGGAAGATGATGCAACCAGTGGGCTAACTCCTCTAAAAGCTGACCTTCATGCTCATGAACCTGGTGAAAGTGCGCCGTTGTACGAGGTGAATGTTCTTATATTTGGTCTACTTCACATTTGTTTGTTGAAATTATCATTAAGAGTCGTAAATGTGCTTTAAGAACGATATGTTGGCAGCAGCAGGAAGTACCAACCATAGTTCGCCTGAACATTTTATACTTTATATAAATGTTGGGAAGATAAAGGGTGTTTCACATGCATAGTCACTTGTGATCAAGTGGTGTGCCTATTATTTTATCAAAATGTTAAATTTATGTTGCTTTGCATGATGGTGTTATAAAGTTCTGGTATATCCTAAAGATGGTTAACACCTTGATTTATTCATGGATTTGGCCTTAGATACCATGTCACTTTGAAGTGATTTATTCATGAAATAGGAGAGTAAGCATGCACAACTGACAAGCACATATAGGCTAACCACACATAACTCACCCCCTTAACCGAGGCACATTTTGAATCCTAATATTACTTTTTCTGCACAACAGACCTGCGAAATGCTATTGAGTATGAAAACTATGCGTTGGCAGCTGAAATACTTGATCAAAGTCCAAACAGGAGGCTGATTCACTGGCTGCATCAATAAAAGCTCAAACCTTTGAACAACCTCATTTGAGTTTCATTTATGCCAGAAAGTGACGCACAAAAAAGTTGAGTGTTTGGCTGGACAGGTGAGGCGCTAAGGATTCATTTTCTGTAAATATAGATAGCCCCGCCGCAACGCGGCGGGAACGTTTAGTTAAGAAATTTCCTCGTTAGGCTAAAATATAGGAACGTAGCGGTATGTTTGGCGAAACGAACTGGAGTTGGAGCTTTTTTTATAGCTCGAAGTTGAGTTTATTTTTTTCATAAAACTGTTTGGCGAAATAGCTGGAGCTAAAACTAATTATTGTAAAATCACCAAAAAATACATAAAATTAAATTCATATATACAAGTTTTTGCGTGTTTGTTAATATATTTTTGAGTGTACTAGTTATAATATCCGTGTACACACAGGGTTTTTTCTAATATTTTTTTAACAAAGTATTATTAATATATTATTTATTAAAATACAAACAAATTAACGTGTACTAAATGGTTTTATTTGTTGGAGTAAATATAAGAAACCTTATATATTTTATTTATTTATTTATTTATTGTTTTTAGATAATGATTTTGATTAGAAATTATCTTTCATTATTCAAGCCAAATGTAATATTTTTCTGGTTGTATTATAATTGGTATTAAAAAAAATAATAATAAAAAAAAAAAAAAAAGAAGAAAACTTTATTTAATATTCTAAAGATAATTCTTTAGGTGAATTAGATGCTACCAATGATCATAATTCAAGTCGGGCTATATTATTTTGTGCTTTTGTGTTAGATCGATCATAATAGGGGAAAGACGACCGAGTCTTGAGCACCCAAGACGCATCTTCCCCTATTAGGGTCACCCCATAGCACGCGTTTTCAACACCAAATATGGAGGACTCGATTTTGTGGATGACTGAGTCCTCGAGTGTGTGTTTTTGTGTGTGTGTGTATGTGTATGTGTTTTGGTGGAGGTATATTTGTGTTTAAATGAGATATTTTATGCGGTGAAGTTGATTGTTTTATTACAATAAGTTAGTTGTAAAGTCAATTGTAGAGAGAAAAGACTGAGGTGATGATTATGAATGTGGTGTTGGTGGCTCCTTATTACACATAGTCTTACATGTTTGGTCAGTTGAATTGAAATTGTTTTAACAACTTATTATTATCATAAAACTTCATAGCAATTAATAACTATTCTAAATCATTGAGTATCAACCTACCTTTTATTTCATTGTATGAATTTTACAGCTATGATATTTGCATTTAAATAAACCTTAATGATTGGCTAAAGACTAACTTTTGGGTCAAATTTAATATTCCTGACACTAGACCTTTTAACGACGAATGTATGATTTAAGTTACTTCTTAAACTTATTAATGTTTGTTTTGATATAAACAATTGGTGTAAGAAAAATGTAAATAAACGAATATTGTCAAATTGTTTTTCGGGGAGAACTCAAGTAAGCAAAACATAATGGATTTTTCTTTGAATTGCATAAATTTAACACAAAACATAAAGACTGTCATAGCTTAATATAAACTAATCATGAAGACCCGTGCGTTGCACATGGGCTGTATATAAGTGTTCATAGCGTAATTTTCGGCACTTATTTTCGTCATTATATATCTAAGTTGTGATGGTATCACACCTTTTCTAAGCATGGCACGCATTTAAAATAGTTTATTGACATTAAAAGAGTATATGTGAAGAGACTTTTTTCAAGATATTACATTTAAAAGAGTCTCTTCACATGTAATTTTTTAATATGTATAGTTGTTAGGAATATAAATATTCAAGTGAAAGACTCGGTCACCCCGAGTATCTATTAGCATTAAATAGCTCGTAGGATTATTAGTATTTGTTTAGTTATCGTAATATTCGTGGAGTTGGGTCGGGTCTTTACCCACTCCCGGCTCACTCCACAGCCCACATGGGGCGTTTAGACTTGTAGTATAAATACCCCTTCCCACACATGGGAAGGGTTGGAACTTCTCATACATTTGGAACCTAATATACTTTCATCTTTCTCTCACTAGAAGTTTTCCCTCATTCTCTCTTTCTATCTCTAAAGTAATCGGCCAAGGATCAATCTAAGGTGTGTTATACGTTTATGAATAGGCTACAATTGGTATCAGAGCCAGGTTAGATCTTTTGGTTTGTGGGTAATCGAATTTTTATTGGTTTTGTGGTTTTTTTTGGTTCGACTTGTTTTCATCAAAAATACCTTTGTTTGATCTTGTTTGTGGTTAGATTTGAGAGATGTTTGTACTTTCTTGATTAGAATTGGTGTATAAGCTTAGTTTAGTGGTTGGATAACGTGTTTCATCCGTGTATTGGTGTAGTTTAGTCAATTCGTGTGGTGTGTTGAAGTTTTTCTTGCCTGCGATTTGAGTCTCAGTAGCACATTGTTGGTTGCGATTTGGTGCTGCGATTTGGCGTTTTACTTAAAAAGGGAAAAAAGACAAATCGCAAGAAAGTGACAGTTTTGTCCGGTTGTGAATTGCGATTTGATAATTGCGATTTGAGCCTGCGATTTGAGTGTTTTTGATTTGATATTGCGATTTGACCAGTTGCGATTTGATCAAGCTGCGATTTGACTAGCTGCGATTTGATTAGTTGCGAGTTGACAAGTTGCGATTTGACAAGTTGCGATTTGACTAGTTGCGATTTGACTGATTGCGATTTGACCAGTTGCGATTTGACATTGCGAGTTGATACTTGCGATTTGACTTATTACAATTTGGTTGGTTGCGGTTTGACTTATTGCGATTTGACCTCTTGCGATTTGATTAATTGCGACTTGACTTGTTGCGAGTTGATCAATTGCGATTTGACCTTTTATGACTTGATTGTTTAAGACCAATATTGCAATTTACCTTTGGTTATTCATTGTGATTTGCAAACCTTATCATATCACACTCAAGTAATCAGTATCTTACGGTTTCTTTTGTTGATTTTATAAAATCCCACGAAAGATTCAATTTCTCAGTTTAAATCACAAGAGTTGTAAAATCCCGTGTAAGGTTACATCATGGCAAGCACTCCTTCTGATGACATTCAAGCTGTAGGGTCCGATACCCGCCCTCCTATGCTAGATAGGATGGATTATGAGTCATGGGCACAAAGAATACGACTGTACTGCTTGGGAAAAGAGAATGGTGTCAACATTCTTAAATCCATTGATGAAGGACCCTTTCAAATGGGCACCACTAGAGATGCTGTCACTACCGATGAGAATGGAGCTGTCACTTTTGGAATCGATAGGCCACGCACTTACAATGATCTTAATGAGGAGGAAAAGAAGCGTTATGATGCAGACATTAGAGCTTCGAACATCGTGATTCAAGGACTTCCCAAAGAAGTTTACAAGCTTATCAACTTCAACACTAAAGCCAAAGCTATTTGGGACAATGTCAAAATGCTTCTGTCTGGATCTGAACTGACCAAAGAAGATCGTTAATCTCAGCAGTATGATGAGTTTGAGCATTTCAAGATGAATCCTGGCGAAAACATCACTGACTATTATGTGAGATTTCACAAGCTTGTGAATGAAATGAGAATCATCAGGATGACAATGCCAAATATCCAACTCAATTCTAAGTTTGTAAACAACATGTCACCTGAGTGGGATAAATTTGTTACAGCCGTGAAGCTCAACAAAAGGATTGAGACAAACCAATTGTGAACAACTGTATGCTTACTTACAACAACATAAAAAGCATGCGGTCTATGATCGTCAACTGAGGGAAAAACTCAATCCAACAACAACAAATGATCCACTTGCTTTTCTCTCAAATGTTCAACCGATCAATCAATCCTCACATGATCAAGTTTATCACCATCCCTCTTCATCACAGAATCAGACACCATTTGTCCAATCATATATGCACCCACCATCTGCTGTGAACACCCATCTGGATTCAGGATACTCTCACACTGACAAGATGATTGATAATCTCTCCAACTAAGTTTCTCTACTTGTCCAACTGTTCAGAGCAACACTCCCTCAAACCAACAACCAACTTCGAATTTCATCAAATCCACGTAATCAAGCAACAGTGAAAGATGGAAGGGTTGTGGTTAGAGGTGGCAATTTGTGCCCAAACTAAAAAAAATTGGCTAATTGGGCAAAATTTTAAAAGATTTGGGCACATTTGGTCCCCTCATTTTTTTTTTGAAATGGGCATATATTGCCCATTTAAAAGTTAAATGGGCACAAACGGGCAGAAATTTTCTCTCAATTGGAGAACATTACAATTGTTTTTAAAGAAAAACTTATAGATATAATATATTTAATTTTTTAAATATAAATGAGGTGTTACGTTTGAATAATTTATTTCGTCGTTTTGGGTCTTTTCTAAAGCGATTTGTATAACATGTGCCCGTTTGGCCCGCGCCCGTTTAGCCCGTGCCCCTTTAGCCCGTAGCCCGTTTGAACCGTAGCCCGTGCCCGCCCGGCCCCCCCGTTTTGCCACCTCTAGTTGTGGTTCAGAATGTTCAGGGAAGGCAGAATGTGAATCAAAGGAATGTTGCTCGGGGTAATATACAGAACAGAGTTGGGAATGCTAATAAGGGACAGGGAAGGCAAACCAAGTGTTACAACTGTGGTGGACTAGGACACATAGCAAGGAACTGCACCCAACCAAAGCGTCCACAGAACTCTGACTACTTCAAGGATAAGATGCTGTTGATGCAAGCTCAAGAGAATGGAGCAGCTTTGAACGAAGAAGAGTTATTGTTCCTTGCTGGTGATGAGGGGAACACGTTTGATGTTGATGTGGATGTTCAACCTGTTCAGGACTTGGCACTGAATGATCCCAACATCTTCCAAGATGATGACTGTGATGCTTTTGACTCAGACGTTGATGATGAATCCACTGCTCAAACCATCTTCATGGCAAATCTGTCTCCTGCAGTCTCATCACCCCAACAAGCTGGTCCTTCCAGTGCATCTATCATATCTGAGGTACTAAAGCTTTATGACACATATAACATGGTAGATGAACAGAAGATTCCTAACAAAGTACAACAGACATATGTTGTTGAATAAGATACTGTTGATATGGGAAATAGTAATGTTATTCCATATGAACAATATGTGAATCACAACGACGTGTCTGTTGTACCAAGTAGTGCATCTTCTGTTGTAGATAATGCTTGTGAGTTGCATGAGAACACCGTGTTTATCCCTAATGACACCTTGACCACTAGACTTAACATCTATAAAGATCAGGTGGCCATATATGAACAACGTGCAAAATTTGAGCTAACTGAACGTGAGCAGAAAATGGATAGTCAAATGCGTACATTCATAACAGAACGTAATTTAAGGGAAGAAACATTGAAAAAGGAGTTATATTCTTTATGAAAACAACTTGATCAAACTGTTAAACAAAAACAGGAGATCCAAGAAAGTGTAATTACACTAAAACATGATTTCAAAGAAAAGGAAACAAAACTCTTAAATGATTTTTCCAGACTTAAAACGTTAAAGAACAAGATTGAAAACAAGTTGTACGCACAAGACCAGACCAGAAAAACTGCTCAAATGATTCAAAAGCATAAAAAGTTGTGTGATGAACATAGTGAAAAGGATGTAGGTGAACCTAGATCAGCTTTACTTAAGAGGGTTAAAGTTGCCCAACCTGCCTTATATGATGCAAATGTAATGATTAAGCCTGGTCATGCCCCTCCCGATGTGTCATCATTAGAAGAGAGTAATAAGATAGAAGTAATAAGTAGAGAAAGAATGGCTGAAAAGATGAAGGATTCCAAATGTATAGCCAATCGAGTCATAATCAAACCCCATGATTACTATGAGGAGAATCGATTGACTATTTTTGCACCTCAAACTAAGTTGACGCCAGAACAGATATTTTGGTCTTTGGACGTAGAAAAGAGAAAGGCCGAAGAACTTGTAAGATGTTCACAAAACATATAACACGTATGGATGGTGGATTTGGCCGAATCTAAGAAGGTTTTCTAGAGTGATAAGTGAGTTGGGAGCCTTTGTAGAGAGAGAAGTAGAATGTGTGTAATATTGAAATGAAAGGTCCAACCCTTCCCTTGTGTGGGAAGGGCTATATATAGTACAATAATAGTTGCCCCGTGTGGGCTGTGGAGTGAGCTGACAGTGGGTAAAGACCCGACCCACTCCACGAATACTTTAATATCTAAACTATTACTAATATTACTGATAATCCTACGAGCTAGTTAACACGAACAAATACTCGGGGTGACCGAGTCTTCACATGAATAATTGTATTCCTAACAATCTCCCCCTAAGGGAGGCCACCCCGGAAATAATGTTTTGAATTCTAGCATTTTATCATATGACTATGACTTCCTAGCTTGTAGTTCTTGATTCTTCAAAGTCATTCATCTTTGCGTATTCAGCAGTGACCTTTTGATGACCGTTCTTCTGTCTTGGATGATCTTTGGTGATTCTTTGATGTCATCATCCAACGTATGTCTCCAAGTCATCTTTTAGCAGTATGTCTCCATGTGATGTGGTACTCTTTGAACCGGCATGCTCACACTATTCTGTGTCATGATTTTCAGCATCAGAGTTTGCGGAAGCAATGTTGAAGGTCTTTGATATGTGTCTAAATACACATATATTTAGTATTAATTAAACCCACAAAATGACCAAAAACACACAAATGACTCACAAAATGGTACAAATATCATGAAAATGTGTTTTTATGTGATTCAGGTACAAAAGATTGAAAAACAAGTGAAAAACACACAAAGTTTACACAATTGTCATTTTCAGTCCCTAGAGTTTCACAAATTGTCAAAACTAGTCCCTGAAAGTTTAAAAAGGAAGAAAAGTCAACTTAAGTCCTTGGGAAACTAAAAATGTTCATAAATAGTCCCTGGATGAAAGTTTACACAACTTGGCAACTTTTACCCCTCAAGTATCAAAATTGGCAAAAATGGTCCCTGGGAATTATAAAACTTGAAATTTCACAAAATACCCTTGTACTATGCATGAACTTACAATTTGGAACTTTATTGATAGCTTTTGGGAATTTACAAAACAAGTCCCTCTAAAAACCAAATTTACATATTAGGTCCCTAAAGTTTATAAAATGCAAAAAAAAAAATACAACTTTGGTCCTTGTGTAATTGTATTATGGCAGGTTTAGTCCCTTGAAGATAGTTTGGAAGATGACAACTCAGCCCCTCAACTATGCATAAATTACAAGATCGGTCCCTATGATTATCTAAAAACAAATCCGGATCAAACTAATCCCTAAAATCCAAACCATTAACCCCAATAACCCATTTACCCAACCCAGCCTATTACCTAAACCCAAATACCTAAACCCAAATACCCAAGCCCAATGTTTACCCAAGCCCAACATTTAAACTGAGTTAAACACTCAGTCAAACCATGTTTGACCCGTCTTCCTTATACCACCAATCCCGCCAATACCACTCAGTCACCCCCCAGCTCACCAAAACCACTAACCACCTCATTCCCCCTCCTCCTACACGTTACCTAACATTGCCAAAAGCATTAAATGCTTCTCTCCCACTCCCACTAGCTAAATCAGAGATAAACACCATTTTTCCTGATTTCCCGCCAAAATTACAAGTGGACGTTTGAGATTAAATTAGAGCAATTCAAGGATGGGGATATGTTCAAGAATGTCGGCTAGGATTATCCCACCATATTTTTGTATATATAGAAGCTTTTGTAGCCTTAATTGGCAAGTAGTTAATTAGTAGCATAATCGAATTTTCATTTTCAGTAGTGTAATTTGTAAAATCAAGTTTCAATCAATCAATACAAAGTAAAATTAGTGTATTTGTTGTTGTTCTTTGATTATTTATCAGTAGTTACTTATAATTCCAAGTTTTCTTATTTTCCTATGTTCTGAGAACTTGACACTTAATAAGTAGTATATGAAATAGCTTCTCAGCTGTTGTTAATAGCTTATATAAGCTTTTTATAGCTTATTGTAAGTTTATTATAGAGTAAACTTGTTCTAGTTCAAGATTTGGAGAAAGTCAACCAAAGTCAAAGAAGCAACCAAATAAGCTATTCTGGGGTTAAAAGCTATTCAGGAAGGCTTGTGTTGGTATTCTAGCTTGTGTGAACAAGCTAGGAGTGGTTCTAGTTCTTGGTTCTTTGCTTCACAGCTTCCTCAGTTGTAAGCTTGTTTTCAATATTAGCTTAATTTTGCATAGTACTGTAGAAGTGCTTTTCAGTAGCTTATTAGTGTTGATTATTTGCTTATTGATAGTCCTTAAGCATATTTGATCAATAAAATCAGTAGGTATAAAGTTTGTTTTAAATTTTGCTTAAAAAAAAAACTTAAAAAAAGCCATAAACAGCCATATTAGCATAGATTTATTAGAGTGCTTATTTTCCTTTTGAAAATTGTTATTCAGTGGTCACATAAGTTAGTTCATAAGTTAAATCAAGTGTTTTAGTTTCAGATTTGTGTTTTCCTTTGTAAAATCAAAACAGACACACCATTAAGGGGTGTTTGGTTTTGACTGTTTCATAGGCCATAAGCAGTGGTACTGTAGATTGGCCATTTGTCCAATTTCAATCTAGCTTAATTAAACCAGTATAAGTTGTTTTTAAGTCATTTAGAGTTGAATTGTTAGTTTTAATAGATTTGAGTGGATTGTGAAAATTTTAGGAACCCAACTGTCCAAATAAGCTCATACAAGCCTCAAGCTTGTTTTGACCTTTTTCTTGGCTAGTCTGAGTCACAAATAGTCCATTTAGATAGAACACAAGAGTTGGTTTAAGGTTGCTTAGCCCTGTGCACTCTTCTGCACAAAACAGACAAAACAGCAGACTCATTGCTGCTAGCTGCTGATCTAGCCTCCAATTGGACCTCAATTGGCTAGCTTGTGATGGGGCTTTTAGGTTTTCTAGATAGCTCATAAGCATAGCTAAGTTTTTCCCCCATAATATTGCATCTCATTAGCTTATTTCCTAGCTTAATCTAGTCTGCAAGTTTGCCAATTTCCTGCTTTTTCTGTTTTGATTTTGCAAGCAGCCAAGTGCTTATCTTGCTCATACCTTATGCTTTTTGGTATTTTTAAGTTATTTTGTGCTTATATAAGTGTATTGAACTTATCCTGAGCCTTTGGTATTGTTTTGATCTTATTTGCTTATTTTTGGGCTTATTTGCTAACTGCTTATCTGCCCAAAAGTGCTTATTAGGCTCAGAATAGTTCCACTTTTATTTTTCTTATCTTTCTAATAATATTTTAGATTTACTCAGAATTTTTCATAATTTTCCTAAGTCATTTAATATTTTTAATCTTTTTAATTAGTTTAAAATAGTAATTAAATCATAATAAATAGAAAAATAATCAGAAAAATATAATTTTAATTTTAATAATTTTCTTTTGTCATTTTTAATCTAGGAAAAATATAATTATATTTTTAGACTTTAAGAAAAACCAAAAGATTCCCGTTACGCGTTATAGAAATAAAGTGATAGCTTCTATTTAATAGAATTTATCTTTTTAAATTTTAATTAAGTAAATTTCAATTTTATAATTTTATTAGCTTTTTCTCATCTTATAATATTTTTATAAAAAGTTTTAGAATTTCCTTGTTCATTTTGTATTTTTTATAATTTAAATTAGTTTAATTAGTAATTAAATAATAAATAATTAGTAATAATTAAATAAAAAGTGTAGAAAAATATAATTTAAGTTTTTAAATAAGTTTTAAGTAATTTTACATTTTTAGGTTTTAAATTTCATAAATTTTATAAAATTTCAGTTTTTGTCCCATTTTAGATTCCCGTTACGCGTTTTAGTTTAATTTTATTGTGTATATCTGTTTTAAATTGTTTATTAGAATTAATCAAAAGCAAAATCAAAAATATCTGATTCATCAATCACTCTAATCTAAAGCTTTTCACAGTTTTCCATTCACACCTCGTTGGGAAACGACCCAGGTGATCACTTGCCTGGTTTCACACTACACACGAGTATTCGTTCTGAGACTGTTTGCCTTTTATTATTTATTACGGTTGACCATTCACAAGTGGTTGACTTGTGTAATAGAGAAATAAAAGATATCTAGTTTGGGAGGAATCAGTCTTTTAGTTTATCATGACTTCTTTGAATACGATGATGATGTAGTGTGAGCATGAGGTGATGGATCAGCATCTTTTCGGCAATCAGCAGCAACCGCCAGATATTCCTGCATACGACAGTTAGCAATAAAACATCCGGTACTTACAGGTTCGGAATTAGAGATTGTCAACAGCATAGTGTGAAAACTCTCTCTAATCCTTACCAAGGCCGTTCCTAAATCGAAAGCCCACAGAGGGCTTACAAGATCTACCGTAGTAAATCAACGATTAGGTGAGTCGCTGGAGTTCACTCCACGACTGTAGACAGTTTGAAACCACCGTGACCACTAAGCGTAATTCACAAGGAATTACCGAAGTGACCAGCATTCAGGGCTGTTTGATGTTGACCCTGGCAGGAGTTTCCATTCAATCACTGAGAATTACATTTGTAAATTCCCTCATAAATGTTCTGGCAGATTGCTAAGATCTGCGTAGGACTCATAAGCTTACAACTGGTGTCCTTAATGTTGAACAACCAGTGTAGAAGTAACACGTGTTCCTATGAGATCTTATAATGCATCTCGTGGCTCTAGACTCGATAAGTGCAATTTTGGTAGTCGGAGACTGGAGCGGTGTTTCCTGTTTCAATATCAACATAACTCGTAATGAGCGGTTGATAGATTATGCAGGGTTCCCAGTGAGAATGAAACAAGTCCTTTTAAGAGAACTTGAGTGGTTTAGAAGGTTTAGTGCAGTGCGTCACTGGGTCCATGACATCTTGTCTTCAATATCGGTGTTACCTTAGTAACCACCAGTAGCATATGAATTGAATCCGGTTTCTGCCCTAAGGTTGAATAATTGGAGGGCTATTTCTTTTCACCCTTTCTCATTTCATTTCTTTTTAATTCTTCAACTCCTTTGTTGGGTCATGAAAAACCCAAGAATACTTAAAACATGATTTGGACACAAATTAACTAAGTGTTAACTTAAACCGAGAACAATTCAAGTCACTGAGAGAACAGCCTCTCAGTGAGTCATCTTCAGGATGCTTAAGGCGAATTCAAATAGAAGGATTCACTACGCAGGAAGGCGGTACTCCCTGAAGTAGCACTTAAGCCAAAGAAGAAGATGATGGTTCAGTGAGTGTTGGACAAGAACTCACTGAACACCAGTCTCCTCAACAACAATGAAGTAATTATGAATGATAACTGAGAAGCGTGTCCTGAAGAACTAAGTGCCTGAGAAGAAAGACAGAAATATCTAGGATGGATTTAAGATAAGATCAAATCTTATCTTGTCAGGAAGAAATCCTTCCTAAGACGGCTTAAAGTCTTGGAGTGTCAGACCAACCACTCCTAAAGACTTAATAGGCCATTTCTATTGGTTCTTGGAAATGACAATTACTGTTGTAATTGTCAGACACGCTTGCTCAACAACTTGCTCAACAACTTGTAATATTTTAATTACTTTTACTCATTTTACTTGTGTATAAATAGATTGAGAAGGAGAGAAGTTGTGTGTGTTTTTGTACAATTAAAGCTTAGACTTTTGCAAAACAACTTCTCTCCTACAAAGAGTAACGCATCCTTGAGATAGCTCAGTGAGGTCGCATTGTTACCACTCAAGCAAAACTTGAGTTTAGATAGGAGACACCACCATACCTTGTCTATTCAATCCCAAGTGTTTGTTCCGCAAAACACTTGGGTATAGATTCTTTGATTCATTTCTAATAAGAATTTAAACGTTGAAAATTACCTTGAGTTTTTATATTCACGTTTTATAACTGTTAGAATTAATCATAACATTGTATTAGTCATAAACACAAATACATTAACTTTCTAGTTAACTCTAAGCGTGTAAAGGGGCCAACAAGTGGTATCAGAGCCTCTTGTTTATAAAATCTTTTTAAACTAACCAAGAGTGCTCTAGGTTTTTTAAAACCAAGATCCTACCATGGCTGATATCAATGTACCCCAGCTAGTCGACAAAAAGGGTGGCAGCTACTCCGCTGTTGCTCCCAGACTTGAAGCTGGGAAATTTAGCAAATGGAAGAAGCGTATGATTTGCTATCTTACCGGTATGGAACCCTACTACATCACCTGTATCAGGGATGGCCCATTTGTCCCTAAGACAGCCGCAGGGCTAAACAAGCCTGAGGCCCAATGGACCATTGATGAGAGGAGGGTGGTTAATCAAGACCAACGCCTGAAAAGCATCCTTATATCATGTCTTCCTGACGATATAATGGAATCAGTCATCAACTGTCTAACAGCCAAGCAAACTTGGGATGACTTGGTAAACAGCTTTGAGGGTCCCTCAGATACCAAGGAAAATAGGGTCATGGACCTTAAACTTGAGTATAATACTTTCAGGGCAAAAGACTCTGAAAGTCTCTCAGAGACCTACACCAGATACAAGACTTTGATAAATGAATTATCAAATGATGGTGTTGTACTGTCTAAGCATGAGACAAATGTTGGCTTTGTCAACAGTCTCCCTGAGAAGTGGCTCAACTTCTCACAAGGCCTGAGGAATGCTAACCACATTCAGACCCTTGAGCTCCCTGAAATTTATGGGAAGTTTGTCTATGAAGACAACTTGATCTCAAGGAGATACCCTGACTCAAAAGCTCTTGAGTCCAAAAAGGCCTTAACCTCCACACCCATATCAACTGCTTTATATTATAATGGTGTTGTGCAGGATATTCAAGAGGATTCTGAAGAAGAAATTGATGAAAGGACTGGTGAGGAGTACCTGAACGACCTGAACTTGGAATTCCAAGAAAGGGCACTCCTTGCTAGTTCAAGACGTTTCATCAAAAGAAATCAGTCCAACTTTACAAAATCAAAAGCAAATGAGACCACTGAATGCTTTAAATGTGGTAAAAAGGGTCATTTTGCTAGGGACTGTTATTCTAAAACTATCTCAGAACCCTCTTACAAATTCTCAGGAACTAGCAAGTTTCAACCGAAAATGTTTCAGTCCACCCAACAATTTCAAAACAAGGGTCAAAAGGATTTTGAAACAAAATATAGGAAAATCAAAGCTAAACTTGCACTTCTTGAAACTAACCCCATATTGCCTCAGGCTGCTCAAACATCTAAACCTACTTAGACAAAGAACAAGGTATTAGTAGCTGAAGCATATGATTGGGATGAAGAAGAGGCTTCCTCAGATGAGGAAATAAGAGTTAGTGCACTGATGGCACTTTCTGAAGAGGATCAGGTGGCTGTGGGAAAAAGCCATGCTAGGAATGGAGAGTGGGTCAACATCACCATGAAGAAGGTAAATACTTTACTTTCTATGGATGATGATTCTGATTGGCAGTCTTACATGAATTATATTTGTGTTGATCTAAAGTTTGTTGAGGAACAAAGGCTTAACCTGTTTTCAAAATATAACAATATTGTGTCAGAATTGAATAAATGTAGAGATGAACTGCTTGTACTAAAGCAAGCCAAACTTGAAACAATAACTCTACAAATTCAGAACACTGAGATTTTGAAACAAAATCAAGCCCTTCAAACTGAACTTAACAGAGAAAAGGCTGTCATCCAAAGCTGGACCAAGAAGAACCCCAAAGTTTTTGACACTGTGGGATTAATCTCTCAGAAAACCATTGGAATTGACCCTCTTATGGTTGATCCAAATGTGTGTCACAATGAACTAAACTTTGTTCTAGCTGGCATATCTTTTGAGCAAGAAATGATTTCCATGTCAAATGACTGGATTGTCAGGGACAACCCAGTCAGTAAGTTACCAAACTTTGAGACTGGAAAGATCTTGCTTCCTGAAAGTCAGGCCTTGAAAAATATGCTTGGACTTACTGAACAACTCAGTAAGCTCGAACTCACTGAACAACTCAATACTGAGTCAGTGAATGAGTCTGAATCAGAATCATACCCACCACTTCCTCCACTGAATACCCTTCAGGGTGCTGCACCTAACTTAGGCTTCCCACCAATGGTCTTCTCACCACACTTTCCAAAGGAGAGATCAGGAAAGGGAACAACCATCCTGAAAAGACCAACCCTTGATGTCTCATTAAATACTGATGACTCATCAACTTCAGTCCCCTCTGAAGTATCAACCCAAAGCCCTGATTCAAAATTTGATCAGTTGGCTGAAATGGTCAGGAAGCTGGGAGAGAAGATTGCATCTTCTGAGAAACCTTCTCAATCCAAGAAGGAACAAAAACCAACTTCCTCAAAGACCAAACCCACAAAACCCCTGAAAAGATGTGAACTATGCAACTATACAAATCATCTCACTGATGATTGCTATAGAGTCCTTTATTGCATGATTTGCAAAAAGGAAGATCACAGGACCTCTGATCATAAACAATGCTCAGTCATGTCAAACTTTTCAGGACTTAAGGCTCAGTGCCTGAACTACCCTTCTGATTCTAAGCAGAAACATAAGCAAAAGGCCAAGCCTTTTCCACCTTGCCCTTTATGTGGATTCAATGACCATCTTCCCGAGGATTGTCAAAAAGACAAACACTGTGAATCTAGTGGAAGTTCCACTCAGAAATCCTCAGGAAAAGAGAAGGTCATTCAGTCAAGAAGAGGAATGAATAAACAATCCTCTCAGACTACTGAGGCTACTCCTGCGACTAAGTGCAAAACATGTGGTAGCTCAGTCCACTCAACCACTGACCATGAATCAATTAATACTTTCATAAAGACCTACAATACCAAACCCTCCATGAAATGGAGTCCTAGAAAGAACTGACCCAGTTTACTATTTGTGCAGAAGCATGCCAGGGATCCTATTTCGCATCTAGACAGTGGATATTTAAGGAGCATGACTGGTGTTAAGGAGTGTCTGCACAAATATGTGGAAGAACCAGGACCCAAAGTGATATTTGCAGATAATTCATCATGTCTCACTAAGGGTTATGGTTCAGTAAACTGCAATGGTATTGTCTTTACTAGGATAGCTTATGTAAATGGTCTTAAGTACAATCTGATCAGTGTCAGTCAACTATGTGATGCAAAATACATAGTTCAGTTTGATGATAAGCAAGTAACCATCTTCAACGCAAATAAGGAGATTGTCCTCATTGCACCAAGAAGACAAGATGTTTATGTACTAGATATGTCCAGTCTAACTCAGGATGGAACTTGTCTCTTTGCTAAGGCCACTGATACACTCAACTGGCTTTGGCATAAGAGACTCACCCACCTGAACTTTAAAAACATAAACAATCTTGTAAAACAAAACAAGGTCCTTGGCTTACCATCACTTGTGTTTTCAAAGGATAAACCATGCTCAGCTTGTGAAAAAGGTAAACATCACAGAGCATCCTTTAAAACCAAAACCAACTTTTCCATCAGGAACTGCCTACATCTTCTCCATATGGATCTATTTGGACCTATCAGTCCAAGGTCTACTAACCATGAGAAGTATACTCTGGTCATAGTGGATGAATACTCTAGATACACTTGGGTATTCTTCCTGATCAAAAAGAGTCAGGCAGCTGAAACAATCATGTCCTTTGTCAGGAACATTGAAAATCAAAATGACATTAAGGTCAAACAGATTAGAACTGACAATGGGACTGATTTCAAAAATTATGAACTTGAATGTTTCTGTGATGAGAAAGGTATTTCCCAAAACTTTTCCTCTCCATACACACCTGAACAAAATGGTGTTGCTGAAAGGAAAAATAGAACACTCATTGATGCTGCTAGGACAATGCTATGTGGATCAGTCCTTTCCAACCATTTTTGGACTGATGCAGTCAAAACTGCCTGTTATACACAAAACAGATCCATCATTGTCAAGAGACATGGGAAAACCCCATATGAGTTATTCAAAGGAAGAATCCCTGACATCAGCTACTTTCATGTCTTTGGGTGTCCTGTGTTTATTCATAATCACAAGGATCACTTAAGGAAATTTGATGCTAAAGCTGATGATGGATACTTCTTGGGATACTCACTTGTCTCAAAAGCCTTCAGAGTGTTCAACACAAGGAGACAGCAGACTGAGGAAACATTTCATGTTACCTTTGATGAGAGCACTGATGCAATAAGGTTCTCAACTGCCTCAGTAGAAGAGATAGGAATTGATAACTCTTCAAGATATCCTCCTGATGAATATCTTCCTGAAAACAATCCTTCTACTCAGTATCAAGATGATGCTAACCTCTCCTATTACATAAACCCTCACAACCTACCTAACCCAACCATCACTGAGTTTGTTGAGGCACATGCAAACAATGATGAAATTAATCAGTCTGTTCAAAATGCTCAAGAACCAGACAATCTCAGTGATCTGGTAGACACTCAAGATCCAATCAATGATCATATGTCTACTCCAGAACCAACCCCTCTACCCAATCAAGCCTCCACAAGTTCAAATCAATATCCAGGACCTCAGGAAAGTTGGACTAGGTCTCAGGACATTGAACTTGTCAATATTATTGGAGAGCCTACTGAAGGCATGCTCACTAGGAGCATGGCTGCTAGTCTAAGAGCAGCCTCAGCCAATGAATGCCTATTTGTGGACTTCATTTCCACAATTGAACCCAAAAGTGTTAAAGAAGCACTTACACATCCAAGTTGGGTTCAGGCCATGCATGATGAACTGGAACAATTTGACAGAAACAAGGTAATGACCTTGGTCAAATGTCCTGAGAATGTCTCAGTCATTGGCATGAAATGGGTATTCAAAAACAAAACTGATGAAAATGGCATAGTCATTAAAAACAAAGCCAGACTTGTAGCCAAAGGCTATAATCAACAAGAAGGCATTGACTATGAAGAAACATTTGCACCAGTAGCAAGGATGGAAGCCATCAGGATCTTGCTTGCTTTTGCTACATACATGAACTTCAGAGTATACCAAATGGATGTTAAAAGTGCATTCTTAAATGGTTCACTGAAAGAAGAAGTTTATGTTCAGCAACCTCCTGGATTTGAAAGCCATGAGTCTCCTGATCATGTCTGTAAGCTTAACAAAGCCCTTTATGAACTGAAGCAAGCTCCCAGGGCATGGTATGAGACTCTCTCAGCCTTCTTAATCCAAAACAAATTTGTCAGAGGCAAGATAGACAACACATTGTTTATCTATAAGACAAATACTGATGTCATACTAGTACAAGTGTATGTTGATGACATCATCTTTGGCTCAACAAGTTTCAAACTTTGCAAACAATTTGAAAAACTAATGGCAAAGAAGTTTGAAATGAGCATGATGGGAGAACTGACATACTTCCTTGGTCTACAGATCAAGCAGACTGATAGAGGAACCACTATCAGTCAAGAGAAGTATGTAAAGAATCTACTGAAGAAGTATGATCTCAGTGACTGTGCCTCAGTCAAAACTCCCATGGTCCCCCCAAACAACCTTGGTCCTGATCTCACTGGTAAACCAGTAAATCAAACTCTCTTTAGAGGAATGATAGGATCACTGATGTATCTACTTGCATCAAGGCCTGATATCCAATTCTCAGTATGTCTATGTGCCAGATATCAATCTGACCCAAGAGAATCTCATATCACTGCTGTGAAAAGGATATTCAGGTACCTGAAAGGCACTCCTAACCTTGGATTATACTATCCAAAGTGCTCAGGACTTGATCTTAAAGGATACTCAGACTCTGACTATGCTGGATGCAACATGGACAGAAAAAGCACCTCAGGCTCTTGCCAAATACTTGGTGGGAAACTAGTCTGTTGGAGTGCTAAGAAGCAACAATCAGTTGCCTTTTCCTCAGCTGAGGCTGAATATGTTGCAGCAGCTAGTTGTTGTGCAAATGTACTCTGGATTAAAAGTCAACTCAGTAACTATGGAATTCAGTATAAGATGGTACCCATCTTTTGTGATAACACAAGTGCAATTGCAATCTCAAACAACCCTGTTCTTCATCAGAGAACAAAACACATTGATATCAGATATCATTTCATTAGGGACCATGTCATGAATGGTGACATTGAATTACACTTCATCCCTACTGAATATCAGTTAGCTGATATCTTCACCAAACCTTTGGATGAACCAACTTTCACAAGGCTGAAAGCTGAATTAGGAATGTTGGATATAGAGAATCAGTCCACTAATTGAATCCTTCCAACTGAAGTGTAAATTCTTAGAACCTTAGGTCCCTGACTCAATGTGTACATCAGTGAAAACATCTCACTGAATCCTCAACCTCAGGAACTAAACCCAAGTTCCTGAAATCTTTAGGGTTCAGGAACTAAACCCAAGTTCCTGAATCCTTGTAGCTCAGGAATCATTCCATATTCCTGAATCATCAGTGACTAATCCCAAGTCCCTGAAAAACCATCACTGAATGAAAAGTCATTCAGGGCCCTGAAAAGAGACATTAAATACTGACTTAAATGCTCTAAGTATCTAGTTAGTAAATGTCCGAGGTTGGTAACTGAACTCATATTTAATTCAAGAATATTTGTTCTTTTTGCCTTTCTGGCTTCCACCTCTGGGCCACCACATTCCCACTTGGCATTAAATGCCTCTCCAATCACATTACAAATATGTGATGACTCATCTCTGCAAATTACACTTTTGCAGAACTGCTCAACTGTTCACCTCGACTGTTGCGCCAAACCAGGAAAGTGGAGTGTTGGCATTAAATGCGGATCCCAAAACATATTATTCAAAACAATTTCCAATAATTCTTTTTGAATAAATTAAGATCGCTCAAATGTCTAAAACACCCCCATCTCCACTTCCCTATAAATAACCCAACCAAATGAAACACACACACGTTTTTATAGAACTTAAGCAAAACTCTGCCATTTTAATTCTCAAAAACAAATTGTGTGTGTATTCTTAAGCTTTAGAAACCCAGAAACCTTAGTCAAACCCAGACTTACCCACAAATGGCTTCTTCTAGAGCTATAGCATACGCCCCCAATGTGGAATTCCTCACTGGGGACGTTGACCTAACAAAGAACAATGTGGTAGGAAATTTCTCTTATCCACAAAACTACCCAGTCTACAAGAACGTTATGAAATTTCTTCGTAATTGTTTTCTTGCAAAGGCTTTCACCCACACCCCCTCAGTCATCTACCATGACTATTTGAGGGAATTCTGGTGCACGGCTGTGGCTACCAGCCCCAAAGATACCAAAGAGTCAATCATCACCTTCACGGTGATGAATGGGAGCAGAACCCTCTCTTTTGACTACTCAACCTTCATCAAAGCCACAGGCCTTGACTTTGCTGAAGCGTTTGCACCCAACCCTACTGATCAGGACATAAATAATGAACTGATCTTTTTAGCTCCCCATGACCCCAGACGTCCTACAACATCTGCGGGAGGCTTATTGGAGAAGGCTCCAGTAGTCAAAACATGGTTCCATCCTATCTGGAGGATACTGATGACATTTGTCATTCAGGTCCTGGGTGGAAATAAATCCTCTACGGAACAATTGAACTCATCACAACAATTGATGCTGTTCAGTCTCCTTGAGGGTACAAAAATTGACATCGGAGGAATAATCTTCCGAGACCTTGTTGCCAAGCTCTCAGGAAAACATAGGCAAAGGCATATGTCCTACCCTAGATTTGTTTCCTGTGTGCTTCAGGACCTACTTGGTTCTGACTACGTGAGGCCTGATGCAGAAGGTACGAAGCCTCACGTCCTGCACAAGTCAAACTTCACTAGTAGCATCAGTGAGGTTACAAATATTGCCCTGACTGAATACATGCAATCAGTCATTCAGGGTAACGACGCTGTCTCACCTGTTCCTTCACCGACCAAAAAGGTGAAGAAGACAAAGAAGGGTCAGTCCAGCCAGGTGGTTAGACCCAAGCCACTCGCCACTGAGACTGATCCTCAAAACCAACTAAACCTTAAAAAGAGGTTAAAAAAGGCCGAGACCTCTGAGACACCCATTTCTGAGACCCTCTTGACCTCAAAATAAAGGCCAACGGAGGTCACTGAGCAATCATCCTCAGTAACCTCGGGCATACCCTTTCCACATGGTTCAACTGACATAAACAAGTCAGAGGGATCAGGAAACATTCCCCCCTCACATCCCGATGAAGGTACTGATAAATCACAATCAGTGCCCAAGGGAGGAAAGGGTCCTGAATCCTCGGTAGGGCAGCACCACCATACTGGGAAGAGGACCCACACCCCCTCACATCCGGATGAAGGAACTGTCAAAAAACAATCAGTTCCCAAGGGAGGAAAGGGTTCTAAATCCTCGGTAAGGCAGCACTACCTTACTGAGAAGGGGACCCATAAAAATTCACATCCCGTTAACGTTCCTGAGCAATCACCCTCAGGATCTCAGGGAGAAAAGGATCCTAAATCCCCAAAAAGATAGCACAATCCTGATGGGAAGGGGGTCCACCAACTTTCACAATCAATACCTAGTGATACCACTGAAAAACACCCATAAGTGGTTGAAGGTGCTAAGGGGGACAAAGACTCAGAGGGAAAGAAACAACCCGTTGATACGGAACCCATAAACCCCTTAGGCGGTCTGATTCTCTCAGGAACTGCCCCCAAAAGTCAGGCTGGTGTTAACCCAGTTATTATGGCTAGTCAGGCTGAGCAAACCCACTCAGTTATTATGACAACGGGGTCAGGACCTGGCCAAACCAAAGGCGAGTCTTTTTATAAAGAGGAGCCAATTGAATTTTTGGGTATTGATTCCATGGGGGACTTTCAGGCTCTTATCGAGTCTGATGAAGAGCTCAGGGAAGAGAGTGAAGAGGAAATGTTTGAGGCAGGTGAGGATATGGAAACTGATGTACAATCTGAACAACTTGAACAATCACATCAGTCATCTCCACGCCAAAGTGAAGAGTCAGGTTCTCAATCTTCTGATTCTTCTGATACTGGGGACATCCTCCAAAAATATGATGACTCTCTTCCCCTCACTGAAAGAAAATTGGTCAAATTCCTACTCAAGACCAATAGAGCTCTTTACACTGGTCTCACTGAAGAGATGTTCGATCATCACACTGAAGCTGCTGTTCACTATGCCAACCTGAAGGCAGATGTTGAAAGTTTTCATGATGACGTGAACGAGATACATTCTGACACCAATAACTCCCTGACAGCTATTGATCTTCATTTCCAGAAGTTCAATCTTACTCTTGAAGGCATCACCAAAAGCCTTGGAACTATTCAAACAGCTGTCAAGGATGACCCCGAACTCAACAAGAAGGTCCTTCAGGCTACTGAGACTTACAAGAAGCAATCAGCTGAATTCAGTGATCTTCTCAGCTTACTGAAGGATTCTAAGATTCAGGGCCTTACCTATTCATTGGACTCAATCAGGACTTCCTTGGGTCTTCAGGAAAAATATCTGGGTACTTGGGCACAATCTTCAACATCTTTGGCATGGTCTCTTGGGTCAAGGATGTCAGGCATCGAAGCTTCTCAGGCATCTCTGGCGGATCAGATCTCAACTCTTCAGAAAGACACCTCGGACATCAAATCAATGATGACTGAGATCTATCAGGCTTTCAAGGGTCCTGCTGCTCTAGTGGCTCCAACTCTTGCTATCACCATGGCTCAAGCAACAGTTGAGGGGGAGAAAGACACTGGAGTCCCTGAAGCTTTCACAAGCCAGCAACCTCCTTCTCCTACTTCTCACACTGAAGGGGAGATTCCTGAAGCTTCTTCCACCCATCAAGAAAAAGGCAAAGGCATCCTCACTGATCCTGAGCCTCAACCAGCACCAATCATGGTAGCAAAGGATCCTGAATCACCACCCAGGATCCCGTATGACATTAATGGAGTTCTTCACCACTTCTCAGCTAATGAACTCAGTGCTTACCTAGAGGAAGAGGAAGCAAAGAAGAAGTTAAAGGAGGAAGAAAAGGTGAGCAAGCCTGCTATTATTAAGGTTGTTCATGAAGAGGCTGAGAAGATTGGTCTTGAAGCTAAGGATCTCTCAGGAAGAGAGGGTGGTATGACCTTTGTAAAGGCTCAGACTGAGGAGATGATCACTCTCAGGAAGAAAAGGGAGGAAAGGAATAAAAGGGCTGAAGAGATCAGGCAGAACAGGATTAAGAAATATCAGTGGTATATGACTAACAGGTTGAAGCCAGAACCAATCACTGATGTTCATATTCATCGAAACACCAATCCTGCCATTGTCACTGTCTATAGAGGTGCTGACAAAAGAGACTTTCAGGTTCATCAACCCTTCAGATTTGCTGACTTTGGGATCTCAGAATTGGATGAGTTGGGTCCATTAATAGCAAAGAAATCAAACGTTGTGGTCCCTAGTCTGATGAAGTCATTGAGTCTGAGGTACGAAAGACTGGCAGCTGCACCTCAGGAACTTGGCACTCCATCTCTTCTCCCTGATTCAGCACAACCAGCTCCCTCTCAGTCTTCTTCAAGGAAAAGAAAGAAGATAGAAGCTGAGCCTGAGATCAAGGTTCCTGGTCTTGACTGCAATAGGGCTCTCCCTGAAGGTGTTCCTTTCAGGAACAATATGGTCATTGAACAACCTGAAAGAGGTTTGTTCTTCATTGATGAGTTCGGAGACAAAGCCTTCCAAAGGTGGAGTGATATCGATTTGTCAGGGATCAAAGCTATGCTTGGTTTTCTAATGATGGCCTCTCCACTCAAGAGTCCTGAAAATGTGAAGTTTTGTCAAGATCTGAAAAGGAAAATCAATGAGCATCCTGACCAACAAGAGCTGCAGTCAAAGAAGCCCAAGCTTGAAGCCCTTGGTATTATGTTGAACTGATAGATCTGCCTGAATACCCCCACTATCCCTTTTTTGTACTTAGCTTGTTAGGACTTGTAATGATATCAATAAGATGATGTTTTTATTATTTCAGTGTCCTTATTTACATTCTAGTACATTCAGTATGAGTAGAAGTCATTAGCTCACTCATAAAACTGATCAAAACACTTAGGAATAATTTATATCCAAATAGGGGGAGATTGTTGGGTCATGAAAAACCCAAGAATACTTAAAACATGATTTGGACAAAAATTAACTAAGTGTTAACTTAAACCGAGAACAATTTCAAGTCACTGAGAGAACAGCCTCTTAGTGAGTCATCTTCAGGATGCTTAAGGCGAATTCAAATAGAAGGATTCACTACGCAGGAAGGCGGTACTCCCTGAAGTAGCAATTAAGCCAAAGAAGAAGATGATGATTCAGTGAGTGTTGGACAAGAACTCACTGAACCCCAGTCTCCTCAACAACAATGAAGTAATTATGAATGATAACTGAGAAGCGTGTCCTGAAGAACTAAGGCTTGAGAAGAAAGGCAGAAATATCTAGGATGGATTTAAGATAAGATCAAATCTTATCTTGTCAGGAAGAAATCCTTCCTAAGACGGCTTAAAGTCTTGGAGTGTCAGACCAACCACTCCTAAGACTTAATAGGCCATTTCTATTGGTTCTTGGAAATGACAATTACTGTTGTAATTGTCAGACACTTGCTCAACACCTTGCTCAACAACTTGTAATATTTTAATTACTTTTACTCATTTTACTTGTGTATAAATAGATTGAGAAGGAGAGAAGTTGTGTGTGTTTTTGTACAATTAAAGCTTAGACTTTTGCAAAACAACTTCTCTCCTACAAAGAGTAACGCATCCCTGAGATAGCTCAGTGAGGTCGCATTGTTACCACTCAAGCAAAACTTGAGTTTAGATAGGAGACACCACCATACCTTGTCTATTCAATCCCAAGTGTTTGTTCCGCAAAACACTTGGGTATAGATTCTTTGATTCATTTCTAATAAGAATTTAAACGTTGAAAATTACCTTGAGTTTTTATATTCACGTTTTATAACTGTTAGAATTAATCATAACATTGTATTAGTCATAAACACAAATAGATTAACTTTCTAGTTAACTCTAAGCGTGTAAAGGGACCAACACCCTTCTTTCTCCTTTCTCATATTACTTTTTTTTTTTTTTTTTTTTTTTTTTTTTCATAATCATACCTAAGGACTTTCTAATACTAACTATTCGGTATTGTCCCTGGGTATATCCCTCCGGCTCTGGCAGATCATAGGACGGTTTTCCTAACCTTAGCCACCTTATAACTTCATGACTATCCTTTGTTGCCATTTACCAAATCTTTGAAAAATTTCTCAAAGTGTTCATGATTATGAAACACATTTTGCTAACACTTTGAGAGTTTTTTATTTTTCAAATGCTCCCCCTTAACATGTGCTCATATGTTTTAATTTAAAATTTGCACATGTTGGGTAGAGCTTGCACTTTTTGAATTGATCCACTTTCAGTGAACATGACCGATTTGAGACACGCTTACATCACTAGTTAGACTAGCTTGAAATTATTACCTGGCCTGGTCACATCCACAGAAAGTTTCTCGAAACGGTACACTCTACTCAGATATATCCTCTTCGAGACACGCTTACATCACTGGTTAGACCAGCTTGAAATTATTACCCGGCCAGGATATGTCCTTTCGATTAATGACAGTTTGTGTTTCGTCAATTCATTGGTAAGGTCTGAGTCACATGAGATGTCGCATCCTTTTTTCTGTAGTGCCATTGCTCCCCCTCAATATGTGCATCGATATACGAAAGAGTTTAGCACATATGGGAGAGCTTACATTTAAGACCAAATAATCAAATTTTTATTAGAATTTCATATTTAAATCACATTCTCTCCCCCGATCAAAAAATTCAAACCATTAGAGATTTGTGATCCCAATTGATTTAAATATGTTTAGAAAATTTGGGAGAAAATGTGGTCAGGTTTAAATGTATTCTGATTATGGAGCATACTATGCTCCCCCTTAAACCACGAGAGAGAGTGTCACTGCTGATGTAGCACAATGCTTAAAAAGGTGTCAGAAATTTGAACAAATACTCTCCCCCTCAATTAATGACCCGTTTTCTATTTAAAGAGCTGTAGTCATTCAATTGAGTGTGAAGTATTTGTGAAAATTTAAGTCCAGTTACCACCTTGTGAAACACCAAAACTCTCCTGAAGAATCATAGAACAGAAGGAGTTTGTGGTGTAAAGAAGACTTCTCTTCTTATACAAGAAATGATGCACTGAAACGTACATCAGTTCGAAGAAACATGGATATAAAGTAATCCATGCCCAGGTGAACATCACCCAGTTGGAGGAACAGCCGTCTTTTTGGCGACATGCTTTCCCCATTATAAAGCGCGGGTTGCAGTATGAAGTAACTGCAAGCCATCATGACATGTTTTAACAATTCATTTTAACTTCTGCTCGAGCTTCATTTAAAGTCCCGTGTCATTATTGAATGACATTTCTATGACCGTAAATGTTATCGATAAACAGAAGACATGCCTAGAGGAACTATTTTTGGGATTTTCTATTTTTCAGATTTTTATGGTTTTTTCTTGGTTGTAATATTTTTCTATTTACAATTTTCTGGATTTATAATTTTCTATTTACAATTTTGGTATAAGATATGTACAAAATATGTTACTTTATTTAAGACGATGTTGACATGAATAACGAAATAAGGATATCGTTCTGTACGTTGTAGAAGTCTGTAGTCAACATCTCTTAAACTTTCACCACCAAAGCTTTCGAGGCTCCAGAATAATAGACTGAACTCGAGCCTTCTCAATTTGAAGCTTTGACAGCTTCCCACTAAACCGACAATCTTCCTTTGAGCAGTTTTAAAGCTCTCTTTCAAGCTTACGAAAGGTAAGTGTACAGCGGAAACCGTAGCAAACCACATCAAATATTGCTGCTCCTTTTAAGAATAATCATCATGATTCTCCGTTCGGGGGATCATCAAATAGATCAACAGTGAATCATCTCACACTTGAATAATTCTTCTCACATTACTTCCTGCTGAAGACTGAAGGAATGCATACCAAAAGTATCCAGAGACCACTTCCCCCAAGTAGTTGAAGTGATGCAATCAGTCTCATTGTATGAAGCCCAAAAACCCGAAGTACACACTCAATCCCATTAATGAAGTCGAAAAAGTAACATCAAGATCAATTAAGACCCGGAAATCCCCTTTTCTCCCTTCTGGAAATTGCAGATGAGAATTGTTACACCAAAGTCACCTAAGTCTCGAGTGTAAGCAACTTATCCTGTATGTATTCTAAATGATAACACCAAGACAGTACCACAGAAGCTCCGGAATCAAGTAAGTCCCGGATGAACACATTTCCTTCTGTTAGATACCGACTAACCATAGGAATCATCATACAATTGTGTACCTCTTTAATCATCAGAAACTGTTTCATACATCTCTTTCCCCACGTAGTTGGAATGATACACCATAAGGAACGAGTTAAAACACTGATTTTCTCTGCGGTTATGACATTTGTCTTCCCGGAATAACCCCAACTCAGAAGAGGTATAAAGTTCATCACGTGTACTCATTGTGCGTTCAGATGTATGTCTCCTTCCCCCTTGCTGGTTTTGATACCTCAGAATCAGCAACACATTTTACGCACAAATACTTGAAATCTTGTGAGAAGAACAAAATTAGCTCAAATGCATCAAGTGAGAATCAACCGCTACCGAAACACTTCCTGACTATCTTTACCAACCCTTTAAGTAGGCAATTTGAAGTGATAACTGATGAAGCAAACCCGATATACCAAACTTGAAACTGAAGTAGAATTCCCCGTTCTCGTGACTTAAGCTTGCACTAATGTTGGAAGAACGGTGTAGAGAATTTATGCTCCAAGCAAATCTCTAAGTACTCAATACCCACCCAAAGTATGAGACATTAACACCTCTTGCGATTATCTACAACATCATCGGCGTGCGACACTGAGTACTACAACGTAACTCCTTTAAGTGATAGTTAAGCAGGTCGTCAAACATTTACCCCGACTGCTGGTAACTAGATAAACTAAGTCTTCAACTTAAATCTTAAGCACGAGCAAGTTATCATTGAAAGTCATGCATCCAACCAACCCCGACTTCAAGATAGAATAAGATCACGCCTTTGAGAAAGTCAACTTCAATCTCGAATAAGTGATACCTGATCAACTCCGTAGTCACCATTAGATACCCAACAAGTGAGTGAGCAACCAATCAAATGTACGTCGATCCACTTGTTCACACTTCTCCCCCTAAAAAATTGCATATGAGGATGCCATTTTTGATTGAACAAGTGTATATGAGGTTGATCCACTGTTCACACTTCTCCCCCTCAAAAATTGCATTTGAAGTTGCCATTTTTGATCGAGTGAATAAACGTCCAATCTGATGGAAGTAGATCCACTTGATGTCAGAACGAGCATGGAGCAAGTATGAAGCTTTTTGATGAGAATAGTCAGAAACAAGAAGATTTATCTTCTTCCGAAGATAAAGCGCACTAAAGCATACGCCTTTCTTTTCTTTGAGGAACAGGGCCTGAAGAGATGTCAGCAGACGCCATCATGTTGACATTGAGGACCGAGGCTTGAACTGATGTGTTCAAACGTCATAGTCGATGAAGAACGAGGCCTGAACTGATGTGAACAGACGTCATTGTGATTTCCCCTCATATGTTGTGAGCAGCCTGAGTCCAAATGTCAAAGGATGATCTGTATGACCTGCATTTGAAAACAGACAGCAATAGAGAGTTTGGAGTGCCGGATCCCCAATTTAAGTTGGGGTCCAGTTGGTTAGTGGGAACAGAAGCATCATTTGCCTGAGTCTCAATAGAAGTTGGACTGCTAGTGGAAGTAGCCTTTTTCTGTTTGTTTCTACGTTGGTACATAGTTAATGTTAGGAATTAAATATGAGTTGATATTGACAAAATATGAAAGATGGAGGAAACTTATGAAGACAAAGATGAAGGACTAATTTTGTGTTATTTAGAGTCTTTGTAACCCTAATCTCTAGGTTATAAAGAGATGGGGCGTGAGTTTTATTATGTACAGGAATTAGAGATGTAATTCCAGGAAAAGGTGTGTGTGTGTGTTCTAGGCATCAAGTTCCTACAATGGATGCCTAAGTTTGTAAGTTTGTTAGTTGGTAGTGATGATGACGAGGAAAACCTTAGCAATAATAATGATAGTTTGATTATTCCGCTGCGTAGTACATGTTTAATCATTATTGTTGTGTTAATCCTAGATAAAAGGTCTAAACAACCTGAGCCTAAACGATTTTTATCAGTTAACGATGTATGAGGATTGTTACAAAATCTCTCAGTGATGACACTTTCACTAGTACTAACGTGTTTGGGTTGTATTAAAGGCACTGTTTCAGATTTAGTAGACCTGATTAAAGGGCACTGTTCTCCTACAGGGAATTTCCTTCCAGTTGGCTTCCATTGACGTACATGCACTACTTTAGACTTAGTTATCCTAGTTAAAGGGCACTGTTCTCCTAAAGTGAATTTCCTTCCAGTGGGCTTCCATTGATAACCAACATTAGCAAACATATTTCCATGTTGCTTTCCAAGTTTGCTTGACATGCTTGGCTCTCCAAACTTGCTTGACAGGGGTTTTGTTGGATGACTTCAAAAATTTCTCAACATATTTATCATGATTACCCGAAATTAAACAATCATTACATGTTTTGCAAAGTGAATTAGGATTTGAATTATGATTCTATTTGTTCAAATCGGACTTATTGTTCCTCATGTGGTCTTCTACTTTCTTCTTAGGAACACTCTTAGCTAGTGAAGTCCTATAATTCTTTATATTTCTCCTAGGTTTTGACTCGCTAGCTTTAGTGTCTTTGTTAACTCCTGTAGAAGGACTGATGGGAATCTTAGTCTTTTTCACTTCCAATTGCTGAACATGTTTTGATGTGTTGGGATCTGAAGTTTCCAAGGGTGCCTCAAAGGTTACATGCTTGTTCTTAGTCATTGAGGATGATGCAATAAACCTATCTCGCTTGCTATCAGGCTTAGGACATGTGCCAATGACGTATTCTAAGAGTTCCTGAGATCGTTTAGTGAGGAAGCAGGCATCTGCAACTGCACTATCAAGTGGTTAATCTATCCTATCCTCTTCTACGATCTCATGAAGGGTGTCAAGGCTATCCTTAAGGTGATTGAGATATACTTGATGGGCAGACCTATTGTTCCTAAAGGGAAGTGGAATAGGCACAACATCAACAGCATACTTACTACAAGCAGAAACCTTTGGAACAACATTATCATAAGTGATAATTGGCATTTTCCCTTTCACCTGAGTCTTTAGATTCTCGATCTCATTTAGCAAAGAAGTTATCTTTTTGTTGTGATTGTTTCGTGTGACTTTAATTGAATCATATAACTCTTTGTAATGCTGTTTGACTTTTGAATTTTCAGCTCGAAAACACTCATTTTCATAGTGTAACTTCTTGACGGTGTCTTGATATTGAAAATTCTGAGAATCTAAAGACGATGGTTTATGGGTGCCAATTACTTCACTCTTATTTGACTTTAATTGGGCAATTTGAGCCCACAATTGTCGAATCGTGTTAGTATGAGCTTGAATTTTTTCATCACGTTTACTCAATTCAAAATATGTATCAAATTCAGGAGCATCCAGAGATGTCTTGGCATTTGATATTTTACATTTTTCTTCTAAGTGTTGATATTTTAATTGTAAATTAAGATGATCAACTTCTAGTTTTGAAAACGCTTGACCATGTTATCATGGTCATCTTTTTTAATTTTCTCTTGCAGTTTCAAATTCTCCCCCTCAAGCTCAACAATACGATTCTGGGTAACATTCAATGCAATAGAATACTCATGAAATTGACAGGCAGTTAAAGCAGAATCAGTGGCAGTATAAAATATATCCTGTGCAATACATCTAGCAATCAAATTCTCATTGGTGATGAGAATGTTCTTTCTCTCGATCTCACGGCTCTTAAGTTCTATCGCATTTTGAGCTACCTCATTTTCCATATCTTTAAACATTACTTTCATTTCATTTACTTCAGTTTCAAGAGCGTTTTGCAATCCTTCAAACTGTTCCTTGAGTAATTTAAAGAATGGAATGACCTCAATTAAGTAACACCTTTTTGTCTATTCAAAACCCCTTTCCCCCTCAGTAATTCCGGTTGGTGTAATTCTCTTCTTACATATTTTATCAAAATCAGCAAATAGTTGACAAAGTACATATATGCTAATTAAGGTTTTACATTTAGTAGGAAGAGTCAAAGGAACCAAATGCCTAGGTGTATTGGGAGGATACACCGTCGCAGCTGCAATTTTCCTAAGGGATGGAGTTTTGGCTTCAAGCTCATCGGCCTTTCTCTTTTCCATATCTATAAACCAAAATATTTGTTCAGGCATTAACTTCTTTTGAGGTGCAAACACAATCAATCGATTTTCCTCATAATAATTATGGGGTTTGACTATTCTTCGATTGGCTATGCATTTGGGATCCTCCATTTTCTCATTCATTCTTTCTCTATTTCTCACATCTATCTCATTACTCTCTTCTGAAGATGAAACATCAGGTGGGGCATGACCAGGCACAATCATCACATTGGCATCATATAAGGCAGGTTGGGTCACTTTAGCTTTCCTTAAGGAGAGCTAATTTAGGTTCACCTACATTACTTACACTGTGCTTATCACACAACTTTTTGTGCTTTTGAAGCATTTGAACCGTTTGTCTAGATTGGTCTTGCGTGTACAACTTATTTTCAAGCTTATTCTTTAAGGTTTTAAGTCTTGAGAAATCATTTAAGAGTTGTGTTTCTTTTTCTTTGAAATCTTGTTTTAGTGTATTTACGTGCTCTAGGGCCTCCTGTTTTTGTTTAACAGTCTGATCCAACTGTTTTTGCAAAGAATTCAACTCTTGTTTTAATGTTTCCTCCCTTAAGTTACGCTCAGTTATAAGTGTACGCATTTGACTATCCATTTTTTGCTCACGTTCAGTTAGTTCAAATTTAGCACGTTGTTCATAAATTGCCACGTGATCTTTATATATGTTTAGTCTAGTGGTCAAGGGGTCATCAGGGACAAACTCAGTGTTTTCATGCCACTCACGATCATCATTTATAACAAAAGATGCACAACTAGGTACAACAGACGCTTCGTTGTGCTTCACATATTGTTCATATGGGATATTATCGCTATTTCCCATATTAGCAGTATCTGATTCAGCAACGTTTTTATGTTGTACTTTGTCGGGAATCTTCTGTTCATGCAACGCATTATCATCATTAATAACAGAAGATACCCCACTAGGTTCAACAGATGCTTCGTTGTGTTTCACATGTTGCACGTTGTTCATAGCAGTATCTGACTCAACAACATTTGTCTGTAGCTGATGGAGCTCATTCTCTTGAGAATTCGGGCACACAGAGTTCCTATCGGCACCAAAGTACTCAAGCACATTTATCTGTTGTACATTTTTGGGAATCGTTCATTTTTCAATCATGTTGTACAATCTGAGTACCTCAGATATGGCATAATCTGAAGTAGTAGACATGATGTAAACGTGCACGGGATTTTACAAATCTATGATTTAAACCGAGAAATAGATTCTTTCGCGGGATTTTACAAAAAATCAAGAATAAACCGTGATTTGATTACTTGAATGTGTGATGATGAAAGTTTGGTGGACTTGGTGATATGTTTTTTAGTTGAGATTTGGTTTCAGTTAAGTGCCTTAGTTGGAGTGAAATTTTGGTCTAAAAACTTCACAGCTCGATAACTTCTTTCTGGAGCGATTTCAGGCTTCGAAAGTTGGGTTAAATGAATAGATTTCCTTCTCCTCGGTTTCATGGTGTTTTGACAGGTCGTGGGCTGAAAACGAAGTTACGGTTCAAAAGTTATGGCCGTTTGAAGTTTTGACGTAAACAGTCAAATTTGGTCAAACCGCAACTGATCAAATCGCAACAAGTCAAGTCACAATTTGTCAAATCGCAACAAGTCAAATAGCAATTAACCAAATCGCAATAAGTCAAATCGCAAGTATCAACTCGCAACGTCAAATCGCAACTGGTCAAATCGCAATCAGTCAAATCGCAACTAGTCAAATCGCAACTTGTCAACTCGCAATTAATCAAATCGCAACTTATCAAATCGAAGTGACTTTGTTAAATCGCAGGCACACTCAAATCGCAACCCAGAAAAGCTCAAATCGCAACTAGCAAATCGCAATCAGAATACCCAAATCGCAACGATTAAATCGCAACTTGTCAAATCGCAGGCACTACCGGACAAACCAGTCGCTGTCAGACCAAATCGCAACCCACAAAAAGTCAAAAGATTCCCCAGTCACGTGATTTGTCAGGTCAAATCGCTACTTTTTTCCTTTTTAAGTTAAAAAGGCAAATCGTAATTTCGATGCACGAAATCACAACTGCAACTTTCTTTAATTAACTCAAATCGCAACGAAGAGAATCTTGACGAAACTCAAATCGCAGCGAAGAAAAAAGTCACAAAACCACTCGAATTTCCTCAAACTTCCAATACAGGACTGAAACAAGTAATCTAACTACTAAACCAAGCTTATATAACGATCTTTAACAAGAAAGTACAAGCTTTAAACACATCTAACCACAAACAAGGCACAAATGAGGGATTTTAGTGCTATTCTATTCGAACAAAAAAAAAAACATAAAACCAACCATAAAAACCAACGAAATCAGTGAACATGTAATCATATGAGCCTAACCATGGCTCTTGATACCAATTGTAAGATGTTCACAAAACATATAACACGTATGGATGGTGGATTTGGCCAAATCTAAGAAGGTTTTCTAGAGTGAGAAAGTGAGTTGGGAGCCTTTGTAGAGAGAGAAGTAGAATGTGTGTAATATTGAAATGAAAGGTCCAACCCTTCCCTTGTGTGGGAAGGGCTATATATAGTACAATAATAGTTGCCCCGTGTGGGCTGTGGAGTGAGCTGACAGTGGGTAAAGACCCGACCCACTACTCGAATACTTTAATATCTAAACTATTACTAATATTACTGATAATCCTACGAGCTAGTTAACACGAACAAATACTCGGGGTGACCGAGTCTTCACATGAATAATTGTATTCCTAACAGAACTTAAAGCCAAAACTCCACCCTTTAGAAAGATAGCTGCTGCAACGGTGTATCCACCCAATACTCCCAGGCACTTAGTTCCTTTAACTCTTCCCACAGAATGTAAAACTCTAATTAGCATATATGTTCTTTGTCAACTATTTGCTGATTTTGATAAAACATGTAAAAAGAGAATTATGTCAACGGGAATTACTGAAGGGGAAAGGGGTTTTGAACTAACAAAAGAGTGTTACTTAACTGAGGTTATTCCATTTGAGGAG